>CM053031.1:100687030-101024530 GCA_028564925.1 Lithobates sylvaticus | reverse complement strand
GAGCTTCCGTCGCTGCTCTTGCTTCACTGACAGGAGTGACTGTGTATTCACTGCATATCTACTGATTCCCTGACTCCTCCGTTCATCCAACTCTGCCTTATCTCTGCTATTTACTGAAGCTAATAATCACTTTCTCCTCTAGCAAGCTACACTCCCGTCTTTAATTGCTCTCCTTCCTGGGACATTTCACCTTCTTCCCTGTTACTCTCACTATTGTCTGGCTCATCTCTGCTCCACCCAGTCTACACCTCTTTCTTTCCTGCTCGATCATCACAGTAAGGGCTAGTTTACACTTGCTTCAAAACATGGCTTCGGACACGCTTTGGTGAAGTTCTCTGAATGCCAGTCAAAGCTCCTGTCACTAAATCAAATGGGAACAACTGGGAGATAAGGACAAAACATGGCCACAGTAGTGCCATAACAAGGACTTCCATGGTTGATCAACAGGTATTATTTTATTGAGAAAGATATAACCCAACATATTATGGTCAGGGGGCCACATGAGCCAAAATGTTTCCAATGGAAAGCAATAAGAGAGGCAAAACGAGGCAGAGAATGCAACAGAATCCCCAGACTTTGTGTGCAGACTCAATGAACAATGGTTGTGGGGAGGATATGGATGTTGTTCAATATACAATTTGTGTGGTGGGATTTGGGCCCCACACAGTAAAGAATCTCTGTAGGGTGAACTGAAGATTATGAACTGAACCTCTGTCAGGTTTTTATTGCTGTCTTTGTCTTATGGAGACAAAATTTAGAATTTCCTTACTTAATAACAAGTGGTATGGGGAAATCTTCCAAAGGGTATGCCGCAAACAACACTCTAAGATGGGAAAAAAATTCACTTAGGGAGTTTTATTTTAACATCCTTTCACATCTTTGCAGCAAGAAGGAAAAGTAAATAACCCCAATGGTACACAGACAGCAAAAAAAGGCTGTCAGGGGTTTTAATCATACCCAACTCTGTCAAAAACATATCGTTTTGACTATATGTAGTCAGATCCTGGACTACAACAACATAGAGAAGAAGACCTTTCCCTCTTTACAATCAGTTTACTTTCACTTTCTGCTGTTGTGCTGAATGTTGTGTTGCACTATCCCCTCCAGTCAGGAGAGGGAGAACTATAGCTAGAAAAGCCTATGGATTCCCTTGCAGAATGCTGAGGATTTGAAGTCCAGGAAGCCATGTTGTGAACCTTATGGACCATTTGCACTATAATTTCCAAGAGACATTGGGGCAAGGAGGAGGAGTGGAGCTGTTTTTCGGAGATTGTTCAGCTAGGCTCTCTCTCTTTTGACGCTGAGGGAACTGATGGAACTGATGGAAGCACATCTGCTGCTTACGGACCAGACTGCTGAGAGGCCAGAACAGCAAAGACACCTGAGGCAGCACAGCACAGACCACAGCGATCGTATCTGCATCGTTGCTGCAGGGAGAATAAGAGTATCCCATCACCCTCTACTTCCCACCACTGAATCTCCAGATGGATTCTGTAGAGAGGGGGCCCACTTTCTACAGCTAGAGTTCACAGCGGCACCACGGGGACTGGTGAGAGGGCACTGCCAATAGTTCACACTGCTAGCAGAGACTGATTTACTAAAGGCAGAACATTAAGTATACTGCACCTATTCTGCACCTATACCACACCTTTGCTGCATGTTTACTGCTACATGCTGGTTTATTGAAACTGTTGTTAAATGCACCAATGCTTCCTAAATGGCACCAATGCTATCCGGCAGAAGAACAACCCCTCCTGTAAAACGATCCTGCGAGTCCCCTTTGTTCCCTTCTCCCCTTTCCTTAATTTCTATAGACTATGGTCTAGGCCTAGCATAGTGAATGAATGAATGAATGAATAATTTGTATAGCGCTACAATGCGAACTGAATCGCCTCAAGGCGCATAGTCACCGATATTGCACTTTGGCAGTATAGTTCCTGCACAGCGGAAGTTTCATTTGATAAATCAAGCTATATTACTGCTCACTGCTGTGCTGTAAGTGACTTTGCTACTGTTTATGCTGATGTGGATGCCAAGTGTCTTCTCGTGCCTAGTCCTTATTACTAATTACCTTGTATGCTGACTTGTGTTACTACCATTGTTAATACATTTTTATGCTTACTTTGTTACCAACCATATCAGGTGACAATATTTTGTGTTTCCCTTTATTAACTGGTTCAATGCCTCTTTGATATAGTACCACTACTGGGTACTAACTACTAAGTATTACTTTCAGTGATTTTCTGTGTTATTGCACGCTTTATACACTTTAGCTCACCTAGGGACTGAAGTTCTTAAAGAGGTTGAGGCAAAGAGCAGAGGGCCCATCCTAATCAGCAACTCCTGCGGGGGTAGCGCTACATAAACACACACTTTAAGCATGGTCTATGCAGCTAAATTTAAAACTGGAGGCAAAATCTTCATTATAATGCATTATATTATTCAGGAGGTATGAAAGCTGCAGATTTAAAAATATTGAAAATGACCTTTGAAATTACTTTAATATGCTTAAGTTCATAGGGGAATTAGTACTTGGGTTTATATATACTCCTTGCACTAAGATGCAAGGAGATCCCTCCAGAACAAGCTACAACAAAATTGTACTGCAGTTCCCATGTTCAGATGAATGTGCTTTATTTCCTAGACAGAGATGTCAGGTCTATTCACTCTTCCACCTTGTGTTTCTAGATATGTAGAAGCTGTGACAGATCCAAGCTATCATGGTCACATTCTCACTCTTACCAACCCAATAATTGGAAATGGCGGCGCACCCGACACCAAGGCCCGAGATGCCTATGGCCTCATGAAATACATTGAGTCTGAGAATATTCAGGTAAAAGGTCTTGCCGTGCTTTAGTTTTTACC
This sequence comes from Lithobates sylvaticus, assembly GCA_028564925.1. Lineage (NCBI taxonomy): Eukaryota > Metazoa > Chordata > Amphibia > Anura > Ranidae > Lithobates > Lithobates sylvaticus. Next base: position 101,021,665 of record CM053031.1, on the reverse strand, counting down.
CATTTCTATGTACTGTATGAACTTTCTCTTTAAATATTTGTAGCGGCCTGTTGCCAAGATAAAATCAATAACTGACACGCTGTAAAACGTACAGTCTGGTTGATTTACCACTGTGATCATGCAAACTCTGTATGCCTGCTGTGTACGGGAGTTAACATGAGAACTTTGTACTAGATATGGTCGGTTGCAAGGTCAGTTATATGGGTGACCCATAGGAACAAATGGCTCATTAGTATTCACTAGAATGTCCATGTTCAATGCAAGGGCTGTATTTAGACCTCTTGTATAACTGAATAATGATGCCCTTTTGCACAAGCTTTTCTCCCCTGTCTTATGAGTTTTTTTTAAAGAAATAGCTACAGCTAAAATGTATTTTAGGTGAAAATATAATGGCTGTCTTATATTCACATCTAATTTCTAATTGTACAGACCAACAAACAAAAGAAGGAAGATATTTTATGTTTCTTGAATTCTAGTGAGTCTTCTGACTCTTCTTAACTTATCCTGCACACATGTCCCCCTCTAGTTTGCTGAATTTAGTCACAGATGTCTAGAAAGAGGGGGAAAAAAAAAAAGAAAAGAAATGATTACAGTTTGTAAATGTTAAAGCTTGTTACTGACTATGTTTCAACAAACCTGAGTATGGCCTCTGAGTAGGGATGGGCCGAACACCCCCCCAGTTCGGTTCGCACCAGAACATGCAAACACCATTAATGTCTATGGGACACGAATGTGAAAAATCAAAAGTGCTAATTTTAAAGGCTTATATGCAAGTTAATGGCATAAAAAGTCTATGGGGATCTGGGCACTGCCCCAGGGGACATGTATCAATGCGAAAAAAAGTTTTTAAAACAACCGTTTTTTCAGGAGCAGTGATTTTTAGAATGCTTAAAGTGAAACAATAAAAATTAAATATTCCTTTAAATATCGTGCCTGGGGGCCCCCTTAGTCTGCCTGTAAAGTGACCCTCAGCAAAATGACATTTCTAAAGGAAAAAAATTTAAATTGCTCGCGGCTGTAATGTATTGCTGGCTCCTGGCAATATAGATAAAAATAAAGGAAAAAATGACAACATTTAAAAAAAAAAAAACAGCGTGGGGTCCCCCCAAAATCCCTACCAGGCCCTTTGGGTATAGTAGGGGTTTTAAGGGGAACTCCACACCAAAATGTAAAAAAAATTGGCATGGGGTTCCCCCCCAAATCCATACCAGACCCTTATCCGAGCAAGCAGCCTGGAGGACAGGATAAGGTAGGTCCCCCCAAAGCACCTTTTCCCCATGTTGATGGGCACAAGGGCCTCATCCCCACAACCCTTGCCCGGTGGTTGTTGGGGTCTGCGGGTGGGGGGCTTATCGGAATCTGGAAGTCTCCTTTAACAAGAGGGACCCCAGATTTTGCCCCCCCCCATGTGAATGGGTTTTGGGTACATTGTACCCCTACCCATTCACCAAAAAAAGTGTCAAAAAGTAAAAAACATAAAAGACAGTTTTTGACAATTCCTTTATTAAAAAAGAAAAAAAAAAGTGTCCCGTGATGTCCATCTATCTTCAATCTCTTTTTTTTTTCTTTTTTTTATAAAGGAATTGTCAAAAACTGTTTTTTACTTTTTGACACTTTTTTTTGTGAATAAGTAGGGGTACATACCCATTCGCATGGGGGGGGGGGGGGGTCGTAATCTAGGGCGATAAAGGGGGCTTCGAGATTCTGATAAGCCCCCACCCACAGACCCCCATAACCACCAAGCCAGGGTTGTGGGGACGAGGCCCTTGCCGCCCTCCCCATGTTGAGGACAAGCGGCCTGGTATGGTTAAGGAGGGGGGTGCTTGCTCATCCCCCCTTTCTTGTCCTGCCAGGCTGCTTGCTCGGATATGGGTCTGGTATGGATTTTGGGGGGGACCCACACACCAATCTTTTTTTATTTTGGCGTAGAGTTCTCCTTAAAATCTATGCCAGAACCAAAGGGCCCGGTATGGATTTTGAGGGGGACCACGCGCTGTTTTTGTTTACATTTTGGCATGGAGTTCCCCTTAAATTCTATATCAGACCCAAAGTACCTGGTATGGACTGGGGGGGGGGGGGGGGGGCATGCGTTTTTTTTTCTTAATTCTGTTATAGGGTTTCCCTTAACCACTTCAATACACTGTATTATATACTGTACACGGACTGCACTGTATATATATATATATATACAGTGATGTAAGTAACTGAGTTAAAATAAACTGAGTTACGTAACGCAGTTACTTTAGAGGGTAACGAGTAATCTAACTGATTACTTTTCCCCTCATGGTAACTCAGTTCCCATTACTTTGGCTTAGTTACCCCAATTACATCTACTGCCACTATATGGCAGTAGTGTAATTCCGGTGTCCTGCCAAAAAAGTTCCCCCGCCGGATAAGGACCCCCTGTACTGCGTGGGCGCAGGGCTTGCGCAGTATGAAGGACTACGGAGCTTCCGAAAATTGCTGAACCTAAACAGCTCTGAGTGAACTCTACACCGCGCAGGTGCAGTTAACATGTAATTGTACGAGGCGATGCCGCACGCTCCTGATGCTCGTGCTACTCTGCAAGGGGCGTCTATCGTGTAACTAAGGGGCGGGTCTAGTATTACTGTAACCAAGGGGCGCATTTATTATTATTGTTAAATATCGAGCTCTGCCCGTTAATTTAACATTCGCCCTCTTCTGTAGCCACCCGCCCCTTACACGATATAATAATAATAGACCCGCCCCTTGCTTACACGCTATAACAGATCTGCCCCTTGGTTAGAGTAATAATAGAGCAGCCCCTTGGTTACACGATATATAACAATAATAATAAATGCGCCCCTTGCTTACAGTAATACTAGACCCGCCCCTTAGTTACACGTATAGAATATAAAAAAAAAAGTCACAGTTACTTTGCTGAGTAACTAATTACTTTTCCAATGTAGTAACTGAGTTACTAACGCAATTACTTTTTGGGAGAAGTAATTTGTAACTTAACTAATTACTTTTTTAAAGTAAGATGACCAACACTGTATATATATATATATATATATATTAAACTGCCTGCACGCCACTAACTAACCTGCCTCTAGCTAATGTTCTCTCAATCATCACACTATATACGGCCGCCGTGTAAGTAGCCTTATATAGTGTGGGGCGTGGACTTAGCCCCCTGAGCCATGATTGGCTAAAAGCACCCTGCCTTTGGCCAATCATGGCTCTCACAGCAGAGCGATTATCTGCAATCTCGCAGTGCATCATGGGGCGTTCTGCAGGGCTTGAATTTGCTGCGAACACCCCATAATATTCGTTATTCGCCGAACTGGCGAACACCCGATGTTCGATTCCAACTTACGTGCGACTGAAACATTGGGACCATCCCTACCTCTGAGTGTCATTATGGCAAATACAGCCCTGCTTAAAGCATGTGTATATGGATAATGATATATTGTATGCAAAGTATAAAGCCTGTGTGACTGCACCTAGTGCAGTAGCACCTCATTTTTAATTCCCACCCAGTCTTGTACCTATTTTTTCCTCGATCCAATGAGATATGAGTTGTGCCTGTGTGGTATCCTTGGTTGTGCACTGCTGCTTGTCAAAATCTTCTTACTCATGCTTTCTACATTTAGTCCATTGGAGAGCTTGTACCCTCAACAGATTTCGGAGTACAAACTATCTATAGGATTGACTGAAGTTATGCCGTTACTTCTCATACAAAGCAATACATTTACAGATCATGCAGTGAGTGGCACTGCACGGGTAGAGCATTATTTCCTGAGCTCCTCCCCTATACCTGTACTACCACTCTGCAATCCCATAAATACACATGTTGTTTGTTGCGTTCTAGACACCTTCATGAGATTTAATGTGGAGTGTAGGCCCAAGCTGCTAAAGAACAGTTTGGCAACCACACTGCAAAAGATCTGTAAACACACAAAGCTTCAAAATGCTGCAAAACACATATTATGGGTTAATCTATGCATCGCTATCACTTTAAATATCCTAATAATGCCAGAATAAAAGTAACAATATCTTATATATGTGTTATTGGTAATTACTGATACGTTTTAAATGTTTTCTTTTTTTCTTTAGGCATCTGGTCTGCTGGTGCTCGATTACAGTCATGAGTACAGTCACTGGGGGGCAGTCAAGTCACTATCTGAATGGCTGCATGAAGAAAAGGTTTGTATTATACCCTCGCTGGTTTTCAGGGGGAGAAATAAATTGCATATGCTTTATACAAATTGTAAACATCTACACATATTTTTAACATTTCTTTTAATCAGAATTTCTTTAAAAAAAAGATTTTTACCTACTTATGTTAGCACTATGGCCTTCTATAATGATAATAATAAAAAAATAATAAAAAATTATATACATATATTTATATATATATATTGTATTGTACCACTTACACATGAGTGACCTGCAAAGTCCCAAATATACCTATTGATCCTGCCAGTAAAGTCCACCTAATGCAGCTTCCTTTGATAGTGGGGCAATGATGCAACACTAACCCTGATGTCTCTGTAACTTAAACCCTCCCATTGTGAGCTGCAGTGCCTGGGAGGGGGAACACGTGAGATGGAAATAAAGGAGGATTTGGCTCAGTCAGAGAGAAGACAAAAACGTTTTGTTTAATTTATCAGCCTTGTGCTTCATATAGTCACTGGATTTGGTCCTGTTATACAGGAGCCTTTATTTGTACTGCATATTTGATTAATGTACAGCACATTAAAGAAAAAAGATAACGTACATTTCTTACTAAAATCTTACACGTGCAAACATAAAGCCACAAGACATGACATATCAAAAAAAAAAAAATTGTATTTGTATTTAATGCCTGGTTCACACCAGTGCAGCTTTGAAGCCAACTATCAGTGCAATTTCATGTGCGGCTTGCTGACATCTGTCCGACTTCAAAGCCGACTTTCAGTGTGATTTCACATGCGGCTTGCTGACATCTGTCCGACTTAATTTAACAGATGTCAATGCAAGTCACACTGAAATCGTACAGAAACAGTGCAGGAACCATTTTCTAAATTTCAAATGGGGTGCGATTTGTCATGCGACTTTGAACTGCTAAGTCGCATGACAAATTGCACTTCTGGGAACCAGGATTTATTGTAAAGGATAGTGGGTGGAGACAAGGCAGTTAACCTGTTTTCTGTCCCAGTAACCAACTGTATATCCTTAACAATTGGTTTATAGCACAAAAAGAAATTACAGCTTAATATTACAAAGACATTTTTTCCAAATTGTATTGTACAGCCTTCTTAAAACAGAAGGTACAGAAAACAACAAAAAACAGAAAGCAACGAAAGAAAAAACAGAAAGCAACGTATATATATATATATATATATATATATATATATATATATATATATATATATATATATATATATATACACACACACACAGTACATATATCCAGATTTTCTGTGGCTACTCTTTATAGGTGTGTTACGGTTAAAAACCCAGATCCAACAATATAGGAATTGATTTTATATTTGCAACAGGCAACTTGTACAACATTGCCATCTTGTGGATATTTAGTTTTAATGCAACATGTCAGAACTGCACGAGGAATAGAACATACATTTTTTAAGGGCTTAATTTTAATATGAATACTGCGATTAAAAGGGTCTTTTATTTATTCTCAATTGTGTTGCTCCGATCTTTCTCCCATTATCAGCAGAAACAAAGTCCAATAAGCCTTTCAGTTTGCACATTGTTGCAATATACTAAACCAGGGTAGGACAAGTAACAGGGTTGTTGCACTAGAAAGTGAAAGTCTGGCATTACATATATGCTATCTGGTTATTTTAAGCCACACGGAAATTTTTGTCCTGCCATTAAGTAAAGAACAGTGTAGGGTTAAAGAGGAACTTTAATCAGCCTAACCCTAACCCTAGGGTTAAAGAGGAACTTTACTCAGCCTAACCCTAACCCTAGGGTTAAAGAGGAACTTTACTCAGCCTAACCCTAACCCTAGGGTTAAAGAGGAACTTTACTCAGCCTAAACCTAACCCTAGGGTTAAAGAGGAACTCTACTCAGCCTAACCCTAACCCTAGGGTTAAAGAGGAACTTTACTCAGCCTCACTCCCCCCCTCCCCCGAACCCATAAAAATCACTAACACTTGTCCTTGTCTTTAAAAAAAAATAAATAAATACTTACTACACTATGGAGTCCAGTGTTGTCTTGCTTGAATCAAAAGTACTTATTTTGCCCTTCCATATTTAATGGAAATCCATTGCACAGAACTCAGTGAGCCTTGCCAGATCATAACACATGTGCAGACAAGGGAGAGAGATAAGCACCGCTCCAGAGGGATCCTTCAAGGCGAATGCTTCTACTCCTAGTGTGGAGCTCCAGGTGCAGGCTAATAACAAGGTAGTTGGAAAGTAACAAGGGGAACTCTGGACAGTCGCACACCAGATGAAGATGAAAAATCAAATGGATTTATTTAAAAACAGGAATCACATCAAAGTCCAAAAACACAGCAAAACAGGGAAGGGGGGGCACACAGCTGATGCGTTTCACGCTAAATACAGCGCTTACTCATAGCTAGGCTGTATTTAGCGTGAAACGCATCAGCTGTGTGCCCCCCCTTCCCTGTTTTGCTGTGTTTTTGGACTTTGATGTGATTCCTGTTTTTAAATAAATCCATTTGATTTATCATCTTCGTCTGGTGTGCGGCTGTCCAGAGTTCCCCTTGTTACTTTCCAACATGTGCAGACAAGCCATTGCGAACTGGTAGAGACCCAACACCTCCTAGGATGGCTACATAACACGTCCCAGTAGGCAATTTGTAAGATGTCACTCATGGAAAGAGTGGAAGGCCTGATGTCATCCTGGCCTAGTCCAAGATTTAGCAAGTAAAGAAAAAAAAATGTTTTTCAAATAAATGTATTTTTTGCTAATGTGTAAGAGAGAGGGGGGAGGAGGCGGGAGTCAAAATCTTTACACCAACGTGTAATGTGTTGACTTATTCTTAGCAATTATATCAAGGCTGTATGTCTGGTCAAGGAGCAAAATATTAGCTGTATCATTTAAATCACAACTGAGACATAGGACAATTTAAAAAGGCTCAACATTGTTTTAATTAAATCAATAAAACTGATATCTCACTTAAATAATGCACTGTACTAATAGATCATACAAAAAGGCACATACATTCAAATACAACTAAGACATATATATAGCAAAAAATAGAAATTAAAAAAATTAATAAGTACCATGTACATAGGTAATCCACACTGTGCGATGTTAATAAACCAAAGTCTATATATTAAAGTCACTACTTCATAAATGACCTATCACTAGTTTACAAAGTTCCAATCATTTCAAAACAAACAGACAACTAATATCCAAAGTGCTTCTTTATGCAATAGCCTAAAATCTTCATATAATCTCAAAATCCTGTCTCCTCCACTCTGATAGACAGACATTCACCGGTTCAAATTGCCCACTTTTTTTTCCAAAGATAGGCTAATGAAGCTCTAAACTGCAGTAATCCAGGCAGGATATGCAAATCTTCCTCCCCCTCTTTCTCCATGGCATTTGTATCATAAAAGCATGGAAAAAAAGAGTGTAATAGAAAGTGTGATATAGCTAAAATCCAGTATTTATTTAAAACAATTAGGCATACTCATAAGCAAACACTTACAGATCACATAACATATGTCAGTACACAGGCTGCCTCTGGACTTCTCCTCCCTCTGTTCACAGAGCTCAAGCCAGCTACCCTGCTTCTCAGCATGTCTCCCTGGCTCTCTGCCTTACAGATCCACATCCAATTGGTGCTCTTCCACTCTCCGATGCATTTTGTCATCAAAATTACTTTATCAAGAGTATGGTCTAGGTCTAGAATGCACCCCCGCAACATCTCTAAAATTCACCCCTTTTTAACAAATTAAACCACCAAGCTCCTCATTCACTCCCTTGTTATATCTCGCCTTGACTATTGCAACTCCCTTCTCATTGGCCTGCCTCTCCATAGGCTATCCCCTCTTCAGTCTATCATGAATGCTGCTGCCAGACTTATATACCTTACTAACCGCTCAGAGTCTGCCAACCCTCTCCTCCAATCCCAATCACCCAGCGAATTAAATTCAAAATACTAACCACAACATACAAAGCCATTCACAACTCTGCCCCGAGCTACATCGCCAATCTTGTCTCCAAATATCACCCAAATCGTCCTCTCCGCTCTTCTCAAGACCTCCTACTCTCAAGCTCTCTCGTGTCCTCCTCCCATGCTCGTCTCCAGAATTTCTCCAGAGCCTCTCCCATCCTCTGGAACTGGCTACCTCAACCTGTCCGGCTATCCCCTACTCTTGCTACCTTCAAGCGATCCCTGAAAACTCATCTCGTGAGGAAAGCCTATCACGTCTCCAACTAATCTCTTACCACTTCCATCAGCTCATTCCACACAGTTACAACCTTTTGTATCACCTACCCTACAATATTATAATGTAAGCTCTTCTGAGCAGGGCCCTCTTAATCCTCTTGTATTTTATTGTATTATAACTGTATTGTCTCACTTTTTATATTGTAAAGCGCTGCGTAAACTGTTGGCGCTATATAAATCCTGTATAATAATAATAATGATCTAGAGGTGATCATCTCCCATATTTTAATGTCAACGCAATCTGCCAAATTGTTTGCTTACTGATTTTCCTCCTTTCCCATTTTGCAATTTGGTCTATTTATGAAACCTTGTTTAAAGGTGAAGTTTAAATTTTTAGTCCTTTGTTCTCAAATTTTTGATCCCACCATACTGTAACAATTTTCTACATATTGTTAAAATGTGTTGGATATATAAAGTGGAAACACTGGAATTGCACAAAACAACAGTGGTATATATCCCTGTTCCTTTCCTACTGTAAGAAATGGCTGGTTTTGGTCCTGGTCCATGTATTTTTTTTTCAAACCTTTCACCATATTACCCAGTATTATTCACCTCTTTTAAAGGCCAATTCATCTAAACATCAGTTTCTGGCACAAGGAAAGTTAGTCTATCTTTTCATAAAACCTAATACTAAGTCTCCATTAATTTTAACACATTTTTCTTCTTATTAGGTTCCTGCACTTTGTGGGATTGATACCAGAATGCTTGCAAAAAAGATCCGAGACAACAAGGTACTCTTACTTTTGCTTATTTAAAAGGATATTATTATCTTTTACTGTGTCTAGCACTAAAGAATGCCAACAGCACATATTTAGACATTTGGAGTTCTTAGCCACAGATTGATATTTTGAAAACTGTCAGCTCCTAAAAAAACCTGTGTAGGTGCAAAATGTTCAAGGTGTCAACCTTGAAATGCATAATAACATTTTCTAACTGCATTAAGAAAAAAACAATAAAATATGTACAATGCTCTGTGTTATTGGTATTCAAAAAAATTGTTTCAAGGTGGGGCCGCTGGAACACTTTTTCAATGGGATCTGGAGATATAGTGACCTATTTAGTGGCATATTTATTTTAATGCATATAGCAGGAACAATCTGTTCTACTACCTAGGACCAGAAAATGACAAGAGTGCTTATCAGGGCTTTCAGATGGGGTCTTGTCTTACAGCACTGATGGCCACCACTAACAGCCCAGGCTCTGGTCAGGTTAGTAAAATAAAATCCAACCTGTCAGACACTGTAAGCATTTTATTCTAAAAGTTTTTACTAGCATTAGATATCACTTGCTTCTTTAATTTAGTTTAACTTTGTTACTAGGAGTCCTGACTTCTTGCTGACTCTACTGTCCTAGCTAAGCCCTAGATAAGTTCTAGTCTATGGGTGATTTTCTCTAGATTTATATATATATATATATATATATATATATATATATATATATACAGTATCTCACAAAAGATAGTACACCCCTCACATGTGGCAACCCTGAAGAAATTATACTTTGCTACAATGTAAATTAGTGCATGTACAGCTTGTATAACAGTGTAAATTTGCTGTCCCCTCAAAATAACTCAACACACAGCCATTAATGTCTAAACCGCTGGCAACAAATGTGAGTACACCCCTAAGTGAAAATGTCCAAATTGGGCCCAAAGTTTCAATATTTTGTGTGGACACCGTTATTTTCCAGCACTGCCTTAACCCTCTTGGGCATGGAGTTCACCAGAGCTTCACAGGTTGCCACTGGAGTCCTATTTCACTCCTTCATGATGACATCACAGAGCTGATGGATGTTAGAGACCTTGAGTTCCTCCAGCTTTCATTTGAAGATGCTCAATAGGGTTTAGGTCTGGAGACATGCTTGGCCAGTCCATCACCTTTACCCTTAGCTTCTTTAGCAAGAAAGTGGTCATCTTGGAGGTGTGTTTGGGGTCATTATCATGTCTCCAAAGGAAGGGGATCATGCTCTGCTTCAATTTGTCACAGTACATGTTGGCATTCACGGTTCCTTCAATGAACTGTAGCTCCCCAGCACTCATGCAGCCCCAGACCATGACACTTCCACCATCATGCTTGACTGTAGGCAAGACACACTTGTTTTTTTACTCCGCACCTGGTTGCCGCCCCACACGCTTGACACAATCTGAATCAAATAAGTTTATCTTGGTCTTATCAGACCACAGGACATGGTTCCAGTAATGCATGTCCTTAGTCTGCTTGTGTTTAGCAAATTGTTTGCAGGCTTTCTTGTGCATCATCTTTAGAAGAGGCTTCCTTCTGGGACGACAGCCATGCAGACCAGTTTGATGCAGTATGCGGCATATGGTGCACTGACAGGCTGACCTCCCACCCCTTAAACCTCTGTAGCAATGCTGGCAGCACTCATATGTCTATTTCTCAAAGACAACCTCTGGATTTGACGCTGAACATGTGCACTCAACCTCTTTGGTTGACCATAGCGAGGCCTGTTCTGAGTGGAACCTGTCCTGTCAAACCACTGTATGGTCTTGGCCACCGTGCTGCAGCTCAGTTTCAGGGTCTTGGCAATCTTCTTATAGCCTAGGCCATCTTGATGTAGAGCAACAATTCCTTTTTTCAGATCCTCAGAGAGTTCTTTGCCATGAGGTGTCATGTTAAACTTCCAGTGACCAGTTTGAGAAAGTGAGAGCAATAAAACCAAATTTAACACACCTGCTCCCCATTCAGACCTGAGACCTTGTAACACTAACGAGTCACATGACACCAGGGAGGGAAAATGGCTAATTGGGCCCAATTTGGACATTTTCACTTAGGGGTGTACTCACTTTTGTTGCCAGTGGTTTAGACATTAATGGCTGTGTTGAGTTTTTTTGAGTATTGAATATGAATATTTACAAAAATTGATACTGTGTGTAATATATATATATATATATATATACACACAGTGTATATATATATATATATATATATATATATATATATATATATATATATATAATGCAATAATAGTATGAATACATTAATAGTAATAGTGATAATAACATACACAAGCTCAAAGAAGCGAAGATCTTATTAACCACTTCAGCCCGGACCAATTGGCAGCCAAAGGACCAGGCCCCTTATTGCGATTCGGCACTGCGTCGCTTTAACTGACAATTGCGAGGTCATGCGACTTGGCTCCCAAGCAAAATTGGCGTCCTTTTTTTCCCACAAATAGAGCTTTCTTTTGGTGGTATTTGATCGCCCCTGCGGTTTTTATTTTTTGCGCTATATACAAAAATAGAGCGACAATTTTGAAAAAAATGCTATATTTTTTGCTATAATAAATATTCCCAAAAAATATATAAAAAAACATTTTTTTTCCTCAGTTTAGGCCGATACGTATTCTTCTACATATTTTTGGTAAAAAAAAATCGCAATTAGCGATTATTGATTGGTTTGCGCAAAAGTTATAGCGTTTACAAAATAGGGGATAGTTTTATAGCATTTTTATTAATATTTTTTTTTTACTAGTAATGGCGGCGATCAGCAATTTTTATTGTGACTGCAACATTATGGCGGACACATCGGACATTTTTGACACATTTTTGGGACCATTGTCATTTATACAGCAATCAATGCTATTTAAATGCATTGATTCCTGTATAAATGACACATGCAGTGAAAGAGTTAACCACTAGGGGGAGGGGAGGGGTTATGGGCTGTGACGTGTGTGTGTTTTTTTACATTAGGGGCGGGGCTGACGTCTGACGTCATTGATCGGCTTTCCCGATGACAGGGAACAGACGATCAATGACAGGCAGAGTAGGAAGCGCGGAGAGAGGTTTGTTTACACAGACCTCTCCCTGTTCTGGCCATGCCATTCTGCTGACGTATATATGCAGTGGGCGGTCGGGAAGCGGTTCATTTACAATGAGAGTACATAAGAATAAAAACAGAGATGATATGTAAGTAAATTATGTATGTCTGGCCTCACTTTCTGTATCGTGGCTGGGCTCCCAAAAAAAAAAAAAACAGTCAAAATGGCCTGACTCAGCATTTTATAACACACACAAACACCACCTACATTGACACTCCTATTTGCCCGATGTATAGTCCCCTGTCCAATCAGCAATTATCAGTAAATATCAGGGATTAGGCCGCTGTTAGGTTTCCTGTATTGTCCTCTGCATCAGCTCCTCTTTCCCTCAACTGGACTTTGACGGTCAATGGAAAACTCTCGCCCTTTTCCCCCCTTGTCTGTCCAGACAGGCAAAAAAGACACCATACACCGTGTGTGGTTGAAAAAAGAATGCCTTTACTTCCCGTTTCACAGAGCATATACAATACAAAAAAGGGGGAAGAACGCAATTGAACAACCAATCACATTCAAGCATTTAAGCATTTTGTTATACAATTCAATATTGATCTGCAAGATTCATAATATTTCTTCCTTCAGACTCCACATCATATTTACTCTAAAAATGTCTCACGCAATATATGTGTTTTTCCACATTTCAACCACACACGGTGTATGGTGTCTTTTTTGCCTGTCTGGACAGACAAGGGGGGAAAAGGGCGAGAGTTTTCCATTGACCGTCAAAGTCCAGTTGAGGGAAAGAGGAGCTGATGCAGAGGACAATACAGGAAACCTAACAGCCGCTATCTTCAATATCCTCCAGCAGATGGTGTTGTCACACTGAGGGCAAATTCCTTGACCCAGGTGAACATTTTAACCACAACTTGTCCTTTAATCTTCCAGTTGAGAGGAAACCATTTAGGTATTCTAATCTTCATCCCAACAGGAGGCACAGGGTTTGCTCTGCAGGGCGGGGTATGGGAGGTCCTTCTCCTAGATGAACCCTCCTCCCCTGTCATGAACCCCCTGCTGTGCAATACTGTTTCACTACTTTTTAAGATGGCTTTTAGCAGTTTCCAGGCTTATTGATTACCAGACAGTAGCAATCCAGAAATTTCTGATATGAAAGAAAAAAAAGTCAACATCTACTGCGGCTGTGACTTCTTCGCTATGTTCTAGCCCGCTCTATCAGACAAGTTCTCTGACACAGGAGATGAAAGCTGGAAATTTGTGTCAGGGAGGTAACTTAGAAATAGATTAGCTTGTCTATTCACAGCACTGCTCTGCAAGTTTCTTTGTTCCTCTACCTATGTGGAGGGGGGGGGGGGTGCCTATCCTCAAATCAGCTCAAGCATAGTGTATGCCCAGACTCCCCTTCCACTGCTGAAGCAGGAAGAAAAATTTCTAACGCCATGTGCACTTTCTAAAGAATGTAGAAAGCTGAAGACAGCAGATATATATGTAAAACTTATGTAGGGATATTTGTTTCATCTCTGTGTATTATCTGAGGCTATTAACTTTACTGGGTATATGTGAGGGTTTACATCCACTTAAAGTGTGCCAAGCAGAACCGTATGGAAGGGCTGTCTTTTGGGCAAGAGGGTATGTGAAAAGGACGCTGTGGTGAACGTAGAGAAATTATTTGACTGATTGGTATTTCATTAGTTCCTACAACATACCCACAACATACCAAATACTTGTAAAAATGTAACAAGCAAAAACATAAAAGTTTTTTTAGTGAATGGTTGAAATCCTGTTTTTTTTATTGCTATCTTGTTTGCCGCTAAGGGCACACTCCCCCTGTTTATCTTGGTGACCATTGTCACTGGGACAGAAAGTGATGGTTAATCCAAAATGTTACAATTGGCACTGGAAGTGAAGAGAAATCTTCCAGTAGAGATAACCCCATTCTAGTGATAACTGTCTAATAGAGGATCATTTACTGCTGTGTGACAAGGAAACACACAGACAGAAAAAAAAGGCATTTTTTTCCAACAACCTGCTCTAAGCAAATAAAAAGCACTCAGCAGCTATGTAGGGGCTTTAACAGAAAGTAAACTTCCATCTTTAAATTTTACCTACAGGTAAGCCTATAATAAGGCTTACCTATAGGTAGTGTAAATATCTCCAAAACATACACCGTTTAGGGCATATTTACTGTACATGCAGCCAGTGACATCACTGGTGCATGCGCTCTGAAGGAACGGCCACCCGTGCCGTTCCTTCAGAGCCCCGTGTGCCGTGACTGGCAGCTCTCGCGCACAGTGCCTGCGAACCCGGAAGCAAGACGGGTGAATATGGAAGCTGTCTACAGCCATGACATCGCTGGAAGACTTTGTTTTTAGGTAAGTGTCACATAATGTGCTAGTATGCAATGCATACTAACACATTATGCCTTTGCAGGTAAGAAAAAAACTAAAAACCTGCAGCGGTATACAACCGCTTTAAGACTAGAATCACAGAGTGAAGTAGAGGACACAAGCATTACAAAATTCTGGAAGTTTAGAATGCTAAAGGGTCTGATGGAGGCTGCAGTGCTTGAACAGAGAGAAGGTAGGAGTCACGGGCTGCTGAAGAGGTATGCATGCTATCTCTTCCTTTGCAGGAAGCTTTGAGCAGGTTTTGGAGTGACAAATTTGCTTTGAACTAAATACAAAGCCACCATCTAATTAATGCATTCAAACTGAACACTGCTCCTGGATTGCTCTCCCTAGAGAAGAGCACTTCCATTAGGCAGCACCACTAGATCTAAATCTCAAACAGAACACACTTTTTTTTAAAGTGAAGTGAAACTCTCAAAAAGTATTTTTCCCACAACAACATGTCAAACCATAAACCTTTTGACACTTTACAAATTGAGCCCTTAATATATATCTAAACATTTATTTTAAAAATGTTTATTACAATGTTTTATAATCCCTGTCCCAAGGTGATAATAAGATGATTTGCAAACATTGCTTTTCATTTTTATGCTAAGAAAATAATTAAACTTGTCAGCTTATCTGCGGTTCCACGTGTTAACTGTTTTCCAGAGAGCTGCAATATTAAATAAAAAAAAAATAACACTAACCTTGGACTCCTGCTGTTCTATTGTATGCTAATGTTTTTCCAAGCAGAATTGCTAACTGACAGCTGCTATAACCTATTTCTCAAATTAAAGAACCAATTGTTTCTAAAATATGCAAATAAATGACCCCTTTACAACATGCAAAGAAACCACAACATTTTCTGTAAAAGAAGCTTGCATTTATTATGATTTGGCAGTCTTGCTTTCCTGTGAGAATACCATGGTACACACACATCTATAACAATAGGATGCTATTAAAGAAAGCCCATAGTGGGTTTTTACATATTTCTTTCCAAAACGAATAATTGTTCTATATTTTTTAGTCAGGTAAATACACAATGATGTATAATAAGATTGTTTTATTCTCATTTTGAATGAGCAGGTAGAGCTTTGGCCCCTTTTCACTTGTTTTCTTGGGCCTTCTTTTCTTTTTTGTTGAAAAAACATGTTTACTGAGTCATTGGCTGGTGTTCCAGCATGCACATCTAAAAGAAGCTGGCTGCCATACACACGGGCCTGATGTCACCCGACATTCAACCCATGTGTACTAGGCTTTAAATTCACACTGCAGATATACATCTATAAGTCTAAAAAACAGGAAGTGCACTGCTATTTTTCTGGAGAAATTTCAGGCAAAATTTACACATTTTCAGGGTACTGCTTGAGCACAATTATTATTTCTAGATGTTCCCCAAAATATAAAAAAAATATAAAAAAAATGAGCTGTTGTGTTCTGACAGAAGGACGCCCCCTGCCCACCAGAACAGTCTGGTCTGCGCTCACAGTCATTGGCTGGTGTTCCAGCATGCACGTCTGAAAGAAGCTGGCTGCCATACACACGAGCCTGATGTCACCCGACATTCAACCCATGTGTACAAGGCTTTAAATTCACACTGCAGATATACATCTATAAGTTTGCATCTTTTTTTTTCCCATTTTTTTTTCCCTAATGGCCTAGTGTACAACGTGATCCTAGGGACGAGGTGCACAATTTGTATGGGTCATTGACCAAAAAAGATTCTTCTAGAGAGAAGCACCCTCTTCCTCATTACAAGACTCTAATTATATAATATAATTGTTATAATTTGAAGATGTTATTAAACTGAACTTGGGTAAACAAGGAACACTTAAGGAAATATATTTTATAAGTAAAAATGTTTATAATCGTGAGACATCACAAAGCTAGTCAATTTATCCTGAGCAAATGATGAAAAATGCATAGTGAGGTTGCCTCTATTGAAAACTACATTTCAAGCAATTCATAGATTCAGAAATACAGCTGCAGTTATATGTAGTTCTCTACTTTTTCTAATAAGATTCAGGTTTTCCCTCGCTTATCCTACCTCCTGAGTTCCCTAATGTTAACTGATGTCACCCATCAAATTAAAGAAACAAATGAAACGTCAGGAGGAGGTGGAACTAAATTAAAATTTTACAATAACATCTTAACAATTAATATATATTTCAACTCTTTCTTTATGCAGGGAGCTGTACTGGGTAAAATTGAATTTGAAGGCCAACCTGTGGAATTTATTGACCCAAACAAAAGAAACCTTATTGCAGAAGTGTCCACAAAGGTAAGACACATTTGCAGTTTTATACATCATTATCTTTTCTATGCTTGATATATTTGAAATGATCTTGGTTTCTATTTTAACCTACCATAATTATGGAGGTATGCTACATATTTGACAAATGTAATATTGTAAAGCAAGTTGGTTAAATAATTACCTGAATCAAACAATAATTATTAATGATAAAAATGTCTTCAGTGTGAGGTATAATTTATATTAAAATAGTGAAAGTGGTACCACAGAAGCAATTGTGTTCATGAATACAGTCTGCTATCTGGTAAGTCTGAGGAGGGACTACAGTGGCAGGGTATGTACAGTAGAGAAGCACAGTGTACAAGGTGGAGCAATATGGGATATATATCTACAGCATAGTTTACTGAGTGACACTGTAAACTTTAGTGGATCCCATATTGTTCCTGTGTCTCCATTCCTAACCCATACCCTTTGCTTGCGTTGCCCCCAGCTGTCCTGATAAGTATTGCTATTGTGCCAAGTGTACACCTATATTCCAAACCTGTAGAAGCAAGATCCTATATTCTCTTCTGCCTTTGGGTTTTGTACATCAGTGCAGGGACAAAGTCCTCCATTGCCCTAGGGCAGTGCGCACCTGATTACCTTCTGCAGCTGGGATCCCATTCCCAGTTGTCAGGGTGCTTGTTACAGCCTCAATGGGCAGCTAAGGGTCCACAAATTGGGGTTTATCGTGGACACAGATGTGCGGAGGGTCATCCCCCCGGTCTATGGCCATTGCATGTGACACATACTTGAAAAAACATCAAAGCCACACCTTTAGCTGATACACCTGATAAAGTTTGCTCAGCCAATGGAGACAACATGTAAATCCAAAGAGAAAAATGGCCAGCACGCCAAGAATTTCAGATTTTTTTTAGATCTTAGTAGCAAAATATAGCACATGCAATAAAAAACACTGATGTTTCTGAGACTCACAGGTTCCCTTTCGCAAAGGCAGCCTCACTCCTGCTGCCTCAGTCTGCAGGACTCAGGAAGTAGCAGCATCACTGAAACGAAAGGGGTTGAGGAGGGGGGCGATAAGAGAGGAATGCCACGTACACACGGTCGGAAATTCCGACCACAAAATCCGATGGATTTTGTCCGACACTGGTGTTTCATACACACGGTCGGACAAAGTTGTCGGAAAATCCGATCATTCTGAACATGGTGACGTTCGTTGCGTACGACGGAACTACGTAGAGGCTATTAGCCAATAGGTTTGGTCTCCTAATTTGATCTGAGCATGGGTGGCACTTTGTCCGTCAGAATTCTCTACACACGATCGGAAAAAGTCTGATCGGATTTTGTTGTTGGAAAATTTGAGAGCAGGATCCGATGGAGCCGGTCGGATTTTCCGACAACATGGTCCGATCGGACATTTTCCATCTGAGTTTCCGACCGTGTGTATGGGGCAGAAGAGGGGCCAGTCACACAATATTTGTGTTGCCTGCCTCCCAACCACTACAGTAATGCTATCATCAAAGTCAAAGCATACAGTTGTTATTTAGGTGAACTGCAAGGTTTTCGGAACATTTCTGCCTCACTCACATTCCTATTGACTAACTGTTGAGCCAAGAGCAATGTTGAAGTGGGCCAGGAGAGAGGGCAAGTTCCAGCATTACCCAGAAGTAGTGTACTACTGTTCTGGACTGAACAACCAACATAGCATTGAAAGGGGGGGGGGGGGTTTGGGGCGGTGGGTGAATAATTAACACCAAGGGAAATTGTGACAGTTAGGGATTGATTTACTAGAGGCAAATAGACTGTGCAATTGTTGCTCCAGAGCTTAGTAAATGAGGGAGAGCCCTGCTGACTGCCATCATCATAAATCATATTTTCCTTGCATGTGATTGGGTATTCTCTGCAAAGTGAAGCTTTACCTCATTTACTATCTGGAGCAACTGCTTTACTAAAGGCATTGTCTATTTGCCTTTAGTAAATCAACCCCACAATGTCCATAAGCAAATTAAGTAAATGCCCATGGTTTCATAGGAAACATTGTAAGCAGAGCAATATTACCCATCTTTAGTATAATGTCAATAGTCTGGTCACAACTGCTTTAGACTTAATAGAACTAAGAAATTTGTTATTTTACTTCTTTGCAATGTCAGAAGCAGTTTTGGCCTTTAAAGCAGAACTCCTGGGGTAGGACAGTAAAGCAAAATATGCTGACAGCGTCTTAAAGCAAATTGAGTTATATACAAGATTCAACCGGGATTTATTTATTTATTATTATTCCCAGCAGGGGAACTTCATGTCTTCTGTCCTACTGCTGTGTACCTTCATTTCATGACCTTAATTGACATCATGCTTTAGCTGAGATTGTGATTCTTGATTTACCTTGAACTCAGTTCCAAACATGGAGGGCTCACTACCCAATCAGCAATAGGGTATTGATTGTGCAATCTGTTACAGTTTACTGCTAGCAGCTGCAAACTGTACAGCTTTTTAGGTATCATACAAACAAAATAATATACTTTCAGAAGTAAACAGTAATGATAGTAATGAGAGGGTGAGGATGAGGCAGCTACACACATACAGGAAAAATTCTAACTGCCCTGGGGAAGATGACTGTTGCAGACATACTAAATCCCAACTCTGGGCCGAAAAAATTACCTTTCCTTCCCTCTCGCCTAGCTTATATGTGTTAACAAAACCTTTTCTCGTAGCAGTAAATGATCTAAAGCTCTCTGTCCTTTTCACTTGTCTGGCTGACCGGTCCTGTGTATGTCTTTCACATGTCCTTGTTTCTAAATGCTGAAGGACCCTGTAATATACCCGTTTGACAGCTGATGGATGGTGACTGATCGTCAGTCACCAGTAAGCAATATGGGTACTGCAGACCAGACCCTCCACCCTCCAAAACAGAAAAAAGGAGACCTTAGGCCATGACTTGTCACTGAACCAGATTTTTAGACATGTAATTGTTATTTTTTTTTAGATCTAGACTTGGAATTTTTTATTTTTTCTTCCCTGGAAATGATCTCTAAGTGTTTGTTTGTACTTTAGAGCCTTAAAAGGTTTAAGGCTTTCAAAAAGGAATTTACTAAATTATTAAGTTTGAGTATATTTCACTTTTACTGGCAATTTTCACTACCAAATCAAATATCATGCAATTTCAGAACATCGTGTAATTACCCTAAAATCTTCTTGAGCTTAGCATCTTGAAAAGTAGCACAATCATATTGTTAGTATGCATTGTCCTGCCTTGGGCTATATTGAAGACAACCCATTTAATCATCCCCGTTTTACAGTCACCTTAATAAAGAACCTGGTTTTGTAATTTCATGGTTTATTAGGGAGGTTGGCTGTCTGAATGCATTAGGAGGCTGACACATTTTCACTTGATACCAGGCGCAACAGGAAGTATGTTCATAACTTAAGCTTGAAGGCTCTTAAAGCCATCTAGTAAAATAAACTTGACAATAATGAAATTTACCAGTGGCAATAATTAGTGAACGCAGTAATCTGTCTGCATCAGTGATAAACAGCCGCTTAATATAAATCAGCGTGAGGTACATTTGTTTTCAGCAAGAGCCAAAAATTGATTTCTTAACATCTGCTTCTGCCTCTTTCATTAAAGTGCTGTTCACACCAATAAAGCGGACTCAAAATATTTTAGCAGATGAAGTTTGGATATAGAGATTATAAAATGTTTCCAGTTGATGTTCAAGGTGTCACACTTAATCAGAGGTTTCCTACAAGGCCTAAAGGCTTGTTTAAAAAGGAATCACAGTAAAATGTAAATGGACTCATTTTGATAAGACAAGGAATGATACATAAAGCACAGTAACCCCTTGCAAAAAATTTAAAACTACGATTTGCTGGTCAAATTGACCATATTAGTATGCACAGCAAACTTGCACATTCTGGCAGACTTTACCCCTAGTTTGTCCCCATTCTGTGATGCAAGGATTGCATTCCCCCTCTGTTGTCAATGTGGCCATCTTCTCCTGGTTTTCTCCCAGCCAAGTGTACTAGGTTTTGTTCATAAAGAATCAATAAATGGTTTAACTATAGTTTTTGCCCAAGAAACACAAACAGTTATTCAATAAGTAAAAGAGTAGTGTTCAATGTTTAACCATAAACCATAACAGTTGTTTGGATTTATTCTTTCAACGATCTAACTAAATCAAAATCAGATTGGTTACCAAGGATTGATGCGTTTGCATTTCAACTTATTTATTCAATATGCATGACTTATGAAGATCAGGCGGTGGTCACGATGATTGGCTAACTCTAGATTACCCACATAACTACCATCACTGAAAATGAGATTAAAGAGGAACTGCAGTCTGCTCACATAATTTTTAATGAAAACATCTTTGCTATTATGAAGCTTTCCTCCAACCACTTTGCATATTATTTTATATATACTGTGATTCTATACTTGCCAAATATGCTACAGAAATCTCCCCCCACTGAGTCTGGCTGCAACCATTTTAACTGTGGGCAGCTGAAGCTGCTGTCTGTTCACTTCCTGGATTTACACAGACACACAGAGGCACACCTCCAGCTCTGCAGCCCTGCAGCTCTCATTGGCCCTCTTATGACTCATCCCCCCTCCCTTTATGGCAAACTCTCACGAGAGAGAGAGAGAGCTGTACATGATGTCATAAGCCTAGGCTTTTTACCAAACAAGAAACAGGAAGTGGGCTGTATTTACTGGCAGAATAAAAAGTTTTACTTTCCAAAGTTAAAACAACAAGGGCAGAATATTTAATAGATGGAAATCCATCCGGGGGCCGCCAACTCCGACTCTGTGACTGGTCGGAGCCACGTGACGTCACTCCCGCACATGCGCGCAGGAGCCGCCAGTAGCAAAACATGCTGGTGGAAGAAACGGCACGGAAGTCCGTTTCTTCACAGCGCATGCACCGATTACATCATTGGCGCACTACAAGTGAAATATCTCCTAAACGGCGCATGTTTAAGAGATATTTCCACTACCTATAGGAAAGCCTTAATCTTGGCTTACCTATAGTTAAAAATCACTAGGGAGGGTTAACAACCACTTTAAGAAATGTTCTGGCCCATTTTTATATATTTTTTACTCTTTCTGTCCACCCCTTCTGTTTAGTGTTAATGCAGTCCTAGCTAGACTGTTGCTGTTTCTTCCATGTTCCCTCAGTCAGGGTCAGGGCTCAGGGAAGTTATTGTCTTCAAATGACTGGAAAAATTAGTTGACCATACTGTCTAGACTGACTGGGTCTAAGGAGGTATTTCAATGCATAAGGTGGCATTTTAAACAGATCAATAATCACACAGGGTGAACCCATATGATTAGAAGGGATCCTTTTTTTCTGTGCTACAGTTTTGTGCAGTCATCTGATGACTGGCTCTTTCCTGCCTTATTTTTGGAAAGATGCTAAAGGACTTTGTTTCCATACTTTGCAAATTCTGCTACACCCTCAGTAGGGCAGGACATTTGATAGAGCTTCTTCACTGATTGCCCCATTATGGCAAGTGATTTTTTGCAAAACAGAGTGGATTAGGAGAAGGATTTAGAGAGGTGGCTTGCTAGAAATATATATACAGTACATTATATATGTGTTGATTTACTAACACAATAGAAACTGTTCTCTTTGCAAACTTAATGTTCACATAACTTAAATAAGGTGAAGCTGTGTTCAGTTTGAATACCCATTCATGTGCAAAAGAAATAAAAACAAAAACATTGTTTTCCTTGTACATGATCTGATGATAAGAGTTAACATAGCTTCACCTTTCCTAAGCTCAGTGAACATATACTTTGCTGAGTTAACGGTGTCTACTCCTCAATAACTTTAAAATCCAGTTAAGCATTACACCCCCTACCATGGGTTCCTGTATGACCTATGTTTGCTGGTGATGTAAATCCAAAAATGTGTGACTGTTTCTGCAAGCACCATGGGTATTTCAAAGGTACCCCATGAAGCCCTTTTGTCTATTTTCTAATCCTTAGGATTCAAACAAGAATTGGGAGTCAGGAACTATAATTAGAATGTAATGATGTAGATAGAACCCATACAAGTAGCGCACAGCCCTCACATGACAGTCTCTTTTCTGATATAATAAGGAACAGTCCTTCATATCTAAGGTCCTTCTATCAAAAATCCAAATGTGAGAGAAGAGGGAGATGTTTGGATGGATATTCTCCAATAGAAGAATGCTACTGATGACAGATGGTGTGCACATGGACCCTATGGTGTTTATTTACTAAAGCTAGAGAGTGCAAAATTAGTCACAATTCTGCAGAGAAACCAATCAGCTTGTAACCTCTGCTGTTTAATTAACCTTTAGCAAGAAAACCTGTAAGCTGGTGGTTTCTGTGCAAATTTTTCCCTCTCTAGCTTTAGTATTCATGGATTTTTTCCGACGGATGTTGTCTCAAACTTGTCTTGCATACACACGGTCACACAAAGTTTGTCGGAAATTGCGAACGTTAAGAACGCGGTGATGTACAAAACGTACGAAGAGCCGAGAAGTTCAATAGCTAGTGCGGCTCTTCTGCTTGATTCCGAGCATGCGTGGAACATTGTGCGTCGGAAATTTGTACACACGATCGGAATTTCCGACAACGGATTTTGTTGTCGGAAAATTTGAGATCCAGATCTTAAATTTGGTGTGATGGAAAATCCGATGAAAAATGTCCGATGGAGCCTACACACAGTCGGAATTTCCGACAAAAAGCACCCATCAAACTTTTTACATCGGAAAATCCGACCGTGTGTACAGGGCATAATGCCACTTACACACGATCGGACTTTTCGGCCGGACTTTTCCGGCTAAGAATCCGCCGGAGTTTTGGCGGAGGTCCGCCGGACTTTTACACGGAGTAAAGTCCATTCATTTAGAAGACGGGACTAGCGAAGGAAGTCAATGCCGCCACCTCGATTGGCAAAATTGACACCTCGCTAGCCCCGTCACCTGGTATGGATTTAAAGGGGAATCCCTATGCCGAAAAAACGGCGTGGGGGTCCCCCCCAAATCCATATCAGACCCTTATCCGAGCACACAGCCGGCCGGTCAGAAAAGGGGGTGGGGACGAACGAGCCCCCCCCCCCCTCCTGAGCCATACCAGGCTCAGGAAAAAAAAAAAAAGGAAGGCCCCGAGATTCCGACCCCCCACCGTATGTGAATGAGTATGGGGTACGATGTACCCCTACCCATTCACCTGGTGAAAAAAGTGTAAATAAAAAACACAACACAAGTTTTTAAAATACTTTATTACACAGCTCCGGGGGTCTTCTTTCGTCTTGGGGGTCTTCTCACCGCACTCCTCCGCTATCTTCTGCTAGCTCTTTTACTAGCGGAGGAGCCCGGCTTTCTCCTTTCATCACCGCCGCCCTCTGGGGGTCTTTTTTCGACTTCGGGGTCTTGTCTTGCTCTTCTGTTCTTCTTGCCGGGCCTCCGTTTTCTTCTTGCAGGTCTTTTACTAGCGGTGGCCCGGTATTCTGTCGCCATCGCTGTCGCCGCCTTCTGCTTCTTCATCTTTCTTCATCCGATGTCTCCGCTTCTAATGGCCGAGACGCGTTGCGCGTTATATAAGGACAAGGGGTGGGGTCACCGACTCATGTCACATGGTGGCCCTGGCCCCCTTTTGATGTCACAGTCCCAGCATCCTCCGGGACGGTGACATCATAAGGGGGGCGGGGTCACCATGTGACATGAGCCGGTGACCCCGCCCCTTGTCCCTATATAAGTGGCCGCGCAACATCGGATGAAGAAGAAGAAGAAGCAGAAGCAGACAGCGACAGAAGCCCGGGCCACCACTAGAAAAAGAGCTGCAAGTAGAAAGCGGACACCCGGCAAGA
The DNA here is from genome assembly GCA_028564925.1 of Lithobates sylvaticus. Taxonomy (NCBI): domain Eukaryota; kingdom Metazoa; phylum Chordata; class Amphibia; order Anura; family Ranidae; genus Lithobates; species Lithobates sylvaticus. The sequence goes on along the minus strand of CM053031.1, from coordinate 100,996,997 downwards.
AGAACAGAAGAGCGAGACAAGACCCCCGAAGTCGGAACAAGACCCCCAGACGGCGGCGGCGACAAAGGAGAAAGCTAGCCTCCTCTGCTAGTAAAAGAGCTAGCAGAAAATAGTGGAGGAGTCCAGCGAGAAGACCCCCCAAGATGGAAGAAGACCCCCGGAGCTGTGTAATAAGGTATTTTAAAAACTTGTGTTGTGTTTTTTATTTACACTTTTTTCACCAGGTGAATGGGAAGGGGTACATCGCACCCCATACTCATTCACATAGGGTGGGGGGCCGGAATCTGGGGGCCTCCTTATTAAAGGGGTCTCCCGGATTCCTATAAGCCCCCCGCCCGCAGACCCCGACAACCAACGGCCAGGGTTGTCGGGAAGAGGCCCTTGTCCTCATCAACATGGGGACAAGGTGCTTTGGGGTCCCCAAGGCACCCCCCATGTTGAGGGCACGCGGCCTGGTATGGCTCAGAAGGGGGGGCGTTCGCTCGTCCCCACCCCCTTTCCTGACCGGGGGGGCTGCATGCTCGGATAAGGATCTGATATGGATTTGGGATTCCCCTTTAAATCCATACCAGGTGACGGGGCTAGCAAGGTGTCAATCTCGGCGGCATTGACTTCCTTCACTAGTCCTGTCTACCTGGAGTCACATTCTAAATGAACGGACTTTACTGTGTGTGGGGCAAGTCCGTTCATTTCAAAAGTCCCACGGACTAGCACACAGACGGCCGGATTAGTCCGGCAGATAATTTGGAGTCAAAACTTCTTTCTAAGTCCGCCGGACTTTTGGGAAGAAAAAGTCCGCCGGAGCCCACAAACGGTCGGATTGTCTGGCGGACTCTAGTTCACGGACAGACCCGCCGGATAGTCCGATCGTGTGTATGGGGCATTAGAGTTACTAAAAGGAAGGTGGTATTTAGCTAATCATTTCAGATGTCATGCGTGTCTCCTGCTGCCTTCTGTGGCCTGAAAGTCCAAAGGATCTGTAGCTAATGATGCAGGGACCTGCTTGTAGCTGGAACTGTTAGCTTTTCTGAGGCAGGATAGAAAGATATCCACTTCCAGAAAGTATTTTTGATTAAAAGAACTTTGCTATGAAGGACCATCGCTTTTTTTTTTTTTTGACGTAAGAACCATAGATATCTCAAAGGTACCCCAAAAAACCCTTTTTGTCTATTTTGTATTTCTTAGGATTAAAACAAGAATTGGGAGTCAGGAACTATATTTAGAAAATAATGATGTAGATAGAACCCATACAAGTAGCGCACCACCCTCACATTTCTGAAATAATAAGCGGCAATCCTTCATAACCAAGGTCCTTCTATCAAAAATCCAAATGTGAGAGAAAAGGGAGATGTTTGGATGGATATTCTCCAATAACAGAATGCTACTGATGACAGATGATGTGCACATGGACCCAGTGGCTCTAAAATGGGATGAACACAAACATAGTGCAACTGCACTAGTGCATTGTTAAGAGGCAACACTTTATTAAAATATGACACATACAGTTACTAAAAGGAAGGTGGTGTTTGGCTATCAATTTCAGATAGAGGTCATACGGGTCTCCTGCTGTCTTCTGTGGCCTGAACGTCCACAGAGACCTGCTTCCCTGAAGCAGGATAGCAAGATATCCAGTTCTAGGAAGTATTATTGAAGAAAAAAAAACTTTGTTATGAAAGACCATTGCTTATTTTAATAGAATAGAGACTGTCATTTGAGGGTTCTATCTATTTTAGCTTTGTGGTATGCTTCACTTTCACTATTTCAGTAGCAGTAAGATCTTAGTTTGTAAGGTATCTTTTTATTCCATTTTTTTATTTGCCTTATTTTTGTATTTTTATAGTGTATCTATATTGAGGTTTCATATTGTGTGCTATTAGGTTTTTTTGTTTTTGTTCTTTGAATATAACAATGTGTTTGGGCTTATGTTGAATTCATTAAATTTACTTCAACCCAGAACAAGAGCGTTGAAGTGGAGCAGAGATTTTTCAGGCTGTCACTTTTTCATGTTATTTTAGGAAACCAAAGTATTTGGCAAAGGGAATCCTGTCAGAATCGTGGCAGTAGACTGTGGAGTAAAGCATAACATCATCCGTCAGTTGGTAAAGGTGAGTGTACAATATCCTATGTTGAGTTAGATGTTCCGTTGGCTTAACTTTCCATTTTCCCCAGTGGGACTGGATTTTATTGTCAATGTTCATAAATGTACATATTCCACAACAATAGATTAGTAATCCAATACTATGGAGAGCTCTGGTGCAAGCTGAGCCTGAAGGATTTTGACCATATGCTGGGCTATCTAGGCTGTCATATCTTGCTGGATTATGGACAGTTGAGTATAAAACTTGATGGGGGTAGAGTGGTAGACAATACAGTAAGTTAAATTATATCACTTTATGCATCACTATTCATTATACTGTTTTAAAATGCATAAAACAAAAAACATGTGTGGTATAATAACAATGTCTACACTGCCGGTATTCAAATTCGTTTTTGGCATTGTCAAGGCTATCACCATTTAAGTTTTACTGACAATCTGATCAAAGTTAAGGGTTAGAATTTTTTGAATGACACATTTTTTACTGTAACGAAGTTTGGAGAGATGTATACTATAGAGTAGGCCACAGGGATGTTAATAACGGGTTTGTAACACTACAGAAGCTCTAAATCACTGGTCTGTCACTTGCGTATGTGATTGCATAGTCTGAAGTAGTGTGATTTCCACTAATACCTATTATTTTACTACCATCTGTTGACAAGTAAACCTAGTTATCATTTAGAAAAAAGGTTTATAACAGGGTTTGTGGATTGCAAGTAACAGGACTTATTTTCAAAAGCTAAGAAAATAGCAAGAGAAAGTAAACAGGATCTTGTCACATAGGAGTTTATTTACTAAAGCTGGAGAGTGCTCACTTCTGCAGAGAGACCAATCAGCTTCTAGCCTCAGCTTGTTCAATTAAGCTTTGGCAATAAAACCTGGAAGCTGATTGGTTTCTATGCAGAAGTGAGATTGAGTTTACACTCTCCAGCTTTAGTAAATAAACCCCATACTATATAACATTGTTCTGTTGCAGATTAAAACATAAAAGCCAACTGACAGGTTTGGGCAATAGTACTATTTTTGCAACACTTTCTTTTTTATAAATAATTGTATAGCTAGTACTAGTTAATTACATTTAACTGGATTTTTTCTGTGTTGACGATTTTTCATAGCTTATCCACTTTTTCTTTTTCTAGTGAGTGTCAGGAATTTATACCAACATTTATATCTACACAGGTATCATAGACACCATGATCCAATCACCATTGGATGTGTTAAGACTAAATTTGATTGTCCAAGAACAGGATGGGAAGTGTGAAAGTTGTGGAACCATCCTGTTCTAGTTACATAATCCCATCTTTGATATCAGGAAGTCTACAGTGGTGTGAAAAAGTGTTTGCCCTCTTCCTCATTTCCTGTTCCTTTGCATGTTTGTCACACTTAAGTGTTTCGGAACATCAAACCAATTTAAACAATAGTCAAGGACAACACAAGTAAACACAAAATGCAATTTGTAAATGAAGGTGTTTATTATTAAAGGTGAAAAAAAATCCAAACCATCATGGCCCTGTGTGAAAAAGTGATTGCCCCCCTTGTTAAAACATACTAGAACTGTGGTTGTTCAATTTCTCTAGCCACACCCAGGCCTGATTATTGCCACACCTGTTCACAATCAAGGCATCACTTAAATAGGAGCTGCTTGACACAGTAAGGTCCACCAGAAGATCCTTAAAAGCTACACATCATGCCGAGACCCAAAGAAATTCAGGAACAATTGAGAAAGAAAGTAATTGAGATCTATCAGTCTGGAAAGGGTTATAAAGCCATTTCCAAAGCTTTGGGAATCCAGCGAACCACAGTGAGAGCCATTATCCACAAATGGCGAAGACATGGAACAGTGGTGAACCTTCCCAGGAGTGGCCGGCCGCCCAAAATTACCCCAAGAGCGCAGCGACGACTCATCCAAGAGGTCACAAAAGACCCCACAACAACGTCCAAGGAACTGCAGGCCTCACTTGCCTCAGTTAAGGTCAGCGTTCATGCCTCCACCATCAGGAAAAGACTGGGCAAAAATGGCCTGCATGGCAGAGTTCCAAGGAGAAAACCACTGCTGAGCAAAAAGAACATCAAAGCTCGTCTCAATTTCTCCACAACACATCTTGATGATCCCCAAGACTTTTGGGACAACATTCTGTGGACCGATGAGACAAAAGTGGAACTCTTTGGAAGTTGTGTGTCCAAGTATATCTGGCGTAGAAGGAACACTTCATTTCAGAAAAAAAACATTATACCAACAGTAAAATATGGTGGTGGTAGTGTGATGGTCTGGGGCTGTTTTGCTGCTTCAGGACCTGGAAGACTTGCCGTGATAAAAGGAACTATGAATTCTGCTGTCTACCAAGAGATCCTGAAGGAGAATGTCCGACCATCTGTTCGTGTACTCAAGCTGAAACGAACTTGGGTTCTGCAGCAGGACAATGATCCTAAACACACCAGCAAGTCCACCACCGAATGGCTGAAGAAAAACAAAATGAAGACTTTGGAGTGGCCTAGCCAAAGTCCTGACCTGAATCCTATTGAGATGTTGTGGTATGACCTTAAAAAGGCCGTTCATGCTCGAAAACCCTCTAATGTAACTGAATTAGGACAATTCTGCAAAGATGAGTGGGCCAAAATTCCTCCAGGACGCTGTAAAAGCCTCATTGCACGTTATCGCAAACGCTTGGTTGCAGTTGTTGCTGCTAAGGGTGGCCCAACCAGTTATTAGGTTTAGGGGGCAATCACTTTTTCACACAGGGCCATGATGGTTTGGATTTTTTTTCACCTTTAATAATAAACACCTTCATTTACAAATTGCATTTTGTGTTTACTTGTGTTGTCCTTGACTATTGTTTAAATTGGTTTGATGTTCCGAAACACTTAAGTGTGACAAACATGCAAAGGAACAGGAAATGAGGAAGGGGGCAAACAATTTTTCACACCACTGTACATAGACGTTATATATTCAAAGCACATGGTTGATGCTGAGGATTGTAAAGAAATGCATTTTATTTGGCAGACAAATGGTGTAAAAGGCTCCTACCCTCTTCTGGTTGTTCTAGTTTGACGTAGATGGCCTGTTTTATGCTTCTTGTGAACCAGTTCTGTTGAGTCAAAATGCGCGCCCCACTGTGCTTTAAAGAATGCCTCTTTTCTCTAAGGTGTAGAAAAAATCTGACCTCCTAGGCTGGGTCATTCATTTGTTGATAGGTTGTTTTGTCTCCCCAATGTACAGCTGTTTCTATTCCTCACTACACCGCACTGCATACCAAGTCACTTCACTTGTGTTTGAATGTTGGGTCATTTGGATGTACAAGCTTGTGTATTGCTGTGTTGCTGGACTTGAAAGAAATAGGGATGTTTGTTAAAGACTTTTCTGAGTTTTTTAGGCACTCCGGTTACATACAGGATGACTATATTTTAACATATGTCAGCTTTCTGTCTGGTTTCTATTGTTGTCTATGTCTCCGTTTTGAGACTCTACCATTTTCTGTCCTGATGACCATTGAACAGAGGAAATCCATAATTTTACAGCTGTCACTGGAACATGAGGTGGGGGAAAATTCTCCACCAAGGACTTCTCTTCCAGATAGGATTTTCCTTTATTTTCAGGAGAGTTCCACTTGCCTATGTTTGTGCTTTTGGGACAGAGAGCAAAGGGAATTTTGCATATTGGGTAACACCGATTGTAATATGAGCAGTAATATGACAAAGATTCTAACCCTCTTGCACCCTATTCAAAATGTAATAAAATGGTTTCCAGTTTCATTCTCACAAAAAGACATCATCCTTTAACTTTAAGCCCTGTCAGCGCTTATTATGGAGATATGAGACAGGGTCTTATAATGCCAAACCTACATTGCTGTGATTGTGTTACAAATGTGTTACGCTGAAACATATCTCTCAACATACTGCCACGCAATCACAATGACACCACTGATGCTGTGCAACATTAATAGATAAAATTCACCTTGGCCATGTAACGTGGAATAAGCTCTCCAAAAATACATTATGACAGGGCCTTGGAAAAAATGCTCAGTAATGTCACGAAGGAATAATTATATATTTTACATTTATCTGTTCAAAGTACTTAATCAATCATGACAATCATTTGACCTTGATCGGTTCAAAGTACCTAATAAAGAAAAACATCCACTTCAGCTCCCTATTAATGTGTTTCCTTTTCTACCTGTAGAGAGGGGCAGAGGTACACCTTGTCCCTTGGAATCATGACTTCTCTCAGATGGAATATGATGGTCTCCTAATTACAAGTGGCCCTGGAAACCCAGAGTTAGCAAAGCCTCTAATACAAAATCTCAAGAAGGTGAGTGAGCCCCGCACACAATTTACACTATGTATTTCAACCAATTTATCATATTTTGTATATGTGAAAAGCTGACTTTTATTTCTAATTAATTTCTAGGTCTTCCAGAGTGACCGTCCTGAGCCTATGTTTGGCATCTGTAAAGGGAATGAAATTGCAGCTTTGGCAGCTGGTGGCAAGACGTATAGGCTGCCCATGGCTAACAGGTAGGATGTTGCAGTGATGAAAGTGAACTTAAGACATTTAAATTTAAAATCCTGAGGGTCGTATCTTCAAGAAATAAATATTGCAAAAATGAAAAGTTAATGCAAAAAAACGTTACAAAACAATGCTAAGGAACAGACATGCATAAAAGGAAAAAAATATAATATGTATATAAATATTTTCCAGTGGTGATTTCAGCAAATGACCACCTGTCAGTTCCATATTATGAGAACATCTATACTATGTCTTTGTATACTTTTTATGAAAAATGCTAAATATAATTATGGTAACTATTAGTATTAACACATGACTAAATGATTTTCAGGAACTCCTAAACAGCCAATACATAGAGTTAAGAAAATAAAACATTTGTGTCAAATATACATTGCTGTCATTGACCCTGCTAAGGAAATTTTACCTCACTTTCTGCCCTTGTGACATCCTGTAACAGTAAGACAAGAAATGAGAGGAGTTGTTGTCACTGGGACAGGAAGACAGTCAGTAATAGTAACCTGACAGAGAACCAACAGATTTTCCATTTTACTGAGAAAAAATAAGCAGTGTGTGCCCCAAAGGGAGAGATCTTCCAAAAATACTGAGGGAAAATCTATCCAATGGGATCAAAGGCCACGGGAAAAAAACATGACAGGGGTTCTATCCCAACCCCACCCTCTCCAAAACTAAGAGAAAATTTGGCTGGAAATTTACTGGCTATTATGCACAGGTCACAATATAGCTATATACATAAAAAAAGAATGCCTGTGTAAAAGAAAATTGTCTGTAACTGATATCAGTCAGTGCTCAGATTAAAATTCCATACATTCATTGACATATTGCCCAAGAAAATGTGTCTGTTATGATGCGTTTTAAAACTATCCAGTGTTTACTCCAATCCGATACTTCAGATACAACTTGTCTTGTCTCTAATCTCCTTCTGATCCCCTTGTATTGGTTTGGACTTAATTATTGGCCAGAATTTGGGTCTTGTTTCTTTGTCTGCCACCTGCCCTGATCCTCCTACCCAATTGTCCAACTATGATTGTCTATGGCCTTCACCTCTAGTTTGAACATGATTACTACGCTGTCTACATATAAATTATTTTACCTAGTCCTGTCTGATCGGTCTCCAGCCTGGTAATTTAGAGCAGTGGTTCTCAACCTTGTCCTCGAGTACCCCCAACAGGCCATGTTTTGGGAATTTCTCTTAGATAAAATAGCTGTCCAAAATACCAAGCCATTGACTCTAATTTAAAGCCCCTGTGCAAGATAAAGGAAAGGTTAAGAACCACTGATTTAGAGGATCATAGTCTGCACCTCTAGTTTGAACACGATTACTACGCTGTCTACATATAAATTATTTTACCTGATCCTGTCTGATCAGTCTCCAGCTGGGTAATTTAGAGGATCATAGCCTGAAATTTGGCCTTTAGCCTTTAGTGTAAGCATTCTGCTATAAATTTCAAATGCCGCTCCAGGCGAGCAGTCACTACAGTCAGAATGCATTGGGTGCAAGCCACGGCCCGCCACTGATGTATAATAGGAAGAGAAGAACGGCTACTCACCACAGGAACGTTCCAACGATTTTATTCCAAAAAATAGCAATAAACAGCCAACAAAAACATAGTGTCCGAACCCAGGAGGTGACGCGTGCCTTTCACACTGACCTAAGTGCTTCTTTAAACCACTGAAGAAGAAGCAGTGTGCAGCCGTTCTTTTCTTCCTAAGCATTCTGCTACCCTGCTGGTTATAGAGAAGATCCATCTAAGTCTATGGCATTCATAGTTTGCAAGCTCCATGCAAATATTTTTTCACATTTGATTTAACGCTGCAAACACATACTAGAAGTTGTGATCTCAAGGTGCAAAAAATTGATCTTTCTTTAGGTCTGCATTGAATCAGGAGTACAATTACTTTTAAACAAATACAATAGCTGGATTATCTTTGTATATGACCACCATTACCTCACCAAGCTGCTATGATGCACTTTGTGATATGTCTAGGTGGATGGGAATTCAATATGGACTAGTCTAATACATGAATTGGCCAATTTTGAGCAAGTACAATTAAAAGTGCAATACCCATTTTGAACCAAAGATCAATTCTAAGGGTGGATATTGGATATTCCAGACAAGCTTGGTCCAATTCTTCTAGGAGGTGTAGTTGTTGGTTATATGATCTAACATGTCGTTTTTGAGCAATCTATATATTTATCACAGAGCTTGACTGTGATTATCTTCCTGATGAAATGGGCTAATGACCCGTTGAAGTCACAGCAAGCAACCCATCACCTAAATATGGCTCGGATTATTATATAATTTGTACATGTGATCATGTTTTGCATTATTCCAGATTTTTTATATTACCTGATTTTTTATATTTGTATAAATAACATTTTGAGATTTTATTCTACTTGTTTTGGGTATAGTTAAAGTCCTGATTTTACTAGTTAGGTTTTTTGTATGCATTTCTGTTTAGGATGTGGTACTGACATGAAAAATGTCTAAAATACTGAAGGTCTCCATTTGGGATTCCTTCCTCCCACCCATTTAATATTGATACTTTTAAACAAACACTTTGACTAAAAACTTTAGAATGCAAAAACAATCCTTGGCAGCCTGGTCTAGGAACCAGCAAGCACAATATTCAAAGCAACAGCAAAACCTCCAAACACTGCAGGAAGCCTTAATGCACATCGGTGCTTAGTAAAGCTTCAAAAGGAGTGCTGTCAGGGATTGTTTTTTGCATTCTGAGGTCACTTTCACAGTCTGACAAGGACTGAGATTCTATAAAAGAGGTGCATTGGGTCCTTTATACGTTAGCAGGGATCATATCTGAACTACTTTGGCTAAGAGATTTGTAAAAATAAATAAATTAGAGATTGCCAATAATTTGCTTCCATACTCACCGTGAGAAGCAATGTGAATAAACTGCATACCTGTACAGGTGTCAAAGGTGGCACCATATTAAAAACTTACACTTGTACATCATGAAGGTGTAAATTAGTAACATGAAAAGCATGAAATATATATTTTATATATTTACTTTTTTTTTTCTTTATAGAGGGCAGAACCAACCTGTTATGAGCACCTTGAATGGCCAAGCTTTCATTACTGCTCAGAACCATGCCTATGCAGTGGACAACAATTCTCTACCTGCAGGCTGGAAACCACTTTTTTTAAACATCAATGACCAGAGCAATGAGGTGACTTCAGTTCCTAAGGATGTACTGTTTCAATAAGAACAACATATATTTCTTCATCTATCTTTCTTTCAACAGGGGATTATGCATGAGACCAAACCAATCTTCACTTCGCAATTCCACCCTGAGGCCAACCCTGGGCCTGTTGACACAGAGGTACAGTACACCAATGTACACGGAAGCATTAGATATAGCCATAATAAGATTACTATGACCTTGCTGGGAAAGGTCACCTTGCTGGAAAAGGTCTGCAAGCTTACTAAATCAATGCTTTTGTTAGATCATATACTGAACTACTTTGTTTTTCATTTTAGTTCCTATTTGATGTCTACATGTCACTGATAAAGAAGGGTAAAGGTACCACCCTGACATCTGTAATGCCCAAACCAGCTCTGCAGTCTAAACGAATTGATGTAAGTAACCCTGTTGAACGAGGGTGCATTTGCTGGATTGGTAATATAATATATTAGAATAAACAAAAATGAATTAATGCCTAGCTGGAAATTATACTTACCAATCAGAAACAGTCAGTAATTAAATCTGTCTGGGGGCTAAGGAGTGATTGTCTTCTCTCTTGAAGACACTGTGGCTTTATAAAACACTCTGAGAGTCTCTCAATTCTCTCTTCAGCTGGCAAAATAGAAACATAATTTTTGCACGAGAGGTAGAAATTCAGTACTGCAACAATAGTGTCCTTGCTTGATAAATGTATTATATTCACAAACATGTAAAGCTCAAAGAACATATATTTGTTAGGACAAATTATGACTGGTCTTCACACTGTAATTTAAAGGGAAGCTTTATTGCTTTTTGATTACTTTTATTTTACAAAGTTTTAAAGTTTATAGGAATTTAAACTATTTTATATCTGTTTTTTTTTCTACATATCTACTATCCTTGTTTTAAAATAAACCTTTTATAAAAAGTGGAAACTCTTAGATTTCCTAAAGAGAGACTTTCCTTTAAGACACTATCTGGGGAGTTCAATAAAGCATTAGCAACACTTCTCTGGCAGTAATGCCCTTTAAAACGGCCTGTACCAGATTAATAAAATTTCTGCCACCCATTTCAGTAGCTTGGCCAAAATGAGAGGCAGATTCAGGTCATTCTTAAAAGTGCTACTTTTAAAAATGGTGCTATTCCTGCAACAAATTCAAAAATAATTACCTCCAGTTCATAGATAATGAAACTGGAGATAATTAAGGCCAACAGTAATTTGATGTAAAGGGACAGGAAGAGTGCCTGCCTCTGTATGCTGTGTAGCTGGCAGCATATTTTCCACCGTTACCCCACCTCCCCCCCTCACCTGTCACCTGTTCTTAAAGGAGAAGTATACCCAAAGCTTGTTTGGCTGTATTACTCCAGTGGCTCACAGGAATGCAGTTCATTTTGCACTCCTGGGACCTGTTTTCAGCAGACAGCGTGGTGAAGCCCGATGCTGGCTGATGTCACAGAGCTGATCCAGACTATGTCAAAATTTGAACCATATGGTCTGGATCTGCCCACATGCCTGGACTGGCACCCGGCTCAGCCTCTCAGCGAGCCACTGAGAAACTGAGCCGCTGCTCCCACCCCCTCCACAACCCAGTGCTCCAATGAGCACGGGGAGGCAGAGCTGAGAGCTGGTGACTGACAGCCACCAGCTCTCTGCTCAGGGAGCTGTGAGAATCAAGCAATCGGCAGTGTTTGCTCTCTCGGTTCTGAGTGTTAGAGACGACGGGGGGTGGGGGGGGGGGGCAGATGCAGCATTGGACCAAAGCTGCATCCACCTAGGTAGGTATGATTAAAAAAATAATTTCCATACTTCACTTTTAAGGATGCTTTTGGCTTTGCAGGCAAAAGCTTCCTAACAACCAGTGAAGCTGATAGTGGGCAGAGCCTGATGGGGGAATGAAGGCACTAGTTCCCCATTAGGTTTGCTCCCTCCTTGTGATTGACAGCAGGGACTGGATAGGTTATATAGCCAATAGCAGGCTGTCTATTGGCTATGGATCTGCCCACTACGTGCTGTCAATCACAAGGGGAGCAAACCTGATGGGGAACTAGTATCTCTGAATAACCATTGGGCTCCACCCACTCTAATATGTGAGAGACTGCTGTGCTGTGCATGTGACAGCTGCAGCAGTGGGGAGGGTGCTCAGTTCAAGAAGGAAGTTGAGTCTGTATGGACACAATGGCTTCATTATGCCTCCACTCATGGTGTTTGCCACAAGTTTATGTACCTGTTTCCAACAGACACATGAATCTGTCGTCTGCACTGATGTGTGGAGACATGGCAGAATTCTAGAGTGTCAAAGACAATATTCATGAATTTCCCTGTCTGCTTCTGTAATGTCAGTATAGGGCACTCTGAAGAGAGGAGAATGGAAGGAAGCAAGCTATAGTTATATTGTTATAAATTGCAGCTTGAGCTATTGAGTCCAAACATCTAAAATCTTTGAACAAAGTATATAAGGAAAGCCTAAAAACATGTAAAAAAGGAACTCATAGCTCCACATGCTGCTTGCATATGGAAATATAACTACGTATTTGAAAATACGCTTGTTTATGGTAGGGTAACGAATGGCTGTGCTTTTCAGTATCGACTATAATCAGTGCTGATTTTTTGTTCCACCAAATCCAATGATTTTTTGGTTATTTTTCTAAAAGGTTTGGGGTCACCCAGTATGATACTATATAAAATTAAGTAAAATTCATTTTTTGTTTAATTTGCATTTGAAGTATTAATATAAGCAACATATTAATAGTAGCTACAATCATTAACTTAGCCTTGTTAAGCCTTGTATCTGTATCAACAGAAGGATGGCAGGGCACACCAGGGAGGTGCTGGGAAAGCAGTATAGAGGCAAGGCCATCATAATGTAGGAGAATCTTCCCTGTTAAGAACTGTGTTTATTGTTATGTTAGCCTCAATTATTTTAAGTATTTCCAATGTATTTCGGTCTATTTTTTGCTGTTTTAAAATATTTGTATTTAATACCCTGCTGTTCATTAAATATTTTACTATGTAGGTAGCTAAAGTTCTTATCCTGGGCTCTGGAGGTCTCTCTATTGGGCAAGCAGGAGAGTTTGATTATTCTGGATCACAGGCAGTTAAAGCTATGAAAGTAAGTGCATTTTTATTCTATATGATTAGACACAGTGATTATCGGAAATTCAGACTTTGTATATGAATAGTAAATGTGTACAGGTCATGGTCACCCGAGGAAGCAGGAGGGTGGATGGTTGCTTACCTACACACCTTTATTTTGACCATGGGTGGGAATATTGTTACCTGAGATTAGTCTAAACAGAGGAAATCCAAGCCTGCTGTTTAATATAATGCTGTCAGACCAACATCGTAGTATACCCCTAAGCAGTGACATATTGTAAAAATGGCAAAACTGGTAGCTGAAGGGAGAGGATGGACGTGCTGACGTAGTACGCAGGCACGGAGGGAGGGGTCAGCCCGCAGGTGGATGTCAGCAGACGCGAGGTGCAGGAGTATGCTGGATTACCACGGAGCTTGAGAGGCTCCGAGAGAAGCAGGCTAACTCCCTAGTAGGAACAACTTGGACCGCCTCAGCGCCATTGACCAGCCAAACTCACGACAACCGAGGGGATTCTGCCGAATGGCCACATCCATGGAGACATAACTACATCCACCCCGCTACGGCGGTCTCCTACGGAGTTTTTCCATCTCCCCGTGCTCTCTCCCCCCCCCCCCGCCTCCGCCGGCCGTCGCTCTCTCCCTTACCATCTCACCACGAAAGGCTGTATGTTGCTGGGGTGAACTCAGCACAGGACGAAAAAAGCCTGCAGAGGTAAAGCTGCCTAAATATGTGAGTATACACCCTGCAATAGCCCGGAAGTGTCATGCAACACACAGGAGGTAAGCCATAACTCTCTGATATACATGCTAATGGAAGAAGACAAATGCCTTTAAAATCTATGTAAAAAGACTGCCATAGTGTTACTTCATTATTGTTAAGCATAGGAGAAAACTTTTCCTTTTACTTTTTCATGTGTCTACCTCCTTCAAGACCAGTAATTGTCCCGCACTGAGGTTTTTGTAAATGGTATACTGAGAGAGGACCCCAAACGCTGGTTTTTGATCTGGGGTGTGGGTTCAACCCCCCTTTATCCTCCCGCAGAGGCGGGAACCCGTCAGACAATACGTCTCCACATAAAACATAAAACATACAAGGGGTGAAGAGGCTTATAAAGCAAAGACTCTCTGATATGCATGCCAATGGAAGGAGACAAATGTCTCTAAAATCTAGGTAAAAAGACTGTCAAAAGGTTACATCATTATTGCTAAGCATAGGAGAAAAACTTTTCCTCTTATTTTTTCATATGTTTACCTCCTTCATGACTAGTAATTACCCCGTACTGAGGTCTCTGTAAACAGTATACCGGGAGAGGACCCCAAACGCTGGTTACTGATTTGGGGTGTTGGTCCAATCCCCCCCCCCCTATCCTCCCGCAGAGTCGAGAACCCGTCAGATAATACGTTTTCACATAAAACATAAAACATACAAGGGGCAAAGAGGCTTATAAAGCAATCAGAGCAACCAGCAGGTCTATCCTCGCCCCGGCCTCCTTTGAAAGTGGACCACATTCTTTGGTCTAGACGGGCTCCCCCAGGTGGACTAAACATAAGCGAGAGCGGGGGTAGCATGGAGCCAGACCATACCTCAAAAGTACATATTTAGCTCAAACTAAATGTACTCTGCTTGATGTGATAAGGTGTAAATACGGGGCAGAGGCGACTTCGATATTCCTTGCCTCCTTCCTTACTCCCCCTCTTCCCTTCTCCCCCACGTCGGGGAGAATAAACAGTAGGGCCCCCCCAGTAGGCACTGACCTACACCACACCGAAAATTGTTCAAGGGCTCTTGGAGGGCAGGAAGCAAAGAAAAACAAAGAAGGCAAAACACCCCGGGGAGGATTTGTAGAGATTCAGTTGAGCCCGGGGCAGTAAATGTCGTCAGTAAAACCCACCCATTCACCCTTTCTCTTTTGAGGGTCCACACTCATCGATACCGATCCGCTGCCTTGTCTTTTATCTCCCCTGATTTATTCTTTTCTTGATGCCCTCCCCTATGCATACTCCCTTCGGCTGTCCAGCTCAATAGAACGCTGTAGTAAAATAAGGGAGAGGAAGAGAAGAAAAAGATATAAAGAATTAAGAATACCTTACTGGCACATAAAGCGGCAGGGGTGGGGAAGGCGAGTTTAAGCTGGGGAGGAGAATAAGAGGGGTGAAGAGGGAAAATATGAGTAAAACCGCAAGTAAAGCGACTAAAAAAGGGGCCCCAAAAACCCTGAAAGGGGACACGAGCACTATCCAACAGTACTTAAAACAAGGAGCAACCCCAAAAACCCCGGAGAGTAGTCACCAGCCAAAAGCCACTATGGAGAAAAACAAAGGAATTACCAGGAAAATCGAAGGGACACACGATCAATCTAGAGACGACTGTACAACAGAAAGCGAGGTTGAGACAAGTAGAGTGGAAGATCAGCATCTGGGGGACCAACTACCAACAAAAAGGGAAATGGAGGAGATGCTATTAAAGGTGGAAAATGTTATAAAAATGGAAATTAATACCCTAAGAGAGGATTTGGGCCATTTACTGACCAGAGTTGAGGTGGTGTAGGAGAGAGTAGACAAGGTGGAATATGAAATCAACAATCTAAAGACTCAACTTAAAAGGTGTCAACTGTACCAGAGAGAAATGATATATAAAATAGAAGACCAGGAGAACAGAGATAGAAGACAAAATATTCAAATCCGCGCGTTCCCAGAACAAAAGGGGGAGGACCTGGAAAAAATAATTAGATCACTTTTTTGCCCTATTATTGGGCTAGAAGAGGGGCAGTTCCCGGCGATCGAGAGAGCACATCGCATTGGAAGGCTAGACCGCTCAGAGCACGGCAGAGTACGGGATATAATAGTTAGGTTTCGGTATTACAAGGATAAAGAAAATATCTGGCAGAAACTCCGTGGCAACCCCCCATTAAGGCATGAAGGCTCCGAAATCCAGCTTTATGCCGATCTTTCGGCACGAACACTGGAAAGAAGACGGCATCAAAGACCGCTGCTGGAATCTTTGCGCAAAGAAAATATAAAATATAAATGGGGGTTCCCAGCGTGCCTCATTGGTATAAAAGAAGGACGATCAGTTAGACTCAGATTTCCAGAGGAATTGCAGGATTTTTGCAATAGTCTTGATATCCCTATACCTGTTCTATCGGGATGGACTGAAACCTGGGAAAATGAATCCATGTTGCAGGGGGGGGCGGTGGGGGCGCGGGGGGAGCTAACCACAGAAAATAGCTGAGACACTAATCTATACATTTACATCCACCATGCCCACTATATCCCGATGCCAACTGGGAAGTAGATAGTGGGAGGGGGCGGGGAAAGAACCCCACCTCACCTTAGATCTAGTTGTTTCGAGGGGGCCTCATGAAAGGGGTCCCCATCGGAATAGAGACCCGAGATGGGGTCAGAGAGGGAGGGAGGGGGAGGGGAGGGAGGGAGAGGAGAGGGGATGGGGGGGATGGGGGGGAGGGATGGGGTGGGAAGGGGGGGGGGGGGGTGGCAGGGGGGGGTGGGGAGGAAGGGAGGGGGTTCAGGGAGGGAGATTCTCATCGCTACCTTTTAATTTGGAAATCATAGCTCCAATTGAGTAATGACTCCTGCACTAAAATTTTTAACCTACAATGTCAAAGGACTGAACACTTCAAGTAAACGGCACATAATTCTTGATGAGATAGGGAGATATGGGGCCAGTGTGGTTTTCCTCCAAGAAACACATCTTTCTCATAATACAAATGTGAAATTATTTTCAAAAACTTACCCTACTTGGTATTACGCCGACACTTCTTCAAGCAGATCGAGAGGGGTTGCTATTGGTTTCGCGGGGGATACACATTTTAAGTTGGAAGACAGAAGGGTAGACCCGGAGGGAAGGTATCTGTTCTTGAGGGGAACCTTGTATGGAACAACATATACGTTGGCAAATGTTTATGCTCCAAATATAAACCCCATCAAATTCCTGGAGGAGATATTACGAAAGCTGGGGACTTTCAGGAAGGGTTTTGTAATCCTTATGGGAGACTTTAACTTTATTATGGATCATGGTGTAGACAGTACGTCCGGTGGTCAGGGGACAAGGAACGCACAATTAATATCGATAAAAAAAAATTGCGCTACAAGCAACTGATGGATGTTTGGAGGATCCAACACCCGCAAACGAGGGACTACACGTTCTTCTCCCCTGTCCACGGGACGTACACTAGACTGGACTACATATTTTTAGATCATGGAATCCTAGACAGAGTATTACAAACAAAAATAGAGACAATCACACTCTCCGACCACGCCCCTGTTTCAGTGACTCTTGCAGTCCCAGAACACAAACCCCCATCATGTGGGTGGAAACTTAACGAAGAATTATTACGAGACGGGGAAGTGGTGGAGTCTGTGAAAAGAGAACTGGAAGGATTTTTTACCAACAACGACAACGGGGAAGTCAACGGAGCCAACCTCTGGGAGGCACACAAAGCATTCATTAGAGGGATTTTGATAGGGAAGGCTTCATGGAAAAAAAAAGAGAGGACGAGGAAAGTGCAGGAATTGACGACCGAATTAAATAGCCTGGAACAAAAACATAAGTCTTCTTCGGCCCAAAATAGGGAAATTTATCAAGACTTGGTGGCACAGAGAGAGGAATTAAAAGATTGCGTAGACTACGAAGCGAAGCGGATTTTTAATAGGACAATAAAAGAACGTTACATCTGGGGGAATAAATCCAGTAAGCTTCTGGCGAGAATTGTACAAAAACAAAAAACAAAAAACTTTATAGAAAAAATTCAAGCCAAAAATGGAGAGCTTAAATATGTATCCCATGACATTGCTTCATCCTTTAGGGAGTATTATGAAGAGCTTTATTCAGTGGATGCCAAGGCGGGTAAAAAAGGGAACCATAAAAAAAAAAATAGACGACTTTCTGAGTAGAGCAGGGTTGGAGACCCTGGGTCAGGAGGAAAGAGAGGCGTTGGAACAGCCAATCTCCGAGACCGAAATACTGAGGGCTTTGACGAACTCCTCCTTAGGAAAAAGCCCGGGCCCAGATGGCTTCTCCATTTTATACTATAAAACTTTTAAGGAGATCCTGATCCCTAGACTGCAACAATACATGAACGGTTTGGGAATAGAATATGCAATGGGCGAGGCTTCCTTGTTAGCAACCATAACGGTTCTGCCGAAAGACGGGAAAGATGGATCTGTGTGCTCCAGCTATAGGCCCATCTCTCTGCTAAATTCAGACACTAAGCTGTACGCCAAAATTCTAGCAGAGAGAATGAAGGGGCATCTGGAAGCACTGATCCATCCGGATCAAGTGGGCTTTGTTCCCGGGAGGGAAGGGAGGGATAATGGAGTTCGGACGCTATTGGTTCTCCAGAAATTGAGGGACTCAAGGGCCCCCGGTCTGCTCTTGTCAATAGACGCAGAAAAAGCGTTCGACAGAGTAGACTGGGGGTTCATGTTTAGTACACTAGAATATATGGGGTTTGGCCCGATATTTATTCGTCATATTAAGGCTCTTTATGGGCACCCGAAAGCAAATGTCAAAGTAAACGGAGTCCTTTCCTCACTCTTTGAAATGAGGAACGGAACGAGACAGGGCTGTCCCCTGTCCCCTCTTCTTTTTATCTTGACCATAGAGCCCTTACTGTCCTCGATAAGAGGAAACCCAGATATTGAGGGGTGTGGAGTGGAGGGGGAGTCCCACAAGCTGGCTGCCTTTGCCGACGATGTCTTGCTTTATGTGAGCCATCCTCGGAGGACGATGCCTATTCTCTTGGAGACCCTTCTTTCCTACGGAGCCCTTTCAAATTTCCGGGTCAACTCTTTAAAATCTCACATGTTAAACATTAACCTAAACAAGACTGAGCAGCAGGTCATAAAGAGAGATTATAAATTTGTATGGAAGAAGCAAATAAAATATCTGGGTATAGACTTAGCCAACTCAACTGAAAAACTTTATAGAATAAATTATCTCCCTTTACTAAACGAAGTTAAAAAAAAGTGTAATGAATACATCAATAGGCCCCTATCTTGGATTGGACATGTAAACACCGTAAAAATGATGATACTCCCAGTAATAACGTATAAGTTTCAAATGCTCCCTCTTCCTCTACCTCACCAATACTTAAGGAAACTAAAATCAATACTGATGAACTTTGTCTGGAAAAACAAGAAACATCGCACGTCGCTGCAAATACTAAAACAGGGCAAGAATCAGGGGGGATTGGCTGTCCCCGATATTATTAGCTACTATCACGCAATCGCACTAATAAGAATACCAGAGTGGGGGAAAATAAACACAAATAAAAGGTGGGTGCACTTGGAAAGGGCACTGAGTAATGTTCACTTGGGAAAGATTATATGGAACCCCCCAGGGTATAGAGCACTAGGAGATCACACACACATTATCACACGCAGTGATGTAAGTAACTGAGTTAAAATAAACTGAGTTACGTAACTCAGTTACTTTAGAGGGTAACTAGTAATCTAACTGATTACTTTTCCTCTCATGGTAACTCAGTTCCCATTACTTTGGCTTAGTTACCCCAATTACATCTACCGTCACTAGATGGCAGTAGTGTAATTCCGGTGTCCTGACAAAAAGGTTCCCCCGCCGGATAAGGACCCCCTGTACTGCGCAGGCGCAGCGCTTGCGCAGTACGAAGGAGTACAGAGCTTCCGAAAATTGCAGAACCTAAACATCTCTGAGTGAACTCTACACAGCGCAGGCGCAGTTAACATGTAATTGTACGAGGCGATGCCGCACCCTCATGATGCTCGTGCTACTCTGCAAGGGGCGTCTATCGTGTAACTAAGGGGCGGGTCTAGTATTACTGTAACCAAGGGGCGCATTTATTATTATTGTTATATATCGAGCTCTGCCCATTAATTTAACATTCGCCCTCTTCTGTAGAAATCCGCCCCTTACACGATATAATAATAATAGACCTGCCCCTTGCTTACACGCTATAATAGAACTGCCCCTTGGTTAGAGTAATAATAGAGCAGCCCCTTGGTTACACGATATATAACAATAATAAATGCGCCCCTTGGTTACAGTAATACTAGACCCACCCCTTAGTTACACGTATAGAATATTTAAAAAAAAAAGTCAGTTACTTTGCTGAGTAACTAATTACTTTTCCAATGTAGTAACTGAGTTACTAACGCAATTACTTTTTGGGAGAAGTAATTTGTAACTTAACTAAATTACTTTTTTAAAGTAAGATGACCAACACTGATCACACGGCACTCGTTTAAAATATATAAGCAGCTGAATGGCAACTATAACTCACCATTAGTAGTAGCTTAAGGAGAATGATTTTTTCCCACCCGGGAAAAAAGAGATAGGAGGGGATTGGATAATTAATGAGAAAACACAACTGGGGGATGTGTTATGTATGGGACAAACACTGGCACTACACGAATTACAAAAAAAAGTGGATATGTTTAGAATTGATGAGTGGCGGTACCTCCAGATATGCCATTTCGTGAAAAAGCTCCCACAACCGATCAGGTCACTCGGAGACCTGACGAAGTTAGAGCAAATATGCACAGCAGAAAACACCAAAAAGTCTATATCGAAAATTTATAAGTTACTGATAGAGATGGACAGGCTGGAGGCCCCCCCATTCATCGAGAAATGGGAGAGGGATCTGGGGTCACAGATAAACACAGGGATGGTTAAAAAAATAATGAAGCTTACACATAGCTCTGCAGTAGACATGCGAACCGCCGAAATGAACTATAAATGCTTAATTAGGTGGTAGGCGACCCCCGACATAACAAGCAAATTTCAGGAGGGGAGATCCCCCAATTGTTGGAGAGGATGTAATCAGAGAGGAACCATGGGCCACTTATGGTGGGAATGCCAGAAAATCCAAAAATATTGGGGGATGGTCTTGAGTTACATCAAAGAAATAACCCAAATAGAAGTGAAAAAAGACCCTTGGGTGGTCCTGATGCATGCAACAGAGGAGGGAGCGAGGCAATATGGGAGCACATTGGTCCCACATCTCCTTAATGCCGCAAAAAGATTAATCCCCAGGAGGTGGCAAGAGCTGGAAAGCCCTCACATAGGGGAATGGATGGATAAAATAGAAGTGACTTATAAGTTGGAATGCTTGAAAGATAACTATGATGATAATACCCATCCCAAGGGGAAGTGGGAATGCTGGGAAGAACTTGGAGTTATGCGGAGGTGCGTCAGATCCAGGGAGACAAAAATTTATAATAATAAAAAAAAAATTAAAAAAAATAAAAGGTAGCGATGGGGATGGGGTGGAGGGGATCAGGGAGGGGGGGGGGAAGGGATTCGAAACGAAAGGGTACAGAACTAAGGAGAGGGGTAAGGAAGATATAGGGGGATTTTGGGGTTTCCCCCCCTGGTTTGGAATGCTTAAGGGTATTTACTTAAGTCTGCAGACTACTAAGGGGGTTTGTTTTTAAAATTTATCAATTGTTCACAATAAAAACTGTAAGTGGGAACCAAGAGAGTATTTAAATATTTAAATGGTCAGGCCACTATGATGTCAAGACAGAGATGGGACAGAGGTTAAGGCCTCGCTGACATAGTCCTATACTAAAAGTTCTTCTGAAGTGGCAAAAAAAAAAAAAAAAGAACTGGTAGCTGCCTGGGTCCTCAAATCCCATGGGGGTCCATGGAATTAAAAAAAGTTCTTCACTTTTGTGCTCTTTATACTCAATATTCAATTTCAGCTTTGCAAATCTTTAGCCTTTTTTTGAGGAGGTGATCAGCAATGGCATCCTTTGCATTTCTCACAATAAAGGTTTACATTAGGATTATAATACAGACATACCTACAGAAATGTTTTACAGACACATGTCAGAAGAAAAACACAAATGTCTGTGTACACTAATTCTTATGTATCATTCAAACTGCCCTGGGCCCATAGTATAACAAAAGCACCATTACCCCTTGGGCCTGCACCATTAAATTTTTCTGTTTCTCTACCATGAAAGTACTAAATTAAGTAGGATATGTTGTCACATGATTTGAAGGATACAGAAAAAAAACATTCAGTAAAGATCATTGTGTTAAATCTTTATTTTGTTATTTTAGAAGCCAAAGATAACATTTTAATTGATAATGAGCCAACTGGGCAGCCATAGGAGGGCAAAGTGGGGAAGTCAATCAAAAAGAGAAATACAGTGGCAAAAAAAAGAAGTAAACAACTTTACTGAAAGATTTATAATGGATTAAAGTAAACTTGGAACTATCTGTAACTACAGCTCTTACAGTGCATTATATGATATGGATCTGGTCTAATAGGATCTGTTGGGTGCCAGAGAATAAAAATGATTAATAACACATTATTCTACATGTGTATGTTACTAAAAGATAAAAGTTGATTGTACATTAATTGTTTTGTTTTTGCATATCTCATGAAATCTTTGTCCCATAGGAAGAAAATGTGAAAACAGTTCTTATGAACCCCAACATTGCCTCTGTCCAGACTAATGAGGTTGGCCTCAAGCAAGCTGACACAGTCTACTTCCTACCCATCACACCACAGTTTGTCACAGAAGTCATTAAGGCAGAAAGACCTGATGGAATTATCTTGGGAATGGGTGGACAGACAGCTCTGAACTGCGGTGAGTACAGTCCAAATCTGGTCATACAAGGTTAGAATTGTGTTACAAAATGTTCATTTTCAAAACCTCTGATTTTCCAATGGTCAATGGGGATAAGTTAACAATCATTTTCAACTGTAGTGACAAGAAAAATTGAAGGCAATGGATAAACATTTTTTCTTGTTTCTTATCTGAAGAATTATCTAACTTTTAAAGCGCATGTGCTATGAAAAGTTTAAAGTTGAAGTTTAGTCAAATACTGTCTAAGCTTTAACCTGTTTCCACCCCTGTTCTAACCCCCCTTCTAACTACCCTGTAAAGGAAAGATATCTATACTTACCTATTTTGGAGGCGCTCTGGTCCGGCCACATGATCAGTTCCCAATACTCTCAATGCAGTCTGAGAAAGCACAGATAAACAAAGAACACACCAGTTTGAGGAAGGCTACACAAGGAAGACATCCCCTGTCTGAGTTTAGCTATGCCCAGCTCATTCCCTGTACCATATGTTTCCAGTTAACCAGCTGTTGAGTTGGTATTGCACACTTACAGGGATCAGAAGATGCCCTCATTGATATAACTACCCTCTCCATCCTAAATACAGGAGAGAGGTGGAAGATGCTGAAATTAAACAGAAGGATATTTGGATTAGTTGGAAAAAGTATGTAAAAAAAACATAAAAAGATTACTTAAATTTGGTTAAATTCTGCTATATATGGTGCCTTAGGACCTGTTACAAAAAAAGAACACATGAAAAACAACACAAATGTTATTCTACAAACAATCTGTGGATTTTAAATAGACAAACTCTTCTTTGTAGTTCATTCTCCTTTTATCTATGGCAGGTGTGGAACTTTTCAAACGAGGGGTACTCAAGGAATACGGAGTACGGGTTTTGGGCACCTCAGTGGAGTCCATCATGTTTACAGAAGACAGACAACTCTTCTCTGACAAACTAAATGAAATTAAGGAACCTATTGCCCCCAGTTTTGCTGTGGAATCGGTAAGGCTGATTTTTACATGTGGCATTGAAAAGAATGATGTGAATTTTATAATGCCTCACAATAATGTTGCTTTTAAATTGAGCCTTGAAATTGAAATAAAGTCAAAAATACCTATGGTCAATAGTCTGGAGTCTGCGAGGTCCCTTGCCGGCTTCTTCTCCTTGTCTTCTTCCGGGTACTGGTCTTTGGCTGTTTTGATTGACTGGTGCCTGCTGCTAGCAATAGTTTATTCAACTTTAGTTAAGCTTTTAAAGACTAATATGCAGAGTGATGGGAGCAGGCACAGTATAAAAGTAAAATCTACTTTTAACATTCTACCATATTGAGAAATTGCTGCAGCATTCTTATTACTTTATAATAATTTTACACAAAGCCTGCCATATCTCTCTTTGCTATAATAAAATAACAGTTTGGAGTGGAGGTATTGATTTAATTGTAGTGAAAGAACGTATTGTAAATGTTAAAGACTTGGTTGATTTACTAAAGGCAAATAGACAAGTGCTTTTGCTCCAGAGCTTAGTAAATGAAGGGATGCTCTGCTGATTTCCATAATCCAATCATCTGCAAACATAAATGCTTTTTTTAAATTTTCCTTGCATGTCATTGGGTATTTCTTGTAAACTGAAGCTTTACCTAATTTACTAAGCTCTGGTGCAACTGCACTTACAACGTGCACCTGCTATTTGCTTTTAGTAAATCTACTCCTTAGTTTAATTTTGAAAGTCTTTTTCATTTATTCATTACATTAATTTGAAAATGCAGTTTAGAAGGGTTTGCTTTTTTTCGTGTGTCAATTACTTTTTTTGAAAGACTTGAATTTTAGGTTTGGCTCACATTGTATTAAAAAACAATTTTCTTGTGGTCAGCCAAGTGTTAAAGTTTATCTATAGCCAAATTGTATTTTTAAGATTTGGATGAAGTTGGGAAGGATTAGAATCCCTGTCATGTTTTACTGCTGACTGGAGAGTTTCCCTCACTTTCTGTCCTAGGGATAACCTTTTCAACTCACCAATAGCAGCAATGTTAAATTTTTTATTGCTGTCTATTTCCCTGTTGCAAATTTTCCTCTGTTCCCTGTCTGGTAAAGGTTGTCCCCAGAACAGAAAGTATGGGAAAAAGTCTGTAACAGAGCCCCAGATAACAGTAAAACTGGACAGGAATTCTGATACTTTCCTACCCTATCCAAAGCTACAAAAAAAAGAAGAAGGTTTTGGCTATAGATATAGCTTTGGCTTTAGATACTGGTATGTCTCTTCTGCATTAAAAATCCTGCTTGCTTGGCCATTTTTATTTTTTACATAAAGTTCACCTTAAAGTAAGAAACCTTAAGCCTTAGGAAGCACTTTAACAACAGTCAGTGAAAAAAGAAAGTGACATTTATTCTAAACTTTGCTGCAAATAAGTTAATAAAAAGGACGTATTTTAGATATATGGGTGTTAGGTAACAGTTATTTGAACATTTTCCTCATTATTTTAACTGCCTTATCTGTCTGACCTTACATGTTAGGTAATAACGCTCTTTTCTCGTAGGTGAAAGATGCTTTGGAAGCAGCTGATAAAATTGGCTATCCTGTCATGATTCGATCTGCCTATGCCTTAGGTGGTCTGGGGTCAGGACTTTGCCCTGACAAGGAAACACTCATGGACCTGGCAACAAAGGTAAAAATGACTAGGCTTTTCAGAGCGTGGGAAATTAACCAGCAAGTTGTCCATTCACGTATACTAAGTTACATTATATCTGCAGCACTTGTACTGACCTAATGGACCAATGTAATGATTCTGAATGCAAAAGCTCTAGCTAAAAAATAAGAAATGCATTAGGATGAAGTATGTTAAATGGCTAATCACTACTAAAATCTTCAAATGAAGTTAAAGCCAAGACTTTTATTTTTTTTATTTTTAAATAAAGTTGGAAAAGGTTAAAACTCCATTCAGTTAATTTTTTGCAGTTTATTTTTTACCGTCTGTATCCCACTGAGGAGGTTTGCCTTCACTTTCTGTCCTGGAAACACACCAGAAAATAAATGAAATCTTACCAAAGTGAGGGAAATACTGATCTGTCACCGAAACATTTGTTTGAACAGCCCTGCTAGCATCCCATTAGTGCATGCAGCCAATGGCTGCTGCTCTGATCTGTGTATTTATTTTATTTATTTATTACAGGATTTATATAGCGCCAACAGTTTACGCAGCGCTTTACAATATAAAAGGGAGACAATACAGTTATAATACAATAATATACAAGAGGATTAAGAGGGCCCTGCTCAGAAGAGCTTACAATCTAGTATTCTGACAGGAGGGGAGTCCCTGCTGTCATGATACAATAGTGCAATGGGAGAGATCCCTGCATCCACATTGCTTGTGTTGATGCAGGGACCTGTCAGGTTTTTTTTTGTTCAACCCACCGGTTGAACAAAAATAAACTGCCCATGTATACCTTGCTTAAGAATTGGTAAACATTACAATTTTGTTTTTGGGTTCAGATAAGATTTTAACCACTTGATGACCGCCAACAGTTGATTTACTGCTGGTGGGTGGATCCTACGGATTCAGCGATGTACCCATAGCGAGGTTGCGCTGAACTTCCAGGTTTACAGGTGCCCCCTGTCTCTCGTGCTGTGATTAGACACAGGACGAGTTCGTCAGCAGGCTCTCAGGTAAAGATTTTGGAAGTGAACCTGATGATTGATGTGGCCAATCACAGTACAGATCTGTGTGTGTTAGTAAACACACAAGCCAGATCTGGCTGGTTCTTCTCCCTGGTTTCAACTACCGTTCAGAGCAGAAATCAGGGAGGAAAGCCAGCCAGATCTGTGAGTAAAAGCAGCAGACATAAACTTATTAGGCACAAAGTTAACCCCTCGATTGCCCTCCTGGTCACCCCTGTCACCCAGTGACAGTGTACAGTATTGTCACTGATCACTGTATTAGTGTCACTAGCGATGTCAGATAGTGTTAGTTAGTCAGCTAGGCTGGCATTACATGGTTCGAATCTTGGCTGGTTCAGCAGGAACCAGCCGAGATTCAAACCATTAATGGGCAGGCTGAATGTACCAAGTTGATCGATCGATCAACTTGGGTGCAACCAGCCTGCCAGGTTCTCTTACGATTATCACAAGTGGCTACTATAGCTGCTAGCGATAATCACTGTCTTCTCCTGATGGGGAAGGCTTCACCTCGCCACTCCTGTCCCCCCCGCCAGGAGAACACAATGGCCCGTCAGAAGGTATTCCCCTGTTAACACTGTCTGTGTTAATGGGGAAATCGTGCAAATTTCGAAATGGCCTGCCTTAGTGTCCCTCCCAGCCAGTGCATGTATTTATTGTGTTTGTGTAAGAATAACTAAAGGTTGCAGATAGTCAAATATAGTAGTCTAGATATTATCAAAAAATGTAGAACAGATCCCAGGTGGTAGCATACACTATCCTTGCATTGACATTTATTTTAGGATTATAATAAAATATGTAGAACCAATCAAAGTAACTTTAATGTTACACTTCATTTTAATCTTCTTCCGGCAATTCATGTTTTATAATAATTTTAGAGCATACAATATTGACATATATGACGT
This sequence comes from Lithobates sylvaticus, assembly GCA_028564925.1. Classification (NCBI taxonomy): domain Eukaryota; kingdom Metazoa; phylum Chordata; class Amphibia; order Anura; family Ranidae; genus Lithobates; species Lithobates sylvaticus. Next base: position 100,969,946 of record CM053031.1, on the reverse strand, counting down.
ATAATGGCTTTCAACTCTGACAATCTCTATTTTATATTAAAGGCTCTGGCAATGTCCAACCAGATCTTGGTGGAACGTTCAGTTGTAGGCTGGAAAGAGATTGAGTATGAGGTAGTTAGAGATGCAGCAGATAACTGTGTTACCGTCTGCAACATGGAAAATGTTGATGCTATGGGGGTCCATACAGGTAAACATTTGAATTTCCATATGTGAAATTGTATATGTGTGGTACTGACAAATGTACGGTACTTTATTTCAAACACCATCAATAAGATTTATTGAAAGAAGAAGATGAGAATCTTATAAACCATGTAAAAACTCTAAAAATGTATATAAATGTAATCTCACAAAATTAGTGTAGCGCAACAATTTATGATAAACAGAAATAAATAAGTCCAACAAATATGTAACATCAGTTGCTGTGATTTAATAAACATGCCGCTGTGTGAAAAGTGATTCAAAATCTTCACTCTTCCTTATGTGCCATATGTGCCTCCACCATGTAGGTGAAAAATCTGCGGGAGCTGAGGAGCATCAATCGGGGCATCTAATAGTTAGATGATCCTAGGGTTTATGCTTGGGTTCCTCTGCCTTAGTCTCCCTGCAGTCCATTGAATATATTGCCATATTCAGGAATGTATTTAAGTCTTCAGAAAGATCCCTGGCTTCTTTTTGCTTGTGGGGTCAGTTGCCTTGGTGCATTAACTATAGTAGTTTTCTGTAAATGCTGTTCACTTATTTCTTGGATATCCATATTGTGACAATAGATAATGCTTTGTGGCTCCTGAAGAAGCAGATTGGCGAAACATGTCGAGCAAAGAGCATTTATCGACAACATAATAATTTGTATTTGGATATTCTCTGTTGGTTTTAAGGATTCAACAGTATTTGTATACTGTTTTTTAATGTGTAAAGAATGACTTATGCGTTATGGCACCTTTAAATTCCCTTCATTCCTGATTCCAATATATGTACCTGGAATGTAGATGTAGATTGTGATTCCCAGGTTCAGTGGTATATTTAAATGCAGTTATATTTATTTATGTTCATCACATATTGTTGCACTACTCTCATTTTGTGTGGTATTTTTATCTAAAGAGGGTGTTGTGGAATCACCTGTTCAGTGAATGAACAGCAACAAAAATAATAGTATTTATTATATATTATATTTTAGTTTTTTTATTATAGTTTACTAATTGAGAAGTTGCACTAATGCATTTTTTGTTATAAATGGAACCTGTCAGGGTAGGAATTTGGAACCTGCTACTGCTGAGAGTCAGAGGTCACATGATATCTGACAGTGGCTGGCTAATAATGTGCCTGACTTCACACACATTGCTTGATTTACTGAGTGAGTAGAACATTTCCATTTACAAAGTGAACACAGCTTCACTTTATTCACTAAGCTTAATGAACATTCATTTTGCAGTGAACACATTCCACTTGTTTAGTAAATTATCCTCCATGTTGCCCTTCTATTGAGTGTACAGTGTGTGAGGCTAGACATTTGATAGGCGGCAGTTGCGTAGCTTGGGTTGTCAGCGCCCGGGGCAAGGTAAGTAATTTGCGACCCCTAATCCGTGGATTTTCAGCACTACCTGAGTCTTTTCCACTAGAACAGTATTAAACCCCTTACCTAAGCACATGTATTGTATATTAAGAAAATACTGATGTAATTAAAGTAATACTAGTATACTCAAAAATTTTTATTTTACTTTATTGAGAGTAGTGCACATAGTACCTACCTACAATGTCTGCTCTGAGGGATGGTTTGTCCCCCAGGAGGTGCAGGAAGATGGTGGCAGTGAGAGACACACCAAGTAGAAGTCCCCTGTGCCTTGCATACATCACCCCAAAACCTGCACCTTCCCACCTCAGATCAGCCCTAACTCCTGTACTAATACTCCTCAAATCAGCCCTATTCCTGCGCAACAGACCCCAGAACTCCCCAATTCCCACACCTTTACACCTCAGATCAGCCACAATTCCTGAACCTTCACACCTCAGATCACCCCAATTCCTGCACCTTCACACCTCAGAACACCCCAATTCCTGTACCTTCACACCTCAGATCACCCCAATTCTTGCATCTTCACATCTCAGATCAGTCACAATTCTTGTACCTTTATACCTCAGATCACCCCAATTTCTGCACCTTCACACCCCAGAACACCAGAATTCCTGCACCTTCACACCTCAGATCAGTCCCAATTCTTGTATATTCATACCTCAGATCACCCCAATTCCTGCACCTTTATACCTCAGAACACCCCAATTCCTGCACCTTTACACCTCACATCACCCCAATTCCTTAACCTTCGCACCTCAGCTCACCCCAATTCTTGCATCTTAACATCTCAGATCAGTCACAATTCTTGTACATTTATACCTCAGATCACCCCAATTTCTGCACCTTCACACCTCAGATCACCCCAATTCCTGCACCTTCACACCTCAGATCAGCCTCAATTCTTGTACCTTCATACCTCAGATCACCCAATTTCCTGCACCTTCACACACCAGATCAGCCCCAAATCCTGCACCCTTACACCTCAGATCACCCCAGTCCCTACACCTTCACACCTTAGTTCCCGCACCTTCATACCTCAGATCAGAAACAATTCCTGAAACTTCACACCTCAGATCACCCCAGTTCCTGCACCTTCGTACCTCCGTTTACCCCAATTCCTGCATATTCACATCTCAGATCACCCCAATTCCTGTACCTTCACACCTCAGATCACCCCAATTCTTGCATCTTCACATCTCAGATCAGTCACAATTCTTGTACCTTTATACCTCAGATCACCCCAATTTCTGCACCTTCACACCCCAGAACACCAGAATTCCTGCACCTTCACACCTCAGATCAGTCCCAATTCTTGTATATTCATACCTCAGATCACCCCAATTCCTGCACCTTTATACCTCAGAACACCCCAATTCCTGCACCTTTACACCTCACATCACCCCAATTCCTTAACCTTCGCACCTCAGCTCACCCCAATTCTTGCATCTTAACATCTCAGATCAGTCACAATTCTTGTACATTTATACCTCAGATCACCCCAATTTCTGCACCTTCACACCTCAGATCACCCCAATTCCTGCACCTTCACACCTCAGATCAGCCTCAATTTTTGTACCTTCATACCTCAGATCACCCAATTTCCTGCACCTTCACACACCAGATCAGCCCCAAATCCTGCACCCTTACACCTCAGATCACCCCAGTCCCTACACCTTCACACCTTAGTTCCCGCACCTTCATACCTCAGATCAGAAACAATTCCTGAAACTTCACACCTAAGATCACCCCAGTTCCTGCACCTTCGTACCTCCGTTTACCCCAATTCCTGCATATTCACATCTCAGATCGCTGAGAATCCTTGGAGTTGTATTTTGAGAGGGCAGCCATATAATGGGGCCAACAAACTCCTTACACTACAGATCCCATTATGCGCTGTGCAATGAAAGTGAGAGATGATATTTACTAAATTGCCTGGGAAAGTTCTTTCTCTTGGCGCCGAGGGAGTTAAAGAGAGAGCACCTCTGTCTGAATACGGGAATGCAGGGGACCATAACAGCGGAGTGCTGATCCTGAGACTGGGAGTGAAGACACCCGAGGCAGCACAGCACCGCCCACATCACAGCACCTACACTGATGTCAAAGAGAAACAAGAGCATCCACTCACTGTCTGCTTACCACTGCTGATTACTACTGCTCACTGCTGCACTGGTGGTGGTGTAAGGTAGCTGGTAGAAGAGCCTGATATGATAAGGAGGGACTCTTTTACACCTCTGACTCAGGGCCTCTGATAGAGTAGCCAGATAGTGCAGGAGTGCAGAGTGGCATGTGTGCCTGTTGGTCTTGTTAACAGCAGAGCTGCACAGGATATCCAGGCCAAGCAGAGAACAGATCACAGCAGAGCAGGGATGCCGGGTAGCAACAGGTGAGCAGTAGGCAGGTGCAGACGACAGCAGACAGGCAAAGCACAGGCTGGTAGCAGACATGTGGAGAGCAGGCACCAGTGGATAGTAGGCAGATGCTTGCAGCTGGCAATCCAGCAATGACTGGAACAGAATCAGACATGTTGGGTCATACACAGGCAGACAGGTCAGGTGCAGATAAGTAAAGTCAGGGTATAGTCTAGGTCGGTCACAGATTAGTGGAGCAGCAGCAATGGACACAGGCAGTGACGGACTATCCATAGGGGGCGATCGGGCGCCCTCCTCCCAATTAAAAAAAAAGTCACTTTAAGAGTGACCAGGCGCCAGGCACACGGCGGTCTATGGGAAGCTTCCCAGCTTGCAATCAGCAGATTGCAAGCTGGAAAGCTGATTTGCCCGTGTTTAGGGCGTGTGCAGGGCGCAAGCCATGCACCCGCACACACTTCCACTCTCCAGTGATTTGTCCCTGGCTCTTGTCCATTTTTTTTTCATTGGCTGGGACAGGAGGGCGACTGGGCAGTGCTTTTTTTAGCACTACAGCCTCACTTCCAGTTTCCCTGGAGTCGGAGTGGAGGGCGGACACTAAGACTACTTTATGACTGCAACCCAGAACCCTGTAATGTGAGGCGGGGAGCCGATCACAGATGCGGCAGGTGGGTGCAGAGCTGAGTCCGGTGTACCAGAGCAGAAGGTGAGTGACTGAGTGCTGGGATCGGAGGTGATCTCTCCCATTGACTGTGAATGACAGAGGATTTTTGCATGTCTCTCCCTCCCGGCAACATCCCATCGCCCGAGTCCTCAGATGCAGGGCAGCTACAGAGTGACTACTCCACTCGCTGTGCAGTGTGTCCACCTCTGTTCCCTTTTCTCAGCTGCTGCAGAGCATCATTGAGGGGGAGGGTGGGGCTGCTGAGTGTTGTGGTGCAGGGCAGTGACTGGCATCCTAAAACAGCCCCGCTCCCTGCCTCTCCACCCTAAAATGGCCCCCCTTCCTTGCCTCTCCCCCTAAAACTCCCCCCCTGCCTCTCCATCCTAAAATTGCCCCCCGCCTCTCCACCCTAAAATGGCCCCCCTCCCTGCCTCCACCCTAAAAAATAACCCCCTCCCTGCCTCTCCACCCTAAGCAATAACTCCCTCCCTGCCTCTCCACCCTAAACAATAACCCCTCTCCCTGCCTCCACCCTAAACAATATGCTCCGTCCCTGCCTCTCCACCCCAAACAATAACCCCCTTCCTGCCTCCACCCTAAACAAACCCCCCTCCCTGCCTCTCCACCCTAAACAATAATCCCCTCCCTGCCTCTTCACCCTAAACAATAACCCTCTCCCTGCCTCCACCCTAAAAAATAACCCCCCTCCCTCTCCACCCTAAACAACCCCCCTCCCTCTTCACCCTAAACAAACCTCCCTCCCTCTCCACCCTAAACAACCCCCCCCCTCCCTGCCTCTCCACCCTTAACAATCTATATATCATATCTGTGGTGCTGATCTATATACCGTATCTGTGGTGCTGATCTGTATACCTTATCTGTGGTGCTGATCTATATACCATATCTGTGATGCTGATCTATGTACTGTATCTGTGGTGGTGAGCTATATACCGTATCTGTAATGCTGAGCTATACTTGTATACCGTATCTGTGATGCTGAGTTATACTCCTGACACTATGGGTGGAAGCAAGTGGAATACAGGGGACGGAGTGGGTGGATTCTATAAGGGGTGGGGCTTATGGAAAGTGGAAGTGGTCAAAAAGTAAGAGGTCTGGTGCCCCCCCATCCTAAAACTTAACCAGCCGCCACTGGACACAGGCAGACTAGAAGGTGAGGGGCAAGCAGGCGTCAGTGCAGGCAGAGTTCAAGAGTAGTCAAGATAAGCCGGGTCAGTAACTGTAGTCAGATGCAGAGTACTGTAATGGGTTGCAGGTATGCACAGAAATGCTGTAGACAAGACAGCAGTGGATAATAGTACAGGCTCAGATTAAATAGCCTGATTGGGCCAATGTGGGCGGCAGATGCACTTGCCTGCGCAAACAGATATTGACACGAACACACACACGTGCATGGGCACATGCACCTTTCCTAGGTGCATATAAGGGACCATGAATTAGCTTGCGACTATGCACAGGAAGCCATCTATAAGAACCATTTTAGCTGCTGGTATGCATCTCCTGACAGGCGGCCATGCTAATGTTTATGCTGATCTGGATGCTAAATGTAATTTTATGCTTAGTTTTCACTGGTAATCACTAATGTGCTAAAGTGTGTTGTTGCTATTGATAATCCATTTTATGCTTGCCTAGCTACCAACCATATTGGATGACAATATATTAACCACTTCCCACCCGGTCAATGTAGATATACGGCCGGGTGGGAGCCGTCTACTTCTGATAGGACGTTCCGGAACCGGCGCATCTCGGATCGGCAGGAGGGCTCGGTGATTGGCCCTCCTGATCACATGACAGCTGTGTCGAATCACAGCTGTCATGTGATGTAAACAAACAGCCGGTTGCTAGGCAATCGGCCCTCCTCTCCTCACACGGAAGTCGTCGGTGAGGAGAGGAGAGCGGATCGCTGCAGCCGGCTGGTGATCAGTGAGTATTAGCTGTTTTTATTACTCACTGATCACCAGTTGTGACCCCACAGTAAAAAACACACATGTCCCCAAAACACACATGTCCCCAAAACACACATGTCCCCAAATAATAAAAACACATGTCCCCAAATAAAAATACATGTCCCCAAATAATAAAAACACATGTCCCTCACATATGTCCCAGTAAAATAACATGTGCCAATGATTATCTGCACACATATGTCCGTGATCACCTGCACACCCCTTTTACATGATCATTTGCGTACATATGTCCGCGATCACGCGAACCAATTATTATACACTTAACGGAATTTTTTTTACAAAAAACATGTAGCAGAATACATTTTGGCTTAAATTTATGACAAAATTTGATTTTATTGGATTTCTTTCAAAAAAGAAAGGAGAAAATATTGTTTTTTTTCAAAATTTCCGCTATGTTTTCGCTTATATCGCAAAAAATAAAAAACAGAGTCGCGAATAAATACCACCAAACTAAAGCTCTATTTGTGCGAACAAAATAATAAAAAATTAATTTGGTTACAGCATTGCATGACCGCGCAATTGTCACTGAAAGTGCGAGAGCGCTGAAAGCTGAAAATTGGTCTGGGCAGGAAGGGTGTTTAAGTGCACAGTATTGTAGTGGTTAAGCTTGCCTTTACAACCTGATTTGGTGCCTGTTTTCTTTGATAAAGCTAGAGTACTAAGTGTTACTTTCAGTGATTTACTGTGATATTGTATATTTGTACACTAAACCTGGTGTGTTAGAGGGGCTGCAGTTTTTTGAAAAAGGTTGAGGCACCAGAGGACCCATCCTAATTAGTGGCTATTACAGGTGTAGCGCTACATGTACATTTGAAACTGTCACTCTGCATATCCACTTTACTATTAACCAACCCACACAGGAAGGTAGACTCACTAATCCAAGTTCCTTCACTGCTCTCGCTGCATTCCCACTCCTTTGGAGCACCCCTCTGGTGCCCTGACAGTTTATAGACATCGGGCAGAATTTGACCTCACCCATAGAGCAGTGTTAGGGACTGAGCATCCAATCTCTAGGCCTGAACACTGTCACATGGGGAGAGGCAGTGACATCATCCACCCAGGTAAGCTCCAACAACATCTGACACTGAATCTAACCCAGAATCTTACCTATCAGCAGACATTATTATCTGCTCTAAATAGTAAGTGACAGTGGGGTTGATTTACTAAAACTGTGCAAAATCTGGTGAAGCTGTTCCTGGTAACCAGTCAGCTTCTAACTTCAGCTAGTTTAATTAAGCTTTGACGAAAAAAAAAAAAATGCAAGCTGATTGGTTTATATGCAGAATTGCACCACATTTTGCACTCTCCAGTTTTAGTAAATCCTCTCCAATGTCTCTTTAACCCTTAACCTCACACTAACCTCTCAAACAAACGTGTAATCTGTCCCAATCTCTAAACTTAGTTTGTACATCAGTGGCGGCTGGTGCTCAATTATTTTGGGGGGCGCACTACTTACCCCCATCCAGGTAGCGGGTGGCTTCTGTGGCTTCCCCACTGCTTCTCCTCCTCTGCGGATTCCTGGGAGGCTTCAGCTGCTTCCCAGCTGCTTCTCCTCGGCGGCTTCCCAGCTGCTTCTCCTTGTGGCTTCCCGGGTGGCTTTGGCGGCTTCCACGCTGCTTCTTCTACCAGCCAATCTGATCACTTCTCCTCCTGGCCAATCGGGTCTTAGGACCTGCTTCCTGATTGGCCGAAAGGAGAAGCAGCAAGACAATAGTGAATATTAATTAGCTAATGTCACATAAGTGGGTGGGCTTGGGGCACAGTGACCAACCTTTTTGAAGCCAATTATAGCCTCAGGCTCTAAGCACGTGCTTCTAAAAAAAAACAAAAAAACACAGAAATCTATGTGTCCGGCACCCTGCATGGAGATTAGGGGCCGGGTGCATGGAGATTAAGGAGGCGGCACCCCTGCGCCCTGTATGAGCGGCCGCTATTGTTCTACATATACAAACATACAGTAGCCCTTCATCTTAACATTACAATTTTGAAAAATACCCTGATTGTTAGACAAATTCATTATTTTAGTAATAATTATTTATATTGAAGTTCATTTTTTGTTCAAATCTAAGTTGAAGTAAGAGAAGGAGCTATTAACTAAAATTTTTCTACAAAATGTACAATCAGTAAAATCATTTATGCATATATTTTAAGTTCTTCTTTTGTCCTGCTGTATATTCTGGTTAATCAATCAAACCTATAAATGAATTGCCTCATTTTCAAAGCTTCTGAAATTGCAACTGTCTTTGTTACTCCTCAACAACGCTTCTCTTTCCAGCTATTATTTTGGTTGACTTTAATTAATAGTAAGGTATGCCATACCTCACCTGGTGTTTTTTGGGAGCCCATAAAAGCTTGTCTATTTATAAGATGATGTTTAACTGATGTAATTTTTTCTTTGGTGAACAGGGGACTCCATAGTTGTCGCTCCTTGCCAGACTTTGTCCAATGAGGAGTGCCAGATGCTGAGAGCAGTCTCCATCAAAGTTGTACGCCACTTGGGTATTGTTGGAGAATGTAATATACAGTTTGCTCTTCATCCAACCTCACTGGAGTATGTCATCATTGAAGTCAATGCTCGACTCTCTCGTAGTTCAGCTTTGGCATCCAAAGCCACTGGGTAAGTTAACACTGTTTTGGGATTAAGATATTGATAATTCGAAGGTCTGAACTGCAGCACATATACTATATAATAATATCTACTTTTTTAGCTACCCTCTGGCCTTCATTGCTGCCAAAATTGCCTTGGGAATTCCTTTGCCAGAAATTAAAAATGTTGTGTCAGGGAAGACCACTGCCTGCTTTGAGCCCAGTCTAGACTACATGGTGACCAAGATACCTCGTTGGGATTTGGACCGTTTCCATGGTGCTTCAGGATTAATTGGCAGCTCAATGAAAAGTGTAGGAGAGGTAAGCAGCAATAACTGTGGACTCTAGCCCTTACAGGCAGACCATCTTATTCTCTTTTGTTTGTTTTTGTTTTTTTTTCTGTGCAATTTTATTACTAGATTTTAATGACTACCCTTTATAGGTCATGGCCATTGGTCGAACCTTTGAGGAAAGCTTTCAGAAAGCCCTGAGAATGTGCCACCCATCAGTAGATGGCTTTACATCAAATCTTCCAATGAACAAAACGTGGTCATCAGATGTCAACCTAAGGAAAGAGATGGCCGAACCCACAAGTACCCGTATGTACAGCATGGCCAAGGTAAAGATCAAAGTTTAGTAGAGGGAAGTGAAAATGACAGAAAAATAAAAATAAAATTGAAGATATAAAAAGAATATAAAAATGTACGGAAGTGAAACAGACACATAGTATATATTAATATTAAGTTCAACTCAATATTTAATAGGTTACCAATGCAAGTAGCTAGTAATACAATTTATAATAATAATTATATGAAAATATTGCATGTTTCTTAAAAGTGATATCCTATGTTTTATATCAGGCTATACAAAGTGGAATTTCCTTAGATGAAATCAACAAACTGACAGCTATTGATAAGTGGTTCCTGTACAAGATGCAAGGAATCCTCAACATGGAGAATACCTTGAAAGGAAGCAGAAGGTAAAGTGCATAATGCAGTATCAGAATGTTCTATACGGGGCTTGTTTTTTATATATTTTCATTCTGGCATAAAAAAAACTGTATGTCAGTCCAAGAATGATTATGATTACTCTTTTTGGATCACAATTTATGATGATCATATCATTCTTCTATACCAGGGGTCTCCAAACCTTCGAAACAAAGGGCCAGTTTACGTTCCTTCAGACATTAGAGGGGCCGGACTGTGCTCATTGGGCGTAAAAAAGGTCCTGATGTCAGTGGGAAAAAAACAATGCCTCATCTTTGGTGTCAGTGGAAAGAATAGTACCGCATTGTTGGTGTCATTGGAAAGAATAGTGCCCCATCATTTGTGTCATAAGCAGGCATTGGGCCCCATCATTGGTGTCATTGGGCCCCATCGTTGGTGACAATGGCATGAATTGGGCCCCATCGTTGGTGACAATGGGATGAATTGGGCCCCATCGTTGGTGACAATGGGATGAATTGGGCCCCATTTCATCCTTCAGACATTAGAGGGGCCGGACTGTGCTCATTGGGTGTAGAAAAGGTCCTGATGTCAGTGGGAAAAAACAATGCCTCATCTTTGGTGTCAGTGGAAAGAATAGTGCCGCATTGTTGGTGTCATTAGAAAGAATAGTGCCCCATAATTTGTGTCATAAGCAGGCATTGGGCCACATCATTGGTGTCATTGGGCCCCATCGTTGGTGACAATGGCATGAATTGGGCCCCATCGTTGGTGACTATGGCATGAATTGGGCCCCATTGTTGGTGACAATGGGATGAATTGGGCCCCATCGTTGGTGGCAATGGGATGAATTGGGCCCCATTTCATCCTTCAGACATTAGAGGGGCCGGACTGTGCTCATTGGGCATAGAAAAGGTCCTGATGTCAGTGGGAAAAAACAATGCCTCATCTTTGGTGTCAGTGGAAGGAATAGTGCTGCATTGTTGGTGTCATTGGAAAGAATAGTGCCCCATAATTTGTGTCATAAGCAGGCATTGGGCCACATCATTGGTGTCATTGGGCCCCATCGTTGGTGACAATGGGATGAATTGGGCCCCATCGTTGGTGACAATGGGATGAATTGGGCCCCATCGTTGGTGACAATGGCATGAATTGGGCCCCATCGTTGGTGACAATGGGATGAATTGGGCCCCATCGTTGGTGACAATGGGATGAATTTGGCCCCATTTCATCCTTCAGACATTAGAGGGGCCGGACTGTGCTCATTGGGCATAGAAAAGGTCCTGATGTCAGTGGGAAAAAACAATGCCTCATCTTTGGTGTCAGTGGAAGGAATAGTGCTGCATTGTTGGTGTCATTGGAAAGAATAGTGCCCCATCATTTGTGTCATAAGCAGGCATTGGGCCCCATCATTGGTGTCATTGGGCCCCATCGTTGGTGACAATGGCATGAATTGGGCCCCATCGTTGGTGACAGTGGGATGAATTGGGCCCCATCGTTGGTGACAATGGGATGAATTGGGCCCCATCGTTGGCATCTTTGGGAAAAATTGGACCTCGTCATTGAGAAAGATAATGCCCCACTGTTAGTATCAGTGGATGAAATAGTGCCCCAAGGGCCAGATAAAGGCAAGCAAAGGGCCGCATCTGGCCCCCGGGCCGCAGTTTGGAGACCACTGTTCTATACAGTCAGTATTAGTGATAAAATGATTGCAAGCTTAAAATGATGTCGTCACACCACTGTGTTGCCTGTTTTGCCAATGCACTGCTGCATGTTCCAATACATGTGGAAGCTTCTAGGAGTTGCATTATAGCGGACTTACCAAGGACCCTTGGCAAGGACAGAAAAAATGTCAAGGTCATAGTGGGAGTAATAGTTTGTGCCACTTAATAGGGACATATTAGTCACATAACCACATCTTCTCCAAATTATCATTCATCTATCTGCATGAAAGAGATAGAAACGTAATATTAATAATCTTTTATACCTTATTCGAAAGAGACAAACTAAAAAAAAGGAAGATCATAAGGCACTAGCTTAAAATAGAGCAGAAAGGAATCAAAGACGCCTACAATTATACTGTTTATTTTAAAACCATTACATCCTGGGGCAGATCTGCTTTTATTATAATCAGCTAGATGCTTCTATTTTGAAGGTACTGATTAAGAGTCATAGATGGCAGAATTTTAGATGATTTAAAGAGAAATTTAAGACTATTTAAAACATTTTTTTTTTCAAGTGTTGTTGAAGTTGTGACAATATCCAATGAACACTCTTACTGAGTTTCTTTGCAATGAGATAGCAACTAATATGCAAATCCAGTACTAACACTCTCCTGAGCAGTGTGTCTGACTTTGGAACCATGTGTGCATGCAAAATATGTTATAGATCTTCTGTTGTTAACACCCAGTATTGTAAATGAGCCATTTCATTGATTAAACTGACACGCTTTGGTGAAGCTGCTCACATGTCCTACAGCACATCTAACAAAAGAGGGGTCCTGAGAGATGTCCAAATAAGTAAAAAGCAGTAAGGGTTACCCACCAATGGTATAGAATCTAGAAAGGTTTTTAATAAAATGATTAAAGAAAAAGAAAAAAAGAACATCCAACATGTTTCTGGGGCTCAGATACCCCTTCATCAGGGCTTATGTTTTATGTGACATAAAAATGACTGAACTCGACTCACAAGACTATCTTACCAGTCTAATAAAGGTGTTGCCTGCCAGCATAACTGCTAACAAGAGACACTGATAAGTCCATTAATTTTGAGGTCACATAATATATAAACCCTCTCGAAGGGGGAACCACGTTGGCTTTTTTTGTGTTCAGCTCAGTTATTTAATTCAAAACATTATGGACTCTAAAACCACTGGTGTGATTCTGACATAATTTAACATTGCAATCATATCAGATACAAATAGGTTGATTCACCAAAGGAGTAGGAGCTATTCACTTAGTCAAATCACTATTCATTTTGAAATGTACCAATATTTAATAAGGTGAACCTGCCATGTGTGAAGGAAATAAAGAAAAAACAATGGATGTTTGCTGGACCATAATTGGTTTATTGAAGTGAACACATCCGTCATCCTAATTACTAAGCTCAGTTAACATTCATTTTTGGTAGGTGATCTGTCTATGTTCCTTTTAAACTGGCCACACACGGTTCAATTTTTTTTTGTTCAGCTTGCTGCCTACAGAGCATGAATGGACTAATCTCCTATAGGTGCTGTTTGGGCGACAATTTTCTACCCAGCTCCTTTGATTCTTCAATGGATGTCAGTGGGTGGTTTACTCACTGAATGAATTTCAGCTGGTTCATCAGAAACTGGCCAAAATTTGCTCTGTGTAAGGCCAGCTTATGTCAGTCAACCTCAAGGAGTAGAATTCTTCTTTAAGAAAATGTTTTATTCAGTCCAAAACAGTTTAATGATTAAATTATACCATCAGCACACGATAAATGAGCAAATTCATTAAAAGCAACACAACACTACTGAAAAAAAAATAAAATAAAATAAGGCATACCTCCAAGAGCCTAATGCTGTTGTAAAAGCTTTTCCTGCATTTGGTAGTTGTGATCTTCAGTTCCTATGCAAACAGATGTACGAACAGGTGGCAAAGATGGTAGAGTTGTGGGTAGTGGACAACACTGCCTCCTCTGATTTACTGCAATAGCACAAATAATTCACTTAACCTCATCAGTACTTGGCAAGCTGGAAGATTAATATTCGCCAAACAGATAAACATAAGATAAGCAGGCACTGCAGCCATCCACTTGCCTGAGTTGTTGGATGCCCAGTACTGTGCATAGCATTTTGATACATTTCATTACATCAACATGAAAAGCACTCATAAGTATCATAGGGCAGACAAATGCAGCATCTGCTTTCCAGAGCTACAGTATGAGCAGCATGTTAAATATCGCGTACTCTTGTCCAATAACATTACGTATTTAAAGAGCGTGTTTACAATTTTGCTGCAAGCTTCAGAATAGTTATTGCTAATGTTTATGCATAACACTTCAGCTTATTCTGCTGTATGTTAGAATATATCAATTTTGGCAGAAGGGCAGCAGAAATGAGTAGAGCACACAAATTATGTAACTGAGCCTCCCATTTTATAAGCATCTATAATTTAGGATTAGAAGAGATGAAATTGCAAAGGAAAAGCATGTTTACTTTTGTTCTTTTTTTTTGCTTTATTTTATTACAAGCAGAGTCCACACATATTTTATCCTTCAATTGATCACAGGATGACTTGCAGTGTATTGCTACACATTTATTTGCTGCCCTCTAGGGATAAAAAAAGCATACATTAAATACAACTACTTGCGTGCTGATAGAAGCTCTTAACTCTCTCTTTCTCATCAATAATTATTAGTCATCATACACATGGATGGCAAATTCTGCTATATGCTCTTTAATGCCAGCAGAATTGTATTATAACCAACCAACCAACAAATGTGTACTTATTTATAACCTGGTCTATTTAGGATGATCGATTTTGGGGCCTTTGAGTGGTTCATAACACACTTATATGTGGTACTGCCCTGTCAGATAATATTTTAGATGGACACTTATTATTACGTTGAATGTGCCATTTCACTTGAATTTATCATGGGGAAGAGAGAGTAGAAGCTGACTGTGGAGTTTTGGGAATAATCTGAGCTGATGGTGTCGGGGAAGGTGGAGAAGGTAATTGTATGACTGGAGGGAAAGTAGGGGGAACTGAGAGTTGCTTGGGGGCAGTTTGAGAGGGGATCATCCCAGTCATGTGTGTGTTAAAATGGGGGGAGGGGGCTGGGGGCTGAGTGGCAGATGATTGTGGAAGCTGGAATCTAATGTTGAAGCTGTTAATGTTAGAGGTAGGTAGTACAAAAGCTGTTTTTGTTGAAAGTCCCAAAGGGGCCCGACGGGGAGGAGCTTGAGTTGATTGTGGTGAGAGGGCAGAGCAAGAGGGGTAAAGAGAAGGTGCTGGCTCTAGAACAGGGGTCTCCAAACTTTCTAAACAAAGGGCCAGATTACTGTCCTTCAGACTTCAAGGGGCCAGACTGTGGCAAGTGGGAGTAGAAAATGGCCTATCATTGGCTTTAGTGGGAGGAGTAGTGCCCCATCATTGGTATCAGAGGAAGGAATAGTGCCCATCATTGGTATTACTGGGATGAATAGTGTCCTATAAATGGGATCAGTGGGAGGAATAGTGCCCCATATTTGGTTTCAGTGTAAGGAATAGTACCCCATCATATGTGTCATTGGGTTTAATGGTGCCCCATTATTAGTATCAATGGGAGGAATAGTCCCCCATCATTGGTGTCATTGGCAGGATTGGTGCCCCATCATTGTTGTCGGTCGGTAGAACAGCTCCCCAAGGGCCGGATAAAGGCAATCAAAGGGCTTCAAATGTATTGATGTAGAACAGGGGTGTGGAGAATGTATTGGCTCTAGGACAGGGGTGCAGAGAATGTGTTGGCTCTAGAACAGGAACGTAGAGAATGTGTTGACTGTAGAACAGGGATGCAGAGAATAGATTGTGATGTGGATGGTGGTAATAGAATAATATGTGGATGAAAATGTGCACACTGAAGAATAAGGGGGTGATTGAAAAATGTATGTCCTTGAGAACAGTGTTAAATTTTTTAGCGCAAAACTCTGGAAGGTGTTGGTTTGGAAAGGTGTCATATATACTACCCTGCTACATTTAGTCCTAGTAGCAGAACCTTTATGCAGTAAAATCTGATATTGCAGCCTCTATTTATTTTGACAGAAGAAAGGACTGAAAATTGCATGTACTGTTAACAAATGCTTACGGTTGACACTCCCATGTTACTTGAGCAGGTGGGCAGGGATTATTACTGAGATCTGGGCTATGTGTTTTGTGCTGGGCACTCACAGGAAACAACTTCACATAATGTCAGAATCCTATAGTGAAATAGGTAGTTGCATCCTCTCTTTATACTATAGTGGATGGTCCTTGTACATCTAGGGTCTGATTTCCAAAGAAAATAGACCATGTGGATATCGTGACCAACCTGGTTTTATTTTTCAAGTGCGGAAAGAAATTTGACTGGTTGTGACAGATAATTACTTAGTGTTGCTCTAGTTTATTTCCTTAATTTATTTTATAAATCAACCCTATTTAAATTAAGCACATTCTTAATATTAATCGTTCATACCTTTTTGATCACTTGCAATACACTGTTTAAAGTGTATGGATTGAATTTTTAAGCTTTGGAAGAAAAAGAAAAAGACTAGAATATCTGTCAGGTTTTTATGGTTGTCTGTGTGTGGATGAAGTAGGTGAACCCTTTCCATTTGACCCAGTGACTATCTGCTAAGATAGGGAGTCCAAAATGTTACAAGTTGTCACAGAACAAGAGGTGAGGGCAAGGACTCCTATTTTAAGGACAACTATATGAGACAAATATGTTTTGCATTTTTGGGACAGGTAATGAAGGGAAATCTCCCTAAGGAGACAGAGGTTTAACCCTTCCCTACTGTATCCTATAACCTGTATCTATATTTCAGTATGATTACCTCAACTACAAGAAATGCCATGACTTGTTGGTTTTAGTTGACACCTACAGTTTAGATCTTCTTTATTGGCTGTCTTAAGTTCTACCCAAAATAGGATCCTTGGACCTACCAATACCATAACGCTTTATCATTTGTCCAATCAGCTTTGCCACCCTTCTGATGATTGTTCTATTTATTATCAAGAATACAAGAAGGAAAGTCTGATACCATTACTTTGCTTAAAGGCTTAGCTATGTCCACTCATGGTACTCAGTGTTGGTTAAAGCAAGTACCCAGAGTGGACATATTACATATATGAATAAAACCAAAACTGTAAATGAAGAACAGGCATCAGAAGGTGCTTACAAGCTCATTTTATATGTTCCAAATTAGCCTTGCTATACCCAATTAAACTCCAGAACTTGAGCACATTGGCACAAAAGTCTTGACTTTTGCTTTGACTTAAAGTGATTGTAAACGATCACCTTGTGAAACAACTCATTCAGTTTAAAATAGAAATGAAAGGCAAAACATTTTCATATATATATAGAAGTGATCACATTCGCTCTGTTCTCAGCTGCATAGAGAGCTGGGGGGAGGAGAAGCTGCAGCACATTGAGCTTCCGAGTAAATGACTGTGCATGGGGGAGGGGGGGTTGTGTCAGAACAAGTCTTATCAATGGAGGAGAGCAGGCTGAATTCCCAGCACAGCTAGAGAACTGACCACGGTGTGCTCTGCTTAGTGTGGTCAGTTATTAAAAGGAAAGCAAAGGGACTGGCAGGATCACCAGGGATTTCACAAAAGGGAAACAATACAAAGTGAGCAGCATACTTTTTTTTATCAATGTACATGGTACAACAGGCACATATCAGAAGTATAAAAATGTTGGGTTTACAAATTCATTATGGCTAAGGCAGACTCCCAGTGGAGCATTTAACTGTCAAAAAGCAAACCTTTATTGGCTACTAAGGCTCTGAGCATCTGTATATCAGAGCATATAGGAGGCATGGTTACGCCAACCAGGTGATGGTGTTGTGTTGATGTCAAGCTGTAAGGAAAAGTCATTGGCTTTTTTGCAATGAACTAATTCCTAAGAGCCCATAGATAATTATTTTTTGGGTAGACTGACCCTTAAAAGATTATTAATCATATTTACAATCCCTTAATAGTTAATAAAATATAAGTTTACATTTAAAGTGATAAGTTGGCACACAAATCACCTCCAGTGGCTGTTATGCCTCGTACACACGTACGGACTTTTGCCGGCGGACCTAAGTCCAGCGGACAATCCGCTGGACTTTCCGGCTAGGTCCGCTGGACTTTCCGAGGGTGTGGACTTGCCCACACACGCACGGACTTCTCCAGCGGATAATCCGCCGGCCAAAAGTCCGCGGGACTTTTGAAAATGAACGGACTTGCCCACACACGGAGCAGTCCGTTCATTTCGAACGTAACTTCAGGTTACGTAGCTAGCGTAGGCAGTAAATGCCGCCGCGCTAGCTCCGCAAGCTGGCATGGATTTAAAGGGAATCCCCACGCCGAAAAAACGGCGTGGGGGTTCCCCCCAAATCCATGTCAGACCCTCATCCGAGCACGCAGCCTGGCAGGCCAGGAAAGGGGTGGGGACGAACGAGCGCCCCCCCCCTCCTGAGCCGTACCAGGCAGCGTGCCCTCAACATGGGGGGTGCCCTGGGGAAAGGGGGGCCGTGCGCCCCCCCCCCACCCCAAAGCACCTTGTCCCCATGTTGATGAGGACAAGGGCCTCTTCCCGACAACCCTGGCCGTTGGTTGTCGGGGTCTGCGGGCGGGGGCTTATCGGAATCTGGGAACCCCCTTTAATAAGGGGGCCCCCAGATACCGGCCCCCCACCCTATGTGAATGAGTATGGGGTACGATGTACCCCTACCCATTCACCTAAGGTGTAAAATGTAAAGTAAAAAAAAAACACCCACACTTTTGAAAAAATAGTTTATTGCACTGCTCCGGGGGTCTTCTTCCGTCTTGGGGGTCTTCTCGCCGGACTCCCCCGCCATTTACCAAGCTCTTTTACCGAGCGAGGGGAGTCCGGCTACCTTCTTCGTCGTCGCCGCCGTCTGGGGGTCTCGATCCGCCTTCGGGGGTCTTCTTCCGTCTTGGGGGTCTTCTCGCCGGACTCCTCCCCTCTCTTCTGCTCTTTTACCTAGCTCTTTCACGAGGGGAGGTGTCCGGCTACCTTCTTCGTCGTCGCCGCCGTCGTCTGGGGGTCTCGATCCGCCTTCGGGGGTCTTCCGGGGGTCTCTTCTGTTCTTGCGGCGGTCGTCGTCTTCCGCGCCGCCGGCGCCTTCTTCTTCTTCTTGTCCTCCTTCTTGTCCTTCTTGTTCTTCTTCTTCTTCCGATGTTGACCCGACGCTCTCTCTGCCCGGAATGCCTGTGCCGCTCTGAGCTCGGACTTATATAGGGACATGGGCGACAGGGTCACATGCACATGTCACATGGTGACCCCGCCCCCTTGTGTTGTCACAGTCCCGGAGGATGCTGGGACTGTGACATCGCAAGGGGGCGGGGTCACCATGTGACATGAACATGTGACCCTGTCGCCCATGTCCCTATATAAGTCCGAGCTCAGAGCGGCACAGGCATTCCGGGCAGAGAGAGCGTCGGGTCAACATCGGAAGAAGAAGAAGAACAAGAAGAACAAGAAGGACAAGAAGAAGGACAAGGCGCCGGCGGCGCGGAAGACGACGACCGCCGCAAGAACAGAAGAGACCCCCGGAAGACCCCCGAAGGCGGATCGAGACCCCCAGACGACGGCGGCGACGACGAAGAAGGTAGCCGGACACCTCCCCTCGTGAAAGAGCTAGGTAAAAGAGCAGAAGAGAGGGGAGGAGTCCGGCGAGAAGACCCCCAAGACGGAAGAAGACCCCCGAAGGCGGATCGAGACCCCCAGACGGCGGCGACGACGAAGAAGGTAGCCGGACTCCCCTCGCTCGGTAAAAGAGCTTGGTAAATGGCGGGGGAGTCCGGCGAGAAGACCCCCAAGACGGAAGAAGACCCCCGGAGCAGTGCAATAAACTATTTTTTCAAAAGTGTGGGTGTTTTTTTTTACTTTACATTTTACACCTTAGGTGAATGGGTAGGGGTACATCGTACCCCATACTCATTCACATAGGGTGGGGGGCCGGTATCTGGGGGCCCCCTTATTAAAGGGGGTTCCCAGATTCCGATAAGCCCCCGCCCGCAGACCCCGACAACCAACGGCCAGGGTTGTCGGGAAGAGGCACTTGTCCTCATCAACATGGGGACAAGGTGCTTTGGGGTGGGGGGGCCGCACGGCCCCCCTTTCCCCAGGGCACCCCCCATGTTGAGGGCACGCGGCCTGGTACGGCTCAGGAGGGGGGGGGCGCTCGTTCGTCCCCACCCCTTTCCTGGCCTGCCAGGCTGCGTGCTCGGATGAGGGTCTGACATGGATTTGGGGGGAACCCTCACGCCGTTTTTTCGGCGTGGGGATTCCCTTTAAATCCATGCCAGGTCACGGAGCTAGCGCGGCGGCAGTAACTGCCTACGCTAGCTACGTAACCTGAAGTCACGTGCTAAATGAACGGACTTGCCGATGAGCGGCAAGTCCGTTCATTTCAAAAGTCCCGCGGACTTGCCCACTAACGGCGGGATTGTCCGCTGGACTTCCAAGTCCAGCGGATAATTTGAGAACAAAACCTGAAACTTTAGTCCGCCGTACTTTGGCGCCAAAAAGTCCGCCGGCGCCCACACACGAGGGGATTATCCTCTGGACTTCAGTCCAGAGGATAATCCCGCGGGATTGTCCCTTCGTGTGTACGCGGCCTTAGAATCACTCAATCTGATAATCAAATTGTAAAAAACATTGCATTTTTTTTAACTGTAAAGTACATGTAAACCCAGCCACTAAAAATTTTAATACAAGCTTTAACATGTTAATATCATTTTGATAGTATTTTCAACATTTTTAAAATGTGGCTGCTATCTGCAACATTAGACAAGCTTCTAATTCATTTACACACTGGTGTAAATTAATGCAACAACTGATAACCTGCTATTCCAAAATGTCAAATATATAAATGCAGAAAAGAAAAGAGGATAGTGCACTGGGCATACCACAAAAAAGGATAATAATGCTCTACTATATATATATATATATATATATATATATATATACAGTATGTATATACAGTATATATATATATATATATATATATATATATATATATACACACACACACACACACAGTATATATATTCAAAAATCAGGGTAGCAGCTTGCACAGTGCTCTCAAGCTTTGCATTTTCCTCATCTATCTCTATTTAAGATGATGATAATTTCTTCATAAATCTGAGGGTGTCTTTTAGTGTCTATATAAAAAGCAGAGGAATAGATAGCAGTAAATCCATGTTCTTGGCTGTATATTATCCTCAGCAGCTTGCTGACTCCCTTTGACCTTTCATGGTTTATGAGGTTCGCTCATCCTCCCTTGTTGCATTCTTCTGTGATCTAAAATATGACTGATGTTAGGAGTGTTCAATAGCCACAAGAGGGCATTACATACCCAGGTAATACGACTATTGTAAATGAATGTCAAGAAGAAAAAAAAAAGCCCTGGATTTTTTTTGTATGTGTCATTATGTAGTTAGGAAACATAAATATTTTAAATATGAAAAATCTGTTCCGGTTACGGTGCTTTTTGGCAATTGAAAAGGATCACTATCCATCCATCCATTCATCCATTTTGCCTGAACAGTAATATACAGTCACTCACAAAAGTGAGTACACCCCTCACATTTTTGTAAATATTCTATTATATTATTATTATACAGGATTTATATAGCGCCAACAGTTTGGGCAGCGCTTTACAACATGAGGGCAGACAGTAAACTCCATTTATCCATCTCCCCATTAACTCTGACCAGCTTCTTTTGTCTCTGCTGAAGAAAAGCATCCCCACAACATGCTGAAACCACCATGATAAAAACTGAAGTATGTTTACAGTATGAAAAAAAGAGGAACAAGAACCCTGAAAGCAAAGTTGAAGCAGCTCAACTGAATTAAACAAATCCTCTGCAAGTCTGTGCTCACAAAAATTCATAGGGGTTTTTCCCACTTCACTAAAATTTTTAATGCTTAACAAATGCTCCTATAGCGTTAGTATGGGTGTTAGACTTGCGTTAATGAGCTTTAGTACAGGCGTCAGACTGGAGTTTTACAAGCGTTAATGACAAGTTAAAAATGCTCCCCAAATGCCCTAGGGGCAGTTTTGAAGCATTTGATAAAAGAAAAAGAAAGAAACTGGGGGAAAACCTCTACAAAGCCCCAGATAGCCGTAAGAATCCAACAGCTATAATAATAATAAAAAAATTAATTAAAAAAACTGACTAATGCCCGTACACACGGTCAGAATTTCTGATGGAAAATGTCCTATCGGACCATGTTGTCCTAAAATCCGACCGTGTGTGGGCTCCATCGGACTTTTTCCGTCGGAAATTCAGACGCAAAAAATTTGAGATCCTGCTCTCAAATTTTCCGACCACAAAGTCCGATCTGACTTTTTCCGAGCGTGTGTAGCGAATTCCGACAGACAAAGTGCCACGCATGCTCAGATCACATTAGAAGACCAAAGCTATTGGCTACTAGCCTCTACGTAGTTCCGTTGTACGCAACGAACGTCACCACGTTCAGAATGATCGGATTTTCTGACAACTTTGTCTGACCGTGTGTATGCAACACCAGTGTCGGACAAAATCCGTCGGAAAAAATCAGACGGATTTTGTGGTCGGAATTTCCGACCGTGTGTACGGGGCATTACACTTTACATCTTTCTTGAACCAGAACTGTGACCCAGACCACAGTGGCAATACTTTTTCTGAAGGGTGACATGTTCCAGCACAGTGGGACTGATTCACTAATGATGTAGTGAATACGCCAGGGCTGGGATTTCTCCTGAATGCCTGAATGGACGTACAATTGCATTTATGAAGCTGTAGATGTCTCTAACCCAACATAGCAGCTTGGTGTTGAAATGCCATATTCATGATGGTGGTTTGAAGTGTGCCTGGGGCTTCCAATGATCCACCAGCTATACAGTGGCGGGACATTTTTGGAAAGTGAGTGTATATGCAAATTGGTTATTTTTGATACGGTAGTAAAGACTAATACTAACTATTCCCAAAAATATTCCTATCCTGCATACTCTGTAAAAAACATCTGTGTACTTACCTATTTTTAATCCATTTTGGTCTGGTCACGTGATCCTGCGGCTCCAGCCCAGCTGCTGAGCTATGGCTAATCGCCGTGCCTGGTGTGAAACATGTCAGCGGCAGTGCAGTTTGTCTGTACTTACCTTTGATGCCTTGATTTTACTTTTCAATAAAGGTGAATATTTGGAGTGCGGCTATCCAGCAATTAATTTTTTCCAGCCCAGCTGCTGTCGGCGCTCCCTCCTCCTCTCTCGGAGCTGCAGTATCATGTGACTGGACCAGAGCAGATTAAAAATAGGTAAGTACACAGCAGTGGTGGCCAGGGAATTTTTTTTGGGGGGGGGGGCTGCTTTCCCTGCTCAGCGGCGGCGGTCCCTCCTGTTCTCCTGCTCTCCACGGTCATCACAGCAGCGGCGGCGGCTTCAATTTCTTCCATCCTCCTCGGCGGCCAAGCAGGAGTCTTCTCTTTTCAGGTTAACGGAAAATGGGTCTCACACCCGCTTCTCTGGCCGGATTGAGGATCAGTGTTTCAGCAGCAAATATTTATTTGCTGTTGTAACACACCTGGGTGGGATCGGAACGCATTCTCTGCAACCCAAGCCTACCCTATTTTAAAGCCGATTAGAGCCTCTGGTCTAATCAGGTACTTAAAAAAAAACCCTGGCCGCTGTAATTCTTGTGCCTGGTGCCCTGAAAGGGGCCGGACGCATGAATAGGGGGTGAGCACGGCGGCCGTGGATAGATTCATACATCAAGTTCCTTATGCGCTAAAGCTGACTGATTCCGGTACTACTATGTACATATAACTGTGATAAGGAATAATTTAGTTATATGTACTAAGTAGTACCGGAATCAGTGACATATTTTGCATTACAATATCATTGATATATATCTATATTGATTATGTTTAATATATTTTCTTTCCGGTTACTCTATATTATATAGAACAAACATATAACAAACACAGAAAAACCAAAAGACAATATGTTTCAATGTGTTTTATTTTATTTCCATAAACTCATGTTTTTAACCGCTTCAGCCCCGGAAGATTTTAGCCCCTTCCTAACCAGAGCACTTTTTGTGATTTGGCACTGTGTTGCTTTAACTGACAATTGCGTGGTCGTGCAGCGGTGCACCCAAACAAAATTGATGTAATTTTTTCCCACAAATAGAGCTTTCTTTTGGTGGTATTTGATCACCTCTTTGGTTTTTATTTTTCGCGCTATAAACAAAAAAAACGAAAATTTTGAAAAAAAAGCTAATTTTTAACTTTTTGCTATAATAAATTCCCCCAAAAATATATAAAAAAACTAATGTTTTCCTCAGTTTAGGCCGATATGTATTCTTCTACATATTTTTGGTAAAAAAAATCTCAATAAGCGTATATTTATTGGTTTGCGCAAAAGTTATAGCGTCTACAAAATAGAGGATAGTTTTATAGCATTTTTATTATTGTTATTTTTTTTATTAGCTAAGGCAGCAATCTGCGACTTTTATGGTGACTGCGACATTATGGCGGACACATCGGACACTTTTACCACTATTTTGGGACCATTGTCATTTATACAGCTATCAGTGCTATAAAAATGCACTGATTAATGTGTAAATGACACAGGCAGGGAAGGGGTTAAACACTAGGGGGCTACCAAGGGGTGAAGTGTGTCCTAGGGAGGGACTCTAACTGTGGGGGGTGGGCTACCACTCACATGACAGCGATTACTGCTCCTGATGACAGGAAGCAGTGATCTCTGTCATGTCACTAGGCAGAACAGGGAAATGCCTTGTGTACATAGGCATCTCTTAGTTCTGCGTCTCCGTGACACGATCGCCGGGAGACCAACGGACATCGGGTCCCACGGGCACGGTCACGCTGTACACGGCGGGCGCGCGCACGTACGCACATTGGCTAGCCCCTCCAATTAAAGGGGACTACAGGTACGCCCATTTGCAGACGGCTGCCATTGTGCCGACGTATGTCGACGTGCAGCGGTCGGCAAGTGCATTTGTATATATATATGCACAATGGTATTTGTTTTTTCAGCTTTTTACTTTTTCATTTGTGTATTTTTTTCTTTCATTATTCATTTATTTTCTTTTTCATTTTTTTCACTTTCTTCACCTTTTGTTCATTGATTAATTTGTTGCAAAATTTAAGTATGAATAATTACATATTATATTTGTTCACCATGCATTTTTGTGTTGCACGATACATCAGGTATGTCTATCAGGTTATTTTGGGATGTCGTGTTTAAGTTAATTGATTAAGATATCCCATGCACCTGCATGACTCCAGGTGTTACGTATGTGTCCAAGAATTTGGACTGACGTATCCATGTGGGTGGCCTATCAGAAGGATTTCCTGTTTGATCAACCTTTTTCTCATCCCCATATATATGGATGGTCATTCCATCTTCCAACAGCTATGACTAAGCACCCCATAGTGGTGTGAAACATGTCAGCTTTTCATTGAACCTGTGCCTCTGATGTCTTTGTACCAGAAGAATTTTTAAACCGTCTTTAACCACTTGCCTACCAGGTACGAACACCCCCTTCCTGACCAAGCCATTTTTCAGCTTTCAGCGCTGTCGCATTTTGAATGACAATTGCGCGGTCATGCAACGCTGTACCCAAATAAAATTTTTATCATTTTTTTCCCACAAATAGAGCTTTATTTTGGTGGTATTTGATCACCTCTCCGTTTTTTATTTCTTGCGCTATAAACAAATTAAGAGGGACAAGTTTGAAAAAACGCAATATTTTTTACTTTTTATTATAATAAATATCCATTTTTTTTTTTTAAAACAAATTTTTTCCTCAGTTTAGGCCGATACGTATTCTTCTACATATTTTTGGTAAAAAAAAATCGTAATAAGCATCTATTGATTGGTTTGCGCAAAAGTTATAGCGTCTACAAAATAGGGGATAGATTTATAGCATTTTTATTATTATTTTTTTTTTTACTAGTAATGGCGGCGATCTGCGATTTTTTTATCGTGACTGCGACATTGTGGCGGACATATCGGACACTTTTAACACATTTTTGGGACCATTCACATTTATACAGCGATCCGTGCTATAAAAATGCATTGATTACTGTATAAATGTGACTGGCAGGGAAGGGGTTAACACTAGGGGGCGCTGCAGGGGTAATATGTTCCCTATCTTAGTGATTCTAACTGTGGGGGGAGGGGACTGACTGGGGGAGGAGACCGATCGGTGTCCCTATGTACAAGGGACACACCATCGGTCTCCGCTCCTCTGACAGGACGTGGATCTGTGTGTTTACACACACAGATCCACATCCTGCTCGATTACCGGGCAATCGCAGGTGCCTGGCGGACATCGCGGCCGCCGGGCACGCGCATCGGGTCCCCAGCTACGCGGCGGGCACGCGCGCTCCCTAGTGGCCAAAAAGCGAGCGCCGTCATATGACGGCGGCCCGCCACAATAGCTGCACCGTCCTGCCGTAATTTGACAGTGGGCGGTCAGCTACAGGTTAATAAAGGTGTCAACAGAGTGCGGCCGTCCAGTCTTTTCTACGATTCATATTTAGTAAGGTGGTTTACATTTTATAGGTGCAAATTGCAGTGCTTTTCAGTCTGAAAAAACAGACCTGAATCAGAGTGCTGACCCAAAGTAAGATGAATAGAGGTCACACGAATGCGTGGTAGTCAGGCAGCGATCTCACGTTAGCTTTCTACTTGCCTGTGTAGTGGTTTGTAGATTCCTTCTTAAAAGTGTGTTAGTGACTGCTGAATTGAACTGAGATACTAACAGGAGATGTGTTGTAATACAGGATCTTATGAATTAAGTATATCAGTACTGGAGTTGCATACAGTAAGATTCATACTTGCACTGAAAGTCTTAATCTAATTGGTGGGAAAGAAGAAACCGCAGTTCCCAATGCTGACACTAGGATATATCAGTTTTATGGTGTCAGGCGACTATGCAGACATAGTGATACATGATATGTACAGGAATCACAAAGTGGTATCGTGAAAGACAAACATTCCCCCACATAATCACAAGTTCTAGCTAACACATTTATATTACTTACATTTTCAATTACTTTCTATCCACATGCACATTTTTCATCACATAGCTATATATTTTTTTTTCTACACTTCTGCTGTTGAAAGAACAAGTTTTCTAATATTTTAAAGCGGAACTTTGGCCCACATGTTTGTTGTGCCTTAGAAGAAGGGTTGGAGGGCCTGTTCTGGAAAGCAACCCTGGATAGCCAGCACTGTGCATCTTCCAGTCTAATGCTGACAGGAGTCAGGACAATGCATTGCAGCGATGAAGTGGTTTTATATAAGTTTAAAGCACTTCATGGCACTTCGCTTCATGAATGTGATGATTGTGCTTGCGCACATTTCTCATGCCTCTCCTAATGTTGTTATAGGGCATTTATTGTAGTTTTAATTAACAAAAGCACTATATCCAGTCCCTGGAATTAATGTTGTTCATAAAGACCTGAGAGGTTACCATGGATACTATGGTATTTGATGGGTTCATCTTTGGAATTTTTTTTAGTAAATAAAACACAAATTTAGAGGCAAAATTATTTCCTTCACACAACCAGTGTGTTGGCAAAGTACCGTATATACCCGAGTATAAGCCGACCCGAATATGGCTTGAGGCACCTAATTTTATCACAGAAAACTGGGAAAATTTATTGACTCGAGTATAAGCCTAGGGTGAGAAATGTGCAGCTACTGTAAGTGGAAAAGAGGGTCAACAATTTGCAGCCTCACTGTGCCCATTTGCATGCCTCACTGTGCCCATTTGCATGCCTCACTGTGCCCATTTACAGCTATAGTTCCCCTGAACTTCAAACTCGACAGTTAGGGGTTCCTAGATGCCCCCTAGCTGCAGCCAAAATTTGGGGTCTTTGGACCCAAAGGGTCCTGAAATGACATTGCTGCAGATGGACACAGTTGACTGATTTTGGGGCCCCATATCTCGGGGCCACTTGGTGCTAGGAACCTCAAATTTGGTCTGCAAACCCATTGGAACAAGCACTACAATATATCTGGGGTTCCTAGCACCAAGTGGCCCCGAGATACGGGGCCCCAAAGTCGGTTTGGAAAATGTCAAACACTTCTGCAGCAGAAAATGACATTTTCCGAACCGACTTTGGGGCCCCGTATCTTGGCTGCTAGAAACCCCAGATTTGGATGTTGTAGTGCTAGTTCCACTGGGTTTTCACACCAAATTTGGGGTTCCTAGCACCAAGTGGCCCGAGATACGGGCCCCCAAAATTGGTTTGGAAAATGTCATTCTCTGCTGCAGAAAAGTGCTTGACTCGAGTATAAAAAATGTGCTGAAAAACTCGGCTAATACTCGAGTATATATGGTATCTCAAATCAGTCGTTTCTAGAATTGGCGTTATTTGTTTTCTGAGATGTTTGGCGCCAGGTAAGGTAAGCATACTGCAGAAAAGCCACATCAGGATGTAGATCAATGATGATGGTTAACTATTAAGGTCAGATGAAGTGTTTAGGTATAACTAAAATCTAATTTTTTTTTTTTTTTGTTTTGGATAGTGGAGAAGGATTAAAACACCTCTCAGGTTATTGTTGCTGTCTATGTCCCCATTAGGGAGATTCACCCTGTCTATTTGTCCTGGTAACCATTATTGTTGAAAGTGAAATAAAATCACAAATTTTGGGTCGTCACCAGAACAGGAATATTGGGGAAATCGTCCAATGACGACACTAGTTCTGATGACTTTGGTGACAATGAGGGATTTCCTCTTTTTTCCTGTTGTGGCTATGGGACAAGAAGTGAAGGGAAATCTCCCCACTGGGGCAACAGAGGACATTCGATACCTGACAGGGGTTGTAACCCTCCAGTATTCTATCCAAATGAAAAAGAAAAGTTTTGCCTTTAATTCTATCTCTGTTCAGAGGTTAAATTAGTGTTAGGAGGGTGGTTAAAACTGAAGGTCTTGTGTCCAGGTAGGGGTTAGGGAGAGCTTCCAGTTAGGGACACTTAGAGATCATTCTCATTTATATATTTTGGCACTGAAAGACACACATAGAAAACTAGTATGCTGAAAAATAATATACCAGTAATCTAAGCTTTGATTAGAGTGTTGGGGTTATTATGCAAAGTGCAAGATAACACACCAAGAGCAATACTGGCTTAAGAGCTGTCATATGATTTTAAAGAAGTCATGTCAGGCTCAACTCAAGTTGTAACAATCATTGTTTGTCAAAATAGCCATTATTTAGCTAAAATTAATAGTCCTGTGGCTAAAATAAATACTATGCATTATAGTTTTGTGAATTCAGCCTTGTTTCCTATTGTTGCACTACTTTAAATATATTCCAAAAGGACCTGTAATTAGCTTGAAAACTCACACTTGTATCATCAAAACATAATTTAGGGATCTTTGCTGCAGTGCTGTATTATCAGTCATCATATGCTGCCTTCATTTTTGGGGCTTAAAATTACATTTCCTTTTCATTCTTTATTTTCTTTTGCTTCCCTATAGCTATAACGGGTGCGAGATCATTATTTTTATTTTTTTAAATCTTAATCTTTCCAGCCTGGAGGAGAGATGACCCCACATCTCTCCATAAAGAGGACCTATCACGCACCATTCTGATGTTTACTTTCCTTGTAAAAGGAATAAAAGTGAAAAAAAAAATATGTGAAGAGGAAGTGTAAAAATGAAAAAATTTAAGTAAAATAAACAATAATAATAATAAAAAAAAAAAAAAGTAAAGTGCCCCCTGTCCCGTGTGCTCACACACAGAAACAAACGAATCTAAGATGGCAGTGCCCAGCAGTAGTCTCAGAAGTTTTGCAGGAAAATAAAATGCATTAAATCTGTTAAATGCACATATAACTTTATGGTAATATTTTATTGAAATTAATGGTTTGTCGACAGAGGCCCGTTATGTTATTAAAGATGCAAGCTTTCTAGACCCCATAGGTCCTGTCTACAGGCTTCATACACTTCACTCAGGAGAGAGATGCAAAATACTGGCATTCAAGGATATATGCCAGGACAGTCAAAGGGGATGTTTAAAGGAAAGTAAAGTACCCCTACTTCGCGCAGGTAAAACTAGGCTACTAGTATTATATGGTGACTGTTATGTGGCCATAACAGAATCTAGATGGAAAGTAGTAATTTCTCGGATTGATATTAAGCCTTTCTGGGAATGATTTGGCTAGACTAGGACTGGTGACTATGTAATTTGGAGTAAGCCTACGAGCCTGACTGTTACAAACACGCCTATTTAACCTGGGCACATGTGAGTTTATTTATTTTAGCTTTACAGAGCTAAGTTGTTTTAACAGTATTGCGTGATATTATTTATTCTTTTTTTGAGAATCTGCATCCATGGTGAAGGACAAGTTTTAGTATCAAGGATTACAGACTATCTAAAGGGGTTTGGAAACCTTACCTTGATTTACCATAGGTTGGAGTCAATTTGATCGTCACATGTATGTGAAGAGTCCAGTGACGTTTTGTGCCTAGTTTTTTGGATGGTGATTGGGCATTACCATTGGACTATTTTGACACAGAGGATTTTTTATATTTTTTTATGGTATTAATTCACTTGGTATTTATATTCACATTTGTGGTTCATTATATATGTGTGTACAGGCACATCAATTATGTGTTTATGTTATTTGGCACTGTGTATTTACAAAAGGTTGACACTAGTGCACTAATTTTTCACAGTCATTTATGTAATTTAAGCTATCACAATTGATGAACAGTATGCTACTTTGAAGATTGGTCAAATGTTTATGCAAATATTCAG
The DNA here is from genome assembly GCA_028564925.1 of Lithobates sylvaticus. Taxonomy (NCBI): domain Eukaryota; kingdom Metazoa; phylum Chordata; class Amphibia; order Anura; family Ranidae; genus Lithobates; species Lithobates sylvaticus. Next base: position 100,939,328 of record CM053031.1, on the reverse strand, counting down.
GCGTTGCAGTTTGCCAGTTTATCTGTCTCTTAAACATATTTTTTCAAAATTAACTGCCACTAATGTCAATACATTATGTGTTCAAAGAAGATTGCTAATAGACCTGTAACGTCTAGCACAACAATAAGTGCAAGTAGACACAGAACAAGAAGCTATATTTATCCATGCTATTTAGGAAAACCTTGAATCTCTTAGTATATGTTCTTTTACAGTGTGCCCTTGAAGTGGTTGTAAAGCTGGAAGGTTTTTTACCTTAATACATTCTATGCATTACAGTAAAAAAAAACTCCTGTGTTCTGCTCTCTCCTCCAGCACCCCCCTTATATTACCTCTGAGCCTGATTTCGATCCAGCTTTGTGCATGAGAGCAGTATCTCTCTCCGCTCTCTCTCTGCTCATAGGCTCAGAGACAGCAGTGAGAGCCATTGGCCTGGTGCTGTCAATCATAGCCAGTGAGGAGAGAGTGGGGGGTGGACCCGGGCAACATAGTGACTTGCTATGGGGGCAATCAGCAGGGGGGAAGAGCCAGGAGAGCCGTCGGGGGACCAGAGAAGAGGATGGTCGGGGCTGCTCTGTGCAAAACCATTACACAAAGCTATCAATTATGACATGTTTGGTATTAGATCAAATAAAAATGTAATAAATAAAAAATAATAATTGTAGGTTTACAAGCACTTTAATGCTGCACAAATACTTTTAGGAGGATTCTTTAAAACACCATTAACTTTACTTTCAATGTGTTACAAAAAAAAAAATGGTGTCAAACTAACATGCTAAACTACAACAGATAGGAAAGGACTGCCCCTCTTCCTTCATTGCCTGTGCCTGGAATTTACATGCCCTAAGAAATGTCTACCTCTCTTTATATATTGAAAACAGTATAGTAATAGTGTAACTGAATGCAAATTCATGCATGGTTTCTAAAGTAAATGTGCAACTTTAGTGTTATATAAGCACCAATTTTTTACCTAAAAAGCCCATCTCAACTATTTACACAATAAACAAATCAAACACAACCTGTACTGAAAGATTCACATATATACTGCTAGGTGTTTTTGGGATCCATGTCATAATGGGGACCAAGAATAATGGAAAACAAACAATGCAAATGCCAGCAATATAGTGCACTCCAAGGATATAATAAGATATCACAGGGGCCCATAACAACATTTACCCTAGCAGAACCCAGTTTTTTAGAGACCCTGCCCCCAACCCTTTCATTTTACAATACCCCATAAAGTTATATGTGCAGTGAAGTATTTTATGCATGTCATTAAAAAGCCTTCCCTGTGTACACATCCAAAAGTCCTGAGACTGCTACTGGGTGCTGCCATCTTGGAGGTGATGTCAATAGCTCCAGCAGGCTCAGAGCTTATGGAAATACTTATGGAAATACCATAAAGTGTTACATGAACGGCATGTAACACTTTATGGTATTTCCTTTAACGCCTTCTCCAACAGCTATGTAAAAGTGTATGTAGTGAGGTGTGGGGTGGAGGAGCGGGAGCAGCACAGACCATAATTATACACTTAAAGAAGAGGATATGGCTATGGCATTGCATAGTGCTAGGAAATGTACTTCTAGTAAGGCAACAGGGTCTCTTTAACAAACCAGTGGACAGCAGCCTCTACTTCAACCCTAACACAATACCCTGATTATATGACCTTTACATTGCTGTTCAGTGGTTAAAAGAGCCCTCTATATATTGATGCCCATTGGTGAAAGGGTCCCTTTTTTCAGACAGTAGTGTCCCCTTTTACATTAGTGACAGTGTGCTTCATAACAATTCTGCTTAATCTGGCAGAGCAAATCACAAGTGCTAATCAGGGTTGCCAACCTCCCACAATTTTTATTTTTTTTTTAACTGAAAAAACCTGGAAAATGTACTGATTGAGCACATTATTTACTGGCAGTCTGAAAGAATGCACAGAATGCTTATTAAAAATTAAGACAATTGATGTTTAAACAGTATAAACACAATATGAAACACTGACAACACCCAGAACAAGCAATTTGCCTGGTTTATACTTAAAAAGTCCACACAGCATGACAAATTTTCAGCCCCCTCAAGATACAGTTGAAAATCAAGTAATGCTCGACTTGCCATGGAGAGCAATGGGCATCTAACAGTGGGAGTGGCTTAAAAGAGGACAATTGCCACCTATCTCTGTCTGCTTGGTTAATGCGCGGGACCGCTGGACTGGAAGATGTAATATCTATTCCACGGAGGGGCCCCAAGCTCTATGGAGGGGATCTGGACTGGACTGAAGGTAGCAGTCTCTCTACGGAGGGGCCCCTGGACTAGAGGCGGCAATCTATGAGAGGGCCCCTAGACTAAATGTGGCAGTCTCTCTATGGAGGAGACTGGTGGTGGAAAATTCTCTATGGAGCGCCCCTGGACTGCAGGTAGCAGTCTCTCTATCGAGGTCCTCCGGAGAGAGACTACTACCTCCAGTTCAGGGGCCCCTCCTTAGGGATACTGCCACCTCCAGTCCAGAGGCCCCTCCATAGAGAGACTAGTGCCTCCAATCGGGGACCCTCCAGATGTAGGGTAACCCCGGGGGATAGTAAATCAGTGCAGAGTGCAGTAACAGCAGTGCAAGAACACTCCGCTCCCCCCCAGTCGCCAGTCCAATGTTTGCCCCATATGTGGTCTTACTTGAGATGACTCAGCTGAGCCTTGTCCAGTTTCCCCTCCTTCTCCCTCTCTGCAGCAGGCAGGTGCTGGTCACATCCTGGAAGCGTGGGCACAGGGAGGCATGGGGCCCTTGCTGTGTGGTGAAGGGATCTGACACTGTCACAGTGGGGCTCGGAAAGAGGGGCTAGACAGTGAAGGCCAAGGCCTCCGAAATTCATAGCATGTGCCTACACAGCAGCGGCAGCACCCCCAGTGGAAGTGAAACTGTGCCGACAGGGAGAGGCAGAGGACAGATCAGTCCACCGTGACAGAACTGCAGCCAGAAATACAGGAGTCCTTCCACCGCTCCCAATGTCTTTTGGTGGAGATACCAGACAGTACTCTACCAAAAGGCCCTGACTTTTACGGACAAAACAAAATGTCCATTATGGACATTTACGGACAGCTGTAAATGTCACTTATTTTTACAAACTGTCCTTAAATTTACTAACGGTTGGCAACCCTGGTGCTAATACTAGCAACAGCAATACCATTTTTATGCAACAAGGTTTCTTGGACACTATTTTTCACAATTTAATCCCAACTGCCCTGATGGCTTTACTTATTCCCATCTAAATAATGTTGTTTTGCTGAATTTTTCCTGAAGCTTTTCTTAACTTGAGAAATACACAGTGCATTTAAATGCCCCCTTTTCTTCAGTTATTAGTGCCGGCAAAAATTGGGGGGGGGGGGGGGTGTGCATTGTTGGTTACTGAATAGCAGATGCCTGCAGCTGGAAATGCTGAGTGATCAATCCTCATAAAAGGCTGTGCATGCTGGTCTTGGGTTTTCTATTTCACAGCAGAAAGCAAAGTTTGAAGAGAAAAGTAGAATATTGTTTCACCAAAGTGTAGCTCTGGTTCCTCCTTTCTCCACGTCTCATCCTGATGCAAAAGAGGCTATGATGAAAAAAATGCCCCTGCTTAGGTCCTAAAAATGATGTCCATCTTGCCCAAAGACCAGATTCCAATGAAGATTAGTGTCAAAATAGACCTTTCTGATTTTGATGATCAAGGTATAAATGCAATTAGCCAAAAACCTGAAATTTGTTTATTCTGTCAATACACATTTATTGCTCAAACACTTTTAAAGTAAAGCCAATGACCTTTGAACTTGAGCGTTACCACTGATGGAAATTTCACATGCTGTAATTGAGTTTTAATTGAGTAATCTAAACTCAACCCACTAGTGCATGGAAGTCCTGTATTCTGTAAGCTCACTGTAGGGAAATGTTTCTGCATTAGATGTATAATTGATACATTTCTGAGTATTTAAGGCTGGGCATGAAAATGTCCTCAGTGATATTTGTATAAAGCTGAAAAAGTCTCAGTTCAGTGCTGAAAGACATGCTTTATACTATGGCCTCTTGAATGATCAACCCTGTCACTAATACAAGCGATAAGAAGGACAAGGTGGCATGAGGGAAATAAGCCGGTGCCTGGGTGATTGGAATGCATCCTGCACACGTCCAGTGCCTGCCACGATTCCCCAGGCTCCCCTTCTGACAGGTGAAAATGTACTCATTAAGTGAAATTTTATTCATCCTTCTTTTATCATGTATTATTGAACACGGCATGTAAGGAGTGCAGGAATTTTCAAAGTGGGTGAAATCTTAGGCAAACATCAAGCAGCTTGGTATATGTGGCACCGGACTGAAAAGCAGACATGCTTTATAAACCAGAAACAAGACATGTTCAGGCTTATTAAAAGTACCGAGCAAGAGAGAGAGCAAGAGCAAGTTTCTATAGTAACCAATCAAAATTATTTTGGTTTTATTCTAGCTTCAATAAAGTGAGTTCTGATTGGTTGCTATGGGTTACTATGTGTGCTTTTTGTTCTTGCGCTCTTATTAAATGGTATATAGCATTTTATATACTATGCACAGATATCATTGCCCCTATGATTAAAGAAAAGGAATGTATATTGTAAGGTTTTCTAAACAGATCTTTGACTATATTCTAGTGAATCTGTACCAGAGGAAACACTGCTGAGGGCCAAGCAGATTGGGTTTTCTGATCGTTATATTGGGAAGTGCCTGGGGCTCTCTGAATCTCAAACCAGAGAGCTTAGATTGAACAAGAATGTCAAGCCTTGGGTTAAACAGGTAAGCAAATTTTCCCTAATAATACATACTGGCAAGCTTCACAGCATAGAGCAATTAATAGAGATAAATTATTTGTTATGTATATGCAACATGTAAGAAACAATGGCTCGTATTAAGTGTTAGGAATGTTTTAAAAGGTTATTTTCAAATTCTGCTGTATCTAGTGCCATATGACTGAGTTTTGTGGAACTATAGATTACTGGGCCTTGCAGTAAATAGGATAAGGGACCTGGGAAATGGGACCTGGGATATGGGACCTTTGATTTGTCAAGTCTCATATTCATGGATTGGTAAGTATAAACAGCACTTACAGGATGTGATGTGACCACACACCTTGCAAAAAGGGCAAATAAATTAAGTGCCCAAAGACACTTATACACAATCAAAAACAAATTATAAATAGACACAATCTGTTATAATGTGCTGAGTGCTCCAAAAAAGTGCATATTTGCTCAAAAATATAACTGGCATAAATATGAAACATTGATCAAAAAACACAATCTTTGGATAAAGTGCTAAATGCTCCAAACAAAGTACATAACGTGCTCCAAAATATTGTTGGTGTCATGTGCCACACTCCCCTCTTGTGACCTCACTCACCAAAAAGCATGGACCCTCAGCTTTGCAGTCTGGGGTCAAAAATACTGTGATCTATAAGATCTGGTATGTAATGAATTCTCAGTATTTTCTTTCAAAAGTAGCTCTTTGGGGACATTCTAAATGAAACGACCATGCTTGGAGAAAAAACGGGAGACAGAGAAGGAACCAATAGTGAAAAACTTTTGGGAAATGTAAATATAGTTCTCAATGGACTACGAGTGGGCTAAACAGTGCACTTGTAGTCCAACGACACTTCCTGCAGCTCAGTAACTGAAATATCATTTTGTGTGTGTGTGTGTTTGGGGGGGGGGGGGGGTGGAGTGTTACATTAAGTGCAATGTGTAAAAGTGTTTATCTTACACCAAAAGGAACATAAATCTACAAATACACTATAAAACCCTTTCAATGTTGACACACGCTTACATGTTTTTACAGAAGTCTAAACTATGTAGAAATTACACTTTGCTACAATGTAAAGTAGTGAGTGTACAGCTTGTATAACAGTGTAAGTTTGCTGTCCCCTCAAAATAACTCAACACACAGCCATTAATGTCTAAACCACTGGCAAAAAAAGTGAGTACACCCCTAAGTGAAAATGTCCAAATTGGGCCCAAAGTGTCAATATTTTGTGTGGCCACCATTATTTTCCAGCACTGCCTTAAACCTCTTGGGCATGGAGTTCACCAGAGCTTCACAGGTTGCCACTTGAGTCCTCTTCCACTCCTCCATGACCACATCACAGAGCTGGTGGATGTTAGAGACCTTGCGCTCCTTCACCTTCCTTTTGAGGATGCCCCACATAAGCTCAATAGGGTTTAGGTCTGGAAATATGCTTGGCCAGTCCATCACCTTTACCCTCAGCTTCTTTACCAAGGCAGTGGTCACCTTGGAGGTGTGTTTGTGGTCGTTATCATGTAGGAATACTGCCCTACATCCCAATCTCTGAAGGGAGGGGATCATGCTCTGCCTCAGTATGTCACAGTACATTTTGGCATTCATGGTTCCCTCAATGAACTGTAGCTCCCCAGTGCCGGCAGCACTCATGCAGCCCCAGACCATGACACTCCCACCACCAGGCAAGACACACGTGTCTTTTTACTAGTCATCTGGTTGCCGCCACACACTCTTGACACCATCTGAACCAAATAAGTTTATCTTGGTCTCATCAGACCACAGGGCATGGTTCCAGTAATCCATTTCCTTAGTCTGCTTGTCTTCAGCAAACTGTTTGCGACTTTCTTGTGCATCATCTTTAGAAGATGCTTCTTTCTGGGACGACAGCCATGCAGACCAATTTGATGCAGTGTGTGGCTTATGGTGCTGCAGCTCAGTTTCAGGGTCTTGGCAATTTTCTTATAGCCTAGGCCAGTGATGGCGAACCTTCGCACCCCAGATGTTTTGGAACTACATTTCCCATGATGCTAAACTACACTGCAGAGTGCATGAGCATCATGGCAAATGTGGTTCCAAAACATATGGGGTGCCAAGGTTCGCCATCACTGGCCTAGGCCAACTTTATGTAGAGCATCAATTCTTTTTTTTGGATCCTCAGAGAGTTCTTTGCCATGAGGTGCCAGGTTGAACTTCCAATGACCAGTATGAGAGAGTAAGAGCAGTAACACCAAATTTAACACACCTGCTCCCCATTCACACCTGAGACCTTGTAACACTAACGAGTCACATGACACCGGGGAGGGAAAATGGCTAATTGGGCCCAATTTGGACATTTTCACTTAGGGGTGTACTCACTTTTGTTGCCAGCAGTTTAGACATTAATGGCTGTGTGTTGAGTTATTTTGAGGGACAGCACATTTACACTGTTATACAAGCTGTACACTCACTACTTTACATTGTAGCAAAGTGTAATTTCTTCAGTGTTGTCACATGAAAAGATATACTAAAATATTTACAAAAATGTGAGGGGTGTACTCACTTTTGTATATTGTGGGACTTTTTGGGGGTTTTGTAAAAAAAAAATCTGTGTGTTTATTAATACTTTAAATTTTTTTGTTAGGGGTACTTTGTACCCCTTATTAATTCAAATAGGGGGCAACCATTATCTGGGTGTCCCCTTATTGTTAGAATTGTATAGAATTTTCTGGAAGAGGACCCAGTTCATCAACATGGGGACAAGGTGTTTTGCCAGAGGGTCTCCGATAGCAAGGTACCATCACATGTTTAGGGCATGTGACTTGGTATGGTTCAGGGGGGGGGGGGGTCTGCATGCTTGTTTTAGGCCTTTCCGGGTAATTTGACTATAAAATGGCCATTATTGTTTTTAACATTTGGCTCCTATTGACTTCAGTGGGTTTTAGCACCGACAACTTTAGTATGGTAAGGTTCACTGAACCCATCTTGGCTTATCACTTCTGGGGAACAAGAAATAAGTGTAAAAACTGCCTTGGCCAAGGGTCTGGTGGTGGTCAGGAGAAGGAGGGTGGACCACCTGCAGGTTGTAATGCCCCGTACACAGGGTCGGAAATTTTGACCACAAAATCCGTCGGATTTTTTCCGACACTGGTGTTGCATACACACGGTCGGACAAAGTTGTCGGAAAATCCGATCATTCTGAACTAGGTGACGTTCGTCGTGTACGACGGAACTACGTAGAGGCTAGTAGCCAATAGCTTTGGTCTCGTAATTTGATCTGAGCATGCGTGGCACTTTGTCCGTCGGAATTCTCTACACACGATCGGAAAAAGTCAGATCGAACTTTGTTGTCGGAAAATTTGAGAGCAGGATCTCAAATTTTTTCCGGCAGAAATTCAGACGGAAAAAGTCAGATGGAGCCCACAACATGGTCCGATAGGACATTTTCCGTCGGAAATTCCGACCGTGTGTACGGGGCATAACAGTTCCTTTGTCTGGACCATGTGCCTGGAGACCCATGTCCCCATACTGATGTATAAAACTGTCTGAAATAAGCACTGCAAGCTTTTCCCCATACCAACCTGTAGGTTTTTACTTACATGATCAAAAATGAACATGTTCATTCAATTGGCTAAGGAAAACATAGTTCACATTTCAGACACCATGACAGATAAAGCTATTCATAAAAAATTTAAAAGCATGTAATAGTGAAAAAAAAAACAAAAAAAAAAACGCACGGTTGGTTTTGTAGCAGGAATAAAGGTTGTTTGCTATGGAGGACATTTGGAACATTACTAAAAAGCAATAACAAATGGTTTACCTTTATAACCCTGTGAAGACAGATTACATTAACACAATATTTACACACTAGAATTGAATAGGAAAAATTGGACATGGCTCAGCATTTTAATGATCTCAGAAGCCAAATTAAAATGCGAAAGAAGAACATTTCAGCATAACACAAGAGCCATGACACCATGGTCATACTTTGAAGTTCTGATTGTCAGACTTGGAAACACTCAAAGTGATTGTCAGACTTGAAAATATATAAAGATATCTTACGCATATTTTAAATCTCCCTGAACTTGTCAATAGAGCTGTATCACATCTAAAACGTCTCCCTGTCAATTAATTTTGAAAAAACCTTCTTTAGGTTTCAGGAGTGTGAAAGAGTGAAACTACACAGCTTTACATGGCTCTCAAACTGCTGTATTACATGTATACAACTCACGATTTACTATGGTATAGATGGTCTAGTGCACTTGTAATCTGACAGCAGTATACAGTATATGTAGTATAAGATTGTAAACACTTGACCACCTGACCATCACACCTACAGTATGTGGCCCAACGTATGTAGACACAGTTATAGAAAATTGTGCACTTCAGCCATGTAGCAACATATTGGGAAAGGGCCTTTTCTGTTCCAACATAACTGTGCCCTTGTGCAAAAAGACTTGGCTTGACAAGTTTGGTGTTGAGGAACTCAAGTTGGATGAATATATTGGAAATTGAAGCACCAATTGCAAACCAGGGTTTGTTCAATATCAGTACCTGACCTCACAAATACTCTTTTGGCTGAATGGGGACAAATTCCCACAGACCCACTCCAAAATCTTGTGGAAAGCCTTCCCCAAAGGAGTGAAGGCTGCTATAGACACAAGGGAGGGGCATGCATCTCTATATTTAAACTCATGAATTTAAAATGGGATGTTCAAAAAATTCATATAGGTGTGATGATCAGGTGTCCTCCAAATTTTGGCCATGTAGTGGAGGGAATGAAGGTAAACCCTTGTATATTTTTAAAGTAATGTTTTTATATTTTGGAAGAATAATAATAATTTGTGACAAATCAGGGCAATACTCGACATGTGATGAAAAACGCATGAGTATAGGTTAGCTGCCGCGAAAGCTGCATATCAAAAGGGATCAGTAGATCCACAGATATGGGCAGCAAGGCTTTAGCAGGCTTTAAGGAAACTTCAGCACAACCAGAAACTTTTTGATTACCTGCTGAAGCCTCCTAGCAGCTTGTTTAAAATGACAGCCAGTGCTCCCATTATGATCTGTGTTTACCATCCCTGAACCAGAGCTGAACAGTGCTTTAAAAGCCTCAGCAAAGCTACTTGAATGTTAACAAAACGCTTTGTAAAACCTTTTTGTACACAGTGCCCTTGTACCAACTGAAGCCTGAGTTTACGTGATTTAAAGTGTCCCTCAGCTTAATAAAATATCTATACTAACATTCCTTGCATGAGCTAGAACAGGTAGATTTTTTTTTTAAGCTGACAGGGTAACTTCAAAGAACAGCAACTGAATCCTGCTTAGCATAAACTAAAAAAAAAAAAATATTAAAAGGCACACGACGGCTTTATTTAGCCTATATACAAACAACTTTTCGACAGCATGTGGTTGGTGCTAAGACCCTCAGCTGTCCAGCGATAAATTGCTAGATAAATTGCTAGATAAATTGCTCCTCTCCGCCAATCAGGAGGCGGGTCCTGAGGCCGAGAGGAGAAGCGATCGTATTGGCCGCCGAAGGGGGAGGACGAGAAGACATAGGGGAAGCCGCCGAGGAGGAGGAGACGCAGGGTGAAGCCGACAAGGCGGAAGCGTGATGGGGTAACTGCAGGGCTGGTGGGCTGACGATCGTGTGATGGGGGGGAGAGTTGCGACAGACCGACCGGGGGGTGGTGTTTACTTTTTCCGCCCCCCCAAAAAACATGGAGCACCAGTCGTCAATGATGGATACCTGTCTTTTAGCAACCTAATTAACTAGGTTATTATTTATGTAGTTATATAATTGGTCTGTCTACCTGGAGCACGCTGTTTTAATGAGTCAATGGCTTAGAGGGGTTGATTTACTAAAGAAAAATAGGCGACTCAGTTTGCAAGAGAATGTGCCTCAGAGCTTTGTGAATGAGGTCAAGCTTTGCTGACTTCCATCATCCATAGTTATAAAATGATCCTTGCACATAGTTGGGTGATCTTTCCATAGTTCATCACATTTACTAAGCTCTGGGACAAATTCCTTTTCAAAGAACAGCAACTGAATCCTGCTTAACATAAACGAAAAAAAAAAAATATTAAAAGGCACACGACGGCTTTATTTAGCCTATATAGAAACAACTTTTTCGACAGCATGTGGTTGGTGCTAAGACCCTCAGCTGTCCAGCGATAAATTGCTAGAGGAATGTAAGACTGGCATGTACTGAACACTGGTATTCCATTGATTAATATAATCGATTGATATAATCAGGGCCCATTCATACTTTGCCGCTCTTCTGTGTTGCGTTATTGCACATGTGTTAATGTGCATTGCACTAAAGCAGCCTATTTAAAAAAATGGGGGGCGCTACACAGGCATGTTAGTGCACTACTGTGCATTTCGATGAACTGCAACAGAGGTGCATTGGCAAGTAAGTTGGTCCGCCATTAGGAAAGAATTGCACCAATCTGCACCAACACGCAAAAAATAAAAAAAAACTACTTACCACACCAAAATTACTTACCACATTAAAACATTATGATTGGGCCCCAAAATAAAACCTGTAATATTTTTTCAGCCTACATTGTAACATTTTTGCTGTAGAGTGGACACCATAAGGTTTCACCTTCCATCTGAAAGGTTCATCCATCTCCCCATTGTGCTATTGAATCCTACTGAATGTTCAATGCAAATACAGATTTTCTCAATATTGGTATTTGAACATAACAATGAACAGTAGTATCACTTAGCTGGGAAAGAACATGTCAGGCTTCCAAATTCCTGTTTTGCTTTACAGCTACATTGTAAAATGAAGCTTGCATCAGATAAATTCTTGTAATTCAGTGCCATTTTAACTGGTTACCTTCGTCTATATTTGTTTTGCATTGAATAGCATTGGATATGTGAACAACCTGTCATATGTGCTATGTAAACAACTGGAAATTACTACTGTGATCTTTTCAGATGGAGCATGCATTGTGTTCAGGGATACTGTGGCAGGAGATCAACCTATTCTGTAATCTAAATTGTCAGACGCATTGTCAAAATTGCTCGTCTAACTCTTATCCTTAATTTTACATTGGCAAGAGATGCATTTAGATAACATACCATGAACAAAAAAAATAAACGCATTTTAAGTTGGGCATAAACAGATTTTTGTCAGTACTGAAAAATACTTTCTATTCTAAGAAAAATATTTTCTATTCTTCCGAAATGACCCTGGTCTATTGTGACTTCCCTATTCTGTTTGAAACCAACTTCACTTTTCCCTAATGTCTGAAATTTGAAGCCATGCTGGAAGACTGTGTGCATTAAATTTTAACCTATGCACTGCTTTAAACTATCTATATACCGTACTATATCTAAAGCCAAATTTTTTTCTTGTATTCCAAAGAGTAGGTAAGGATTAAAACAAAACTTTTTTTGTTTTCAGTTTCTCATTCAGAAAATGTCCTATCACTTCTTATTCTGTAGACACAAAAGGAAACCTCTCCAACATGAGAGAAATCCATCTTAAACAGTTGTCACATGAATATGTATCCCCATTAGTAAATCCCCTCCTCTATTCCTTTTCTGATGCCATATCAATATTTTTTGGATTCTGGCAAAGGGTGTTTCCAACTGCATGATAACGGCTAATAAAATTTAAAAGAAATAATATTGTAGAATGTTGATCCAGTGAGTTATCCAATTGCCATTAAAGGTTATGAAAAAAATACTCCCTTGTTTATCAAACTGGGCCTCCTTTTTCAGAGGTGTTTGCCTTCTTCCAGCCATCCTGGATGGAGCAGTGGTGGTCCGTCGATAAGGGGCACCGCCCCTCTAATCCATGCGTCTGGCCCCTAATCTACATGCAGGAGCACTAGACGCATGGATTCCAATGGGTTTTTTTCTTTTAGAAGCACATGTTTAGAGCCAGAGGCCCTGAGCCAACCCAGATGTGTGACAATAGCGAATTAATATTCCCTATTTTCTTCCTGCTTCTCCTCTCCATCAATCAAGAGGCGGGTCCTGAGGCCGAGAGGAGAAGCGATCGAATTGGCCGCCGAAGGGGGAGGACGAGAAGACATAGGGGAAGCTGCAGTGAAGCCGAGAAGGAGGAGACGCAGGGTGAAGCCGACAAGGCGGAAGCGTGATGGGGTAACTGCAGGGCTGGTGGGCTGACGATCGTGTGATAGGTTGAGAGTTGCGACAGACCGACCGGGGGGTGGTGTTTAGTTTTTCCGCCCCACCCCCAAAAAACATAGAGCACCAGTCGTGAATGATGGATACCTGTCATTTAGCAAACTAATTAACTAGGTTATTATTTATGTAGTTATATAATTGGTCTGTCTACCTGGAGCGCGCTGTTTTAATGAGTCAATGGCTTAGAGGGGTTGATTTACTAAAGACAAATAGGCGACTCAGTTTGCAAGAGAATGTGCCTCAGAGCTTTGTGAATGAGGCCAAGCTTTGCTGACTTCCATCATCCATAGTTATAAAATGATCCTTGCACATAGTTGGGTGATCTTTCCATAGTTCATCACATTTACTAAGCTCTGGGACAAATTCCTTTTCATAGTTCAACTTCACTTGCAAAGTGAACAGCCTATTTGCCATTAGTAAATCAAGCCTATATACTTGCATTGTTAACCTCCCTGGCAGTATGATTATTTCAGATTTTAGGTGCTGAAAGCGGTACCATTATTTTGCATGGAAATTTGGCGTTTTATATTGTAGGCCTGTAATTCTTAGAAATAATTCACTTAAATCCGTCCAAACAAGAGTCTATATATCCCGGGTATGATAAAGTTTGATATACGAAATCATAAATTATATATATATATATATATATATATAATATAATATAATAAATAATAACAAATAATAATATAATAACAATAAAAATTATTCAATAATGTAATCAAATCAAAAACATTGACATTTTCTCATTTGCAGAATTGTCGCTGTCATTACTTTTAGTGTTTGATGATAAATTTCCCCACAAATCACTATTGCACAATTCTGCAAGTGATTCTAATTTATTGTCGCTGTTTTCTAGCTGGTCTAAAAGCACTTTTGATGTAAAGGGACATTTTTTGGTTGCTATGGACAATCTCCAGTTTCCTGGCATAAAGAACAGTATGTATAATATAAAACTGCATGCAGGACACTGGACAAACCACTAGGGACAAAGGGGATGTGTAATTATTTGATACAGTACTGTAATCTGTAAGATTACAGTATACTGTATCTATACTATGTTTTTTACTTTTTGAATTTGGCGCCAAACTCCATCCCGTGCGTCGCAACGCTCGCAGGGAACGGAGCTCGGCCCTGTGAATCGAGCGAGACACGGCGGCTCGCAGATCACAGCGGGGAGACATTGCAGGATCCAGGGGACAAGGTATGTAACCTCTACATGGATCCTGCGATGTGAGTCTGACTCGGGAATACCGCTTTTGGTACTAAAATCTCACCATGAGCCATACTCGGGAATACCGCCAGGGAGGCTACAGTGAGCAGTAAAGCACATACAGGGGGGCATTTACTAAAACTGGTGCACACAAAACCTGGGGCAGCTGTGCATAGTAACCAATCAGCCTTTAGGTTTTATTGTCAATCCTTAAGACCGGGTTCACACTGGTATGACACAACAGTTGTACGACTGGGGATCCGACTTTGCCCTGCGACTTGAAGTCCGACATGCATCCGACTTCAATAGACAGGGATCCAACTTTGATCCCCAACAATACCAGGCACTGTGTCTGGTATGAATCTTTAGGGGAACTCCACGCAAAATGTAAAAAAAAAAAATGGCATGGGTTCCCCCACCAAGAGCATACCTGGCCCTTCGGTCTATTATGGACCCTGCCCGTTATGACGTCACCACCTGGTGCATGGTGGGGCAGGGATGTCATAAGGGGCAGGGCCTCCATAATAGACTCCCCATGCCAATATAAGTAGTGGCACACCACGCACCCAGCATTAGAGTGGGAGAGAGCGTTGAGTCAACATCGGAAGAAGAACAGAGGGAGAAGACAGCAGAGAAGAACCGGCAAAAGAGGGAGAAGACAGCGGACAGATGGGGAAGAACCAGAGAACCAGAGAGGACTAGAAAAAATGGCCCTAGAAGAGGGAGAAGAGCCGGAGAAGGGTGAGGAAGTCGGAAGAGATGCCAGAGCTGTCTAAATAAATTACTTAAAAGTCCTGTGTACTGCGTTTTATTTTTGACACTTTTTGGCACCCATCCCCCATCTTGAGGGTATGTGGCCTGGTATAGTTCAGGGGGGGGGGCACTCGCTCGTCCCCACCCCTTTCCTGACCTGCCGTGCTCGAATAATGGTCTGGTATGGATTTTGAGCGGAACCCCATGCTGTTTTTTGGTGTGGGTGTTCACCTTAAAATCCATGCCAAACTGAAGGGCCTGGTATGATCTTGGAGGAGGAACCATGCCGTTTTATTTTTTTATTTTTGCATGGAGTTCCCCTTCAAGATCCTCAGAGCACAAGTCGCATGCCAAAGTCGGATCAGTCAAGATGGCGATCCGACTTTGATCTGACTTCAGTGATATTCAATGGGCTGAAGTAGGATCAAAGTTGACCAAAGTAGTGCAGGGAGCATTTTCAAAGTCGGACTGACTTGTGTCGGACCAGTTAAGACAACTCCCATAGGGAAACATTAATTTTCACACGTCATGCGACATGAGCTCCCAATGTGGGAGCGTTTGTCGTACAAGTGTGAACCCAGCCTAATTAAACAAGCTGAAGTTGGAAGCTGATTGTTACTATGCATAGCTGCATCAGAATCTGTGTGCACCCCACATTGTGTAGAACGGCAAAACATGAAACAGAGTCTGTATATTTAATGAGCAGGTTTGGATGCCCTCTTGTACATATACTGTATAACTGCAGACTGTACAGATTTTTAAGACATGAACACAAACAGATTTATTTACATTAAGATTTTATGTGTCTTAAACGTTAAAAAGACTATATTCCATTTAACCACATGAAACTTTTGAACCTGTCACATTACTTGCAAAAATTGCATATATTCATTGCCAGCATATGGACAGCATATGGCTGACATAAGCCACTTATCTTGGTCTTTTGCATAAAAAACCATGCAATCCTAAACCACAAGACTTCTCTCACTACTAGATTGACAATTGACTGAGCCAATGAAATTGCTGGTCAAATGTATATACTGAACACTCTGATTGGCTGTGATGATATTA
The DNA here is from genome assembly GCA_028564925.1 of Lithobates sylvaticus. Classification (NCBI taxonomy): domain Eukaryota; kingdom Metazoa; phylum Chordata; class Amphibia; order Anura; family Ranidae; genus Lithobates; species Lithobates sylvaticus. The sequence goes on along the minus strand of CM053031.1, from coordinate 100,923,370 downwards.
AATAACCATAAGGGATTGCATTTTCATTTATATCATCCTACAGATTAACCTGCACATTGTCAAGCAATTTCATTTTCCATTTTCATCATTCCTTATTTCACCCACAAAGCAATTTCTGCGATGCTCTTTGAGAGCTCCCATTGAAACGGTGGCGTTCCGTTGAAGTGGCAATTAAACAGTATATAAAAACCTGTAATCATGAAACATCAGGAGCTGACCTGGTTTAAACATGCAGCATCTGGCTCTAGAAAACTAGCTTCGCAGCCATCTCCCGAGGTGCTAACATTGTTTTATGGGCTAATACTTTATTTTAAGTGCCCCATCATTACCAAAGTAATTTTGTATTCATGGCAAGCTCCTCTATTTTAATGAAGTTACTTGGTATGCGCAGTTGTAATGCAGATGCATTTGTACTCTTGATCCTGTCATCTACCATGAGGTAATACAATCCTGAGGTGAGCTAATTAATATGGCACCCTTTCATTTCTGAAACGCATAATGCCCTGTCCAAGTGGAGAGTGTGGAATCTAACTAGTAAGAATTGAATGAGATCTTGTTGATGCCAGCTCCAACTTGAAATAAACTACTCAACAACAATGTAGGAGGTTACATTTTTAGCTTACGATTAGTTGGACAAATAAATAATTGATATTTATTTAATTACAGGATGGGGCATGTATGATATTATATAATAATTTTGTGTGTGTGTGTGTGTATAACTTTTTTAGAGAACATATCTAGTTTATTTAAATGACCCTGCGACTTTTTGGTAGTGGTGGAACTTGCTACCTCTTCTCACTTCACACGAATTCCTGTTGACCAACAAGACAGCACATCATAGTGAAGCTTCAAAGCCTTTTTTTTTTTTTTAAATGGACTGATCATTGGTGAAGGTGCTGCCATTTATATTCCTAGAACTGGATAGATATCTGTGGCATTACCTCCCCTAAAAATAAGTTCACTTCCGCATGGCAAAGGTCAATGAACTAAAGGATGTCAATTGCATGACTATATGGGAGAAGGTTAACTTTTTACTGGATAACTTTTTTTGAATTGGATCTGTTTCTTTTCATTGTTCTGGACTAAGTTCATCCTTATATATACTGCTGATTCTTGAACAGTATTGAGTTGTCTGACTAAATTTTATTTTTTTGCTCCTCAGATTGATACTTTGGCTGCTGAATATCCAGCAATTACAAACTACCTCTACCTCACCTACAATGGACAGGTACTGTACTGGAATACTGGAATTTATTTTGGCGCTGTAATTCTAGTTTTAGTCCAAATGCATAAAATAATAAAACATCCCTTAAGTGATAGTTAAATTACAGCTGGAATCTGTTGAGCTTCTCAAGCAATCAGATTTCTCTATATTTTTCCTGGCTTCGTTGTTGCCTCATTGGGGTTTCTCTTGCCTCCTGTTTTAATAATAACGAAAGTACAATTTTGAAAGGGAGAATGTAACTTTCTTGTAATGACAGTGTCAGTTCAGGAGGGGTGGGGTGGGTGAATTAGAGGAGTTTTATTTAAAATAATATTGTCATTTTAAATGGATGGATTAAATTGTGTTCAGTCCTGTATTTTATTTTATTTACTCTACGTAAATGTACAGCGATCATTTAAAGATTTAATTAGCTGTAGACAATATTGAAGGTTCAGAGAATGTTCTATTAATACTTTCTTTGAACCCCATCACTCTTGTATTTAAACCAATTTCGAGTTTAGAACCCAAATTTGTTAATTTATACTCCAATCCCCATCTCACAGCAAAGTTTATGGAGGCATATGGTGTTGGTCATGCTTTAAATCTAATTTTATTCTCATATTTTCACCCCTAAGTTTGAATAGGAAAAGTCATGGTGTGTTCTTTTCTACATTATTTTGGTCGCTCAATTTTAAATGCAACAGAAAATTGGTTCTTTGCTTGCATTCTTATTCTAGGTATTATCCAAAATTTCACAGTCATTGTGCAGAACATGCAATTTATTACAGCAACATGAATTTGTTGAGGACTTGTTCATTCCAATTATTCATTCATCGGCATAGACATATAAATAAATATGAACCTATTCTGCACATTACTAGAAGTTCAAAGCAAACCCAAGTTCACGTCACTTCACTTTGATAAATCACCCAAAACCTCCTGGTTGAGTGGGATACATTTGGTGGAATATGCATGGGAAGGTCTGGATGTCTTTCTATTCTAGGAGATTGCCTATAATCCTCAAAACACTTTCAGTACCAGAAACCATTCCTCATATTCTGCTCAAGGGAAAATGTCACACTGAAGGGTAGCCATTATACTTTTGGGCTGAAGATTTACAAATGTAATGGAATCATAAGTTTTGATGACACTCAGAAATATACTGAGCACCATCCAGTAATGATTTTTATGATCCATTTCTCTTCACAATGGTTAATACATCTTCTCATTTCTCTTCCAGGAGCATGATATAAAGTTTGATGACCATGGAATGATGGTTCTAGGTTGTGGCCCGTATCATATAGGTATTGTCTGAGTCCAGCTATCTTCCCATTTTATATACAATAGAAAAAGTTTATATAGCAAAACTGCAATAAGAGGTGTTTACAGTAATCCGAAGTAGAAGAGAAGTTTAGAAAAGTATAGAAAAGCTGCATTTAGGTCTCTTGCTTTACCCTTCACTGAAAATCCCCAAACTTATTTTTTTATTACTTGTAATCCTTGTGCATCTTAATTTACCCATTATCCCCTGACTTCCCAAGAAATCAGAGAAAAGAGAATTACTACAATTGAAATCTGCATTATCTCAGGGTATATTATTCAATGCAGTCTTATTTTTCATTCACTAGGTAGGATGAAGAATAGCTGCCTATTAGTTCAGATAGAGTTTAGGCATGTGTTAGCAGGGAAGGCACAGACCGTACAAAGAAAAAACCCTAAGGGTAAAAAAATGTGATATCTTTCCCAAAAGAGGTCCACTGAGTATACCAGACCAGACAGAGTATTGATGTTATGTGGCTTCATACTATCTGTTATTTTCCTGTGCTTCCTATTATTTTCCTGTACTACCAACACATAGGGGTTGATTTACTAAAGGCAAATAAAAGTTGCACTCTGCAAGAGCAGTTGCTTCAGAGCTTAGTAAGTGAGCAAGATGCTCTGCTGATTTCCATCATCCAATCATGTGCAAGCAAAAATGCAGTTTTTTTTTTAATTTTCCTTGCATGTGATTTGATATTCTTTGCAAAGTGAAGCTTTACCTCATCTACTAAGCTCTAGCGCAACTGCACTTGCAGAGTGCAACTGCACTTTGCAAATTGCACAGCCGGTTTGCCTTTAGTAAATCAGTGTAGCTGATTTTTGGCAATGTAAATTTGGCTGCCCTGATATCCAGTACCTACAGTTTTAAAAGCTTTGTATACCAATAGTGTCACCTGTTTAGAAAGAAGGGTTGTAACTTGTGGCAATAAAATTAGAATGACTCAAAGAGAATGTCGGGCCACTAATACATTGGGGCTGATTTACTAAAGGCAAAACCACTTTGCACTACAAGTGCACTGCACTTTTTTGAGAAAAACACATTCTACGTATTTTGAATGTCCTCCATGGGCGATATGTAGACCTTTCGAAAGAGGGAATTGTTAGAAAACAAAAAGGAATTGGTGCATATTGTTAAAAGAAGTTCTCCAATGTTTGAGAATATAAACTGACACCACCAATTTCTAGTGCAAAATATATGACATTTATGTTTTCAAAACAATTATATAATTAGTCCTCACAGAGCAAATTGTATATATACCCAAGTTCAAAAATATAATATATTGCAAAATTCAAGTCTTTAGGTGTAGGGGCTCTATAAATATTTCCCCTTTTATTTTCTCCTGGTGATCCTGCAAGTAACACAATACCTGTCCTAGGATAACAACAGTTACTGTACGGTATCTACGGAGGTGCAACGTTTAGCACCTCTAGGACAGGCAGTGTGTTAAGAATACAGAACACCCAGTGTTCTCTCCTAATCTTCATTACATAGTGGAAAGGTATATAGTAGTCCCCAGAGGGAGCTGGGACTGATGCTAACTGGTAACAGTATATCCGTTAGAAAGACCACAGGAAGTTATCTGCTCACTAGATATCTGGCAGGACCAACCGTTATTTTTTGTCCTTATCAAACAGATAAAACCATTTCAATGGTATATTTTACAGACCAAGACTGAGAAAATAAGAAAAGTTAATTGTTTAGGTTTTCATACACTTTAAACTGAATAATATCAAGAAACATTTTTTAGTACTCTTGAGGAATTTGAAATCAGTTTTTCTGGCTAACCAATGCCCCACGGATTTAAAATGGTGGCCCCACATTTTTTGTTGCCCTTAGTTCTTTTGTGTTTTGAATGGTCCTAATTTGGTTAGTTTTTTTGAAGATAAACTGCTCTTATATCTGTGTATTCTAACACAAACGCTTACCAGATATCCTAAGCCATGATTAAGAAATAATATGCCTCCCATACTGTATAAGGCTGATCTATGAACAGTTTCTTCAGATGTTATCACTTCCAAAGATAATTGTCTCAGTTCCTAGAACCTCTAATGAGACACATTTTCAACACTAGCGAGAAACAGAAATGACATCTGGCCAAACACACCATCTCTTTCGCATTCAGTAAAGAGCGGACAGTTGGTGCAGCCATTTGTTCAGATTAACACTTTCCGTTGAAATGACTTAAACGTTGCTATTTGATGGGAAACAAATGTTTGATCCAAAGTGACAGTTAGACATAATTCAGCCTCACTTGCTTTTTTAAACTGTTTATATTATTCAATGTTATCTAATCTATTATAATTATATTAGTTCTAGTCAAATATTTTTCTTCCCTTTTGCATAAAGAAGGGTTCAAAATTCTGTCAGGTTTTATTGCTTCGCCTGTCTCCATTTGAGTTTGTCCTGTTAATTTTCTGTGCCCGTGACACTCATCAGGACAGAAAGTGTTGGAAAATCTCTTGAATTAGAAAACAGGCAATCAAATAGCTTTTTCAGTAGAAGAGGAAAGGGATAGAACATATGGCACTGTTTTATTAATGTCCGGTTGTTGCTTCCTTAAAGACACCTGTCCCCCAGTTCTTTGTCCTTTGGGGCTCAAAGACAACAAAAAACTCAAATGGAATTTTTAACTCTCCCTTGTGGTACCGTATATACTTGAGTATAAGCTGAGTTTTTCAGCACATTTTTTTGTGCTGAAATTCCCCCCCTTATACTGGAGTCAAGCACTTTTCTGCAGCAGAGAATGACATTTTCCAACCCGACTTTGGGGCCTGCATTGCATTTGGGGTTCCCAACACCAAGTGGTCCGAGATAGGGTTTGGAAAATGTCATTCTCTGCTGCAGAAAAGTGCTTGACATTTTCTGAACTGAATTTGGGGCCCCGTATCTCGGGGGCCACTTGGTGATAGGGACCCCATCTTTGGATATGTTGTAGTGCTAGTTCCACTGGGTTTGCACTGGGGTTCCTAGCACCAAGTGGCCTCAAGATACGGGGACACCAAAGTCGGTCAACTGTGTCCATCTGCAGCAATGTTATTTCAGGACCCTTCGGGTCCAGAGACCCCAAATTTTGGCTGCAGATAGGGGGCATCTAGGAACCATTGTTGGTAAAAGGAACTAGGATTAACTACCAAGTTTGAAGTTTGGGGAAACTATGGCTGCAAATGGGCACAGGCATGCAAATGGGCACAGTGAGGCTGCAAATGGGCATTGTTGACCTTCTTTTCCACTTACAGTAGCTGCGAATTTCTCACCCTAGGCTTATACTCGAGTCAATACGTTTTCCCATTTTTTTTCCGTAAAATTGGGTGCCTCGGCTTATATTCACGACGGCTTATACTCGAGTATATACGGTAACCAAAACTAAAAAAGATGTCAGCTGGAATTTGGCTTAACAGGTGAGATCTTTGCACCTGGGTTTCCGACTGTGCTTACCTGCATTTATTGCAAGAGTGTCTCATAGTCACTTATAATATTCTCCATTTCCTTTAGGCCTCTCATAAACAAACTGCTATTTGCAAGTCATGGGGCCAATATAATCTTTTTTTGTATGTATTAATTATTATATGTGTGGCAAACCCTACACTGCAACAGTACTTCAGCCAAGGCAGGGAGCGAGTTTTGAGGTGAGCTTGGTTGTTTTATAATTATGTGTCCTCATACAAACAGCATTACATTTCACAGCATGCGGCAGAATGAGTGAGACTCTCCTGCTGTTAGGGGAAGTGAGTAAATTGAAGTTACATTGCTTGTATCAAAAAAATCTTCATCTTTTTCCTTTATAATTTTATTTGTCTTTCTTTATGATTCAGGCAGCAGTGTCGAGTTTGATTGGTGTGCTGTTTCCAGCATCCGCACATTGCGTCAGCTCGGCAAGAAAACCGTGGTGGTGAACTGCAACCCTGAGACTGTCAGCACAGACTTTGATGAGTGTGACAAACTTTACTTTGAAGAGCTGTCACAGGAAAGAATCATGGATGTGTTCCAACTGGAAGTGAGTGACACATATCCTAAAGTTTGGAAATTTTTGATGAACTTAGGATAAAAGTACATCCAGCCTAGCTAAGCATATACTACACACTATACCAATTTGATGAAAGACTTTTTGTGAGCTACAAAACAAGATATTTGCTCACAGAATTAATAGGGGCAAAATTATGAAACAAAGTACAGCAATACTCAATAAAATGATCAGCATACATAAAGGGAATGTTTGCCATAGGCACCTGTTCAGTTATTTAAAGGGGTTGTAAAGGTTTGTGTTTTTTCACCTTAATGCACCCCCAGCCCTCCCGTTTTACTTACCTGAGCCCGTTCACCTTCACCCCGGCGTCCTCTTCTCCACTGAGTCTGGCCGTTGATTGGATAGATTGATAGCAGCACACCCATTGGCTCGTGCTGCTGACAATCACATCCAATGAAGTGACCGCCGGGGGGGCGGGACCGAGTCATACACTTGGCATCTATGGACGCCAACTGTATGACACAGGAGCGCGGCCGCAAGCTAACCCCCTCGGGAAAGAGCTTCCCAGAGGGGGTTAGCTTTAGTGGGGAGGAGCCGAGACAGCTTCCGTGGGACCCCAGAACAGCATGATCGGGGCCACTCTGTGCAAAGTGGGGAGGAGCCGAGACAGCTTCCGTGGGACCCCAGAACAGCATGATCGGGGCAGCTCTGTGCAAAGTGAACTGCAGAGCAACATGTCAATTTACAGACCAGAAAGAACAGTTCTAACTTGCACAGCAAGGTTTACTTTGAAGTAAAACGTTGCCCTGAATTGAAAAACTTGCAAGCAGGACACATGTTTATTGCAGAAGGAGCATACTGGGGTGGCTTTACTAATAGACTGTGCACTTTGCAAGTACAATTACACTAACTTTCCCCAGAGCTTAGGTAATGTGGTAAAGCTCTGCTGATTTCCATCATGCAATCATGTGCAGGAAATTTTTTTTTTTTTTTTCCATTCACCTTATTGGGTATTCTTTGCAAAGTGAAGCTTTACCACCTTTAAATGAAAATGCATTCAGCTGCACTTCCAAAGTGAACAGTATATTTACTTTTAGTAAATCCATATCCAAAATGTCTCTTCTGCTTCTTACCCTCATCCTTTCAAGATGTTTTAGAATATACACTGAGCTGTGCATGTGCAGTTAGCCTTGCAAGTGGATGGCTTTTCCAATACAGCCTCTAAGGAAAAGCCATGCATTCACAATACCAGCCAGACCAGTAGACTCAGAAGAAGACTTGAGCACTGCCTGGTGTAGGCCACAGCTCCTGGGCCAGATAGCCTGAGTTTCTAAAGTAAGTTAAAGGGGACCTTCAGTAATTTTTTCAACTGTCCATCTATTGAATCTTCTGCCCTTGTTGTTTTAACTTTGGATAGTAAAACATTTTTTTTTTCTGCCAGTAAATACCTTATACAGCCCACTTCCTGTTTCTTGTCTGGTAAAAAGCCTAGGCTTATGACATCATGCACATCTCTCTCTCTCTCACTATTGTGAGAGTTTGCCAGGAGGGGGGGGGGGTGAGTCATAAGAGGGCCAATGAGAGCTGCAGGGCTGCAGAGCTGGAGGTGTGCCTATGTGTGTCTGTGTAAATCCAGGAAGTGAATAGGCAGCAGCTTAGGCTGCCCACAGTTAAAATGGCTGCAGCCAGACTTAGTGGAGGGAGATTTCTGCAGCATATTTGGCAAGTACAGAATCACAGTATATGTAAAATAATATGCAAAGTGGTTGGAAGGAAGCTTCAGAATGGCAAAGATGTTTTTATTACAAATTATGTGAGCAGACTGCAGTTCTTCTTTAACCACTTCCTGCCGGGCCTATAGCAGAATGATGGCAGGGGAGATAACAGAATGACGGCCCAGGATAACATGCCGTGATCGGTAGTGCTGTGTGTCAGTCTGATACACCTCATCTCCGATCGTGGTAAGGAGCCTCTGATGGAAGCTCCTTACCATGTGATCAGCTGTGACCAATCACATGAACCAGGAAGTGCCTGTTAACGGCTTTCCTCTGTTTGTGCTGACAAGGAGAGCCGATCTGCGTCTCTCCCTGTCAGAGGGGTCTGTGCTGATAATCAGCACATTGATTATCAGCAGAGCCCCCATGAGAGGTGCCCATCAGCTGCCAATCAGTGCCCATCAGCTGCCAGTCTGTGCCCCATAAATAAAGCTTGTCAGTGCCCATCAAAGTGCCAATCAGTGCCCATAAACGTGCCAATCAGTGCCCCATCAGTAATGCCTGTCAGTGCCCTTCAGATGCCAATCAGTAATGCCTGTCAGTAGCTCCTCATCAGTGTTGCCTATCCAGTGCCATCTATCAGTGCCCATCAGTGTCACCTATTAGTGACAATTAGTGCCACCTATCAGTGCCCATCAGTGCCACCTATCAGTGCCCATCAGTGCTGCATATCAGTGTAGCCTATCGGTGCCCATCAGTGCTGCATATCAGTGCCCATCAATTCTACATATAAGTGCCTCCTCATCAGTTCCCATTAGTGCCACCTCATCAGTGCCGCCTCTTCAGTGCCCATTTATGCAGCCTCATCAGTGCCCATCAGTGAAGGAGAAAACAACATTTTATAACAAATAGGAAGAAAAACTTTTTTTTTTTTTTTTTTTTTTTTTTTTTTTTTTTTTTAGCAAAAAATAAAAACTGCAGAGGTGATCAAATACCACCAAAAGAAAGCTCTATTTGTGGGGAAAAAAAATGATAAAAACTTAGTTTGGGTACAGTGTTGTATGACTGTGCAATTGTCATTCAAAGTGCAACAGAACTGAAAGCTGAAAATTGTCCTGGTCAGGAAGGGGGGAAAGTGCCCTGTATTGAAGTGGTTAAAGAGGGGTATAGGTAGCAGGTAAGGGAGTTATGGCTAGTTATCAATACGCATATCCTGGAACCTTTTTAAACAATGATCCTATGTAGTGGTAAGTGCAGTTATCATAAAAGAAATAAAAAAAAATACACCATCTTGGTGACGTTATATAATCATTGCTAATCATATACAGTGAGAGCTGCTTTGGCATACAGATGCCGATTAAATATAATACAATTTAATTTCCTGAGACACTTGGCACCTTTAATCTCGAAAATGATAAAAACCTAATTAAGCAAATGTCTGTGTATTCAAATTTCCCTTACCAAAAATAGACTTGAATTCTAAGCTATTTAGTTCCAGCTGCACATATAGAACAACATACTGTGGCTGATTTTTTTTCATTTCGTATTGTTAAATGTTATCAAAACAAAAAGATAAATAGATTTGTCTGTAGAACATTGATAAAAAAATGACACAAAAAAAAGGAGGGTGCACCAGCCTAGTGCATTATTACTTTATTAATATAAAGTATAAAAACATACTCACGAAAGCTACATAGCTAGATACACAAGCATGTAGTAAATCCCATATCACCTCTAGAACCTGGATTACCAATATGGCTAACACATTTCAAGGCATGTACCTTCTTCTTCAGAACTGCAGAGCTGAGCTCTGGTCTTTTAGCAAACAATTATGAACAGTATATACATACACTGTATATAATATATATATACATACATACTATATTAAAAGTATTGAGACACCTGCCTTTGCACATACATGAACTTTAATGACATCCCAGTCTTAGTCCGTAGGGTTCAATATTGAATTGCCCCAACCTTTGCAGCTATAACAGCTTCAACTTTTCTGGGAAGGCTGTCCACAAGGTTTAGGAGTGTGTCTATGGGAATGTTTGACCATTCTTCCAGAAGCACATTGTAAGGTCAGGCACTGATGTTGGACAAGAAGGCCTGGCTCGCATTCTCCGCTCTAATTCATCCCAAAGGTGTTCTATCAGGATGAGGTCAGGACTCAACAGGCAGGCCAGTCAAGTTCCTCCACCCCAAACTCGGTCACCTGTGTCTTTATGGACCTTGATTTGTGCACTGGTCCAAATCATTTGGAGGGGGGATTATGGTTCGGGGTTGTTTTTCATGGGTTGGGCTTGGCCCCTTAGTTCCAGTGAAGGGAACTCTTAAGGCGTCAGCATTCCAAGACATTTTGGACAATTTCATGCTACCAACTTTGTGGGAACAGTTTTGGGATGGCTTCTTCCTGTTCCAACATGACTGCACAACAGTGCATAAAGCAAGGTCCATAAAGACAAGGATGAGCGAGTTTGGGGTGGAGGAACTTGACTTGCCTGAGTCCTGACCTCAACCCGATAGAACACTTTTGGGATGAATTAGAGCAGAGACTGTGAGCCAGGCCTTCTCGTCCACATCAGTGCCTGACCTCACAAATGTTCTTCTGGAAGAATGGTCAAACATTCCTATAGACACATGCCTAAACCTTGTGGACAGCCTTCCCAGGTGTGTTGAAGCTGTTATAGCTACAAAGGGTGGGCCAATTCAATATTGAACCCTAAAGATTAAGACTGAGATGCCATTAAAGTTAATGTGTGTGTAAAGGCTTAGCCCCCGTACACACGGTCAGAAATTTCGACCACACAATCCGTCTTTTTTTTTTTCCGACTGATTTTGTCCAAAACTGGTGTTGCATACACACGGTTGGACAAAGTTGTCGGAAAATCCGATCGTTCCGAGCGTGATGATGTTCGTTGCGTACTACGGAACTACGTAGAGGCTGGTAGCCAATAGCTTTGGTCTCGTAATTTAATCTGAGCATGCGTGGCACTTTGTCCGTTAGAATTCCCTACACAAGATCAGAAAAAGTCTGATTGGATTTTGTTGTCGGAAAATTTAAGATCCTGCTCTCAAATTTTTTCCGGACGAAAAAAGCTCGCTAGAGCCCACACACGATTGGATTTTCCGACAACTTAATCCGATCTGACTTTTTCCATCGGAATATCCGACCGTGTGTACGGGGCATAAGACTGGAATGCCATTAACATTCATGTGCGTGTAAAGGTAGGCATCCCAATATTTTTGGTAATATAGTATATATATATATATATATATATATATTATATATATATATATATATATATATATATACATGTGTGTTAATCACATGCAAAAGGATTAGTAATTTCTCTATGTCAGTTAATAATAGCTAAGACTACTGTGAATGATTTATGAAAGGCTTATGTAATAATTCCTGTTTTTAAAAAAATATGTGCATTTATTAAAGGTCTTTATAATTTTATATACACCAGGTGGTATGAATATCATGCACTGTTGTTTGCTTTGAGCCCCTGTAGGTCCGTGTACAGCATGCCTTGTGATCATCATAAATTTGTTTGACAAATGTTCATCCTATCTCTTACCAGCAATGTGATGGCTGCATCATCTCTGTTGGGGGGCAGATCCCCAACAACTTGGCTCTGCCATTGTACAAGAACGGGGTGAAGATTATGGGTACCAGCCCACTGCAGATTGATCGGGCAGAAGATCGCTCCGTATTCTCAGCTGTTCTGGACGAGCTTCAGATTGCACAGGCTCCATGGAAAGCTGTCAATTCTCTGGTAAGATTTATATCTCCATTGGGTTTACTTGGGTTCTTTTTTCTAACATTATGCTTTATGTTTAAAGTACTCATTTACTTTAAAAATGTGTTTTCTTCCCTCTATAGGATGATGCTTTGCAGTTTACAAAGACTGTTGGGTATCCATGCTTGCTGCGTCCCTCCTATGTGCTCAGGTAATCCAGAAATACAAAGTCTCTTCTATAAGCTTCCATACTGCCACCCTGCCTGCAAGTGCAATCCTGATGGGTATTCTACTGTCCGTGCACATTCTGTGCTTTTTTGTGGGATAGTAACATCTGGATCTCTATATCTAGGAACCCAGATTTTAAACCCAGTTTTACTGTGCCTTGTGTGGCTACAACTGCTTTTGTTAATGCGATACTAAAGCGGATCAAAAATTGTTCAGCAAGAACCAACCAAATTTCGAACCATCTATGGCAATTGGAAAATTCCTCTTTGATCAGCACATTCAGCCAATTGGCTGCAGCGCTGATCAGTGTATTCTGACAAAATCCTCCTGTCAAAATACAATAGCACAGCTGGGAGGAATACATTCTTTTTTTTTTCTACCCAATGGCTGATGAACAAAAATTATCCATCTATGGCCAGCTTTAGTTTAGACAGCTAATACGGCTATTAAAGGGCAGTGCAAGACAGATGACTCACTGGTGCAGTAAGTATAAATTTGGCCCTGGCAACTTGTTTCCATTGTCAGGAATACATATAGGTGCACATGATATATGATTCTTTACCACTTCTGAATTTAGTAAAACTTCTTATATTCCATGCTCACTTAGTCCACGTATACAGTCCTAAAATGTTTGATCAACCGAGTACTACAAAAAAAGATCTTTCTGCTCTCATAAAATCACAAGGGGTGCTCTTGGAAATCTTAAAAAAACAAATATATGCAAGAGAGTGCACACTAATCTTCTGATAATTCACAAGCAACTTTAACCACTTCAGCCCCGGACCAATTTGCAGCCAAAGGACCAGGCCCTTTTTGCGATTCGGCACTGCGTCACTTTAACTGACAATTGCGCGGTCGTGCGACGTGGCTCCCAAACAAAATTGGCGCCCTTTTTTTCCCACAAATAGAGTTTTTTTTATGGTGGTATTTGATTGCCCCTGCGGTTTTTATTTTTTGCGCTATAAACAAAAATAGAGCGACAATATTTTTTACTTTTTGCTATAATAAATATCCACAAAAAATATATAAAAAAACATTTTTTTTCCTCAGTTTAGGCCGATACGTATTCTTCTACATATATTTGGTAAAAAAAAATCGCAATTAGCGATTATTGATTGGTTTGCGCAAAAGTTATAGCGTTTACAAAATAGGGGATAGTTTTATAGCATTTTTATTAATATATTTTTTTTAACTAGTAATGGTGGCGAACAGCGATTTTTATTGTGACTGCGACATTATGGCGGACACATCGGACATTTTTGACACATTTTTGGGACCATTGTCATTTATACAGCAATCAATGATATTTAAATGCATTGATTCCTGTATAAATGACACTGGCAGTGAAAGAGTTAACCACTAGGGGGCGGGGAGGGGTTAGGTCTGTGACGTGTGTGTTTTTTTTTACAGTAGGGGGTGTGGCTGATGTCTGACGTCACTGATCGGCTTTCCCGATGACAGGGAACAGCTGATCAGTGACAGGCAGTGTAGGAAGCGCGGGGAGAGGTTTGTTTACACAGACCTCTCCCCGTTCTTCAGCTCTGTGACCCGATCGCGGGACACCAGCGGCGATCGGGTCCGCTGGTCCCGCGGCCGTGGTCACGGAGCTCCCGACCGGGTCGCGAGCGTGCCGCCGGCAGCGCGCGCGCGACCCACGGCTGGGCAATTTTAAAGGGGACGTGTACGTGCTTTTGCCCAGCCATACCATTCTGCCGACGTAAATGTGCAGGTGGCGGTCGGGAATCGGTAAAAAAAATAAAACCCTGTATAAAATGCATTTATTATTATTATTAATGATTTAAATAACGCCAACAGTTTACGCAGTGCTTTAGAATGTAGAGGGGGGACCGCACAATTACAGTACAGTTCAATACAGAAGGGACAGGAGGGCCCTGCTCGTAGAGCTTACATTCTAAAGAGATGGGGTGGTGGTCATAGGCGTGCGCACATTGTGTGACAGGTGTGCACAGGCACACCCTAATCCCTGGCTGAGCTCTAATTGGTCCAGCAGGCAAGCAAAAGCATATGTTTGCTGCCGCTGCCACTTCTATAGTTCCGGCCGAGGGCGGCAGCAGAATTATATACATCTGCACTCCGCCCCCCCCTCCGGCCTTCTCTCTCTCCCTTGCTTGAAGGGCGGAGCCTAAGCCTGGATAGCAGCAGGTGGGTCACTTGAGCAGTAAGCGCCGTGTACAGCCGACTCACATCTTCGGCTATTTTCGGCGGCTCCGTGGTTCGTACTGCGCAAGCGCAAGCGCTGCGCCTGCACAGTACAGGGGGGCATTATCTGCCGGGGACCTTTTTCGACAGGACACAGGGGCATTGGTAGCAAGACACACAATGGACCAAAACTCTCCCTGCCTGACTTAAAAAAAAAGTAAGTGTGCGTTTTATATATATCTATAATTTTATATATATATATATACACACACTTACTTTTTTACTGACAAGCCAGGCAGGGTTCATATTGATTTGAATTTTATATGTAATGTATATATATAAAAATCAATATGAACCCTGCCTGGCTTGTCAGCAAAAAAGTAAGTGTATATATATATATATATATATATAAAAAATATATATATATACACACAGACGCACATGTGTTTGAGCTTTGGTTTGAGGTGCACACCCTAATGCAATAGGCTGCGCACGCCTATGGTGGTGGTACAAAAGGTAATAGAATTTATAAAGAGTCAGTAGAATTTGGGCAGCCGCACTGTGTATGAGCCTATTCTATACCTATTCTCTGTAAGTGCATGTTATACATTATTATATATTTATGTTGCTTATAATAATGTGTAAGATGAGTGAACTCCTGACTTTAGCATACCTGGTAAAAGCTTAGTTAATCCTTTATAAACCTTTGTTTCCTCTGTTTTATCACAGTGGCTCAGCAATGAATGTAGTATATGGAGAGGAAGAACTGAAGACTTTCCTAGCTGAAGCGACACGTGTTTCACAGGTAGAAAAAATCATTATGACTTTGTCTGAGAAGAAGACTTTGTCAGTATATTAGCTCTGGCACCTAATCTACAAAACGAGGCAATATTATATGTTCTTTTCAGTGAAACAAGAAGATCCTTGCAAATTATCATTGTTTTTAGGGATCCTTTATTGAATAGGTCTGATTGCAGAAGAATTGTGGATAGGTTGTCTTGTAGAGCCAGTTGCTGTGGGCGTTCTGGATAGCTGTCGCACTAATGCTGTCCCTCAATGACTTCTCTTTGGCCTAGTCTAGATAATGGAATGCCTGGATTGCATTTGTTTGTATTGTGCGCATTTCTTTTCTTGCACAATTACACAACTATTTTGCTATAAAGCATCCTGTATATTATAAACATCTAATGTTGGGTACTTCTGCAAATAATGTACCTCCAAAAACTGAGCCTAGAGCTTCAGTCTGCTATTGCTCTGAGCCGACTCTGAGTTCAAATTGGGGACTCTCTGTCTCTGCTCTATGGGCAAAACCAACAGGTTCTCAGGAACTTTCACTCCACTGCCACTTTGTTCATCCAGGGGAGTGAACAGAAATCTTGTGTAAGCTTCAGATTGCACTGGTCAGAGCTTATATAGACTCTTTACCCATCCACATGTGACAGTGTTTGGGCAGGTAATTGGCCACTTATGCACTATACACGCTACATCATGGGAAGAAAGGAAGCAGGCCACATGCTCCCCCCCTTTTTTTTTTTAAATCAGCACGAGGGATGGTACTTAGAAAAATGACAATTGTCCCATGTGCTGGAAGCTAATCTGTTCCTTGAAAACTCTATTACACTGTGCCCACTGCCCAGGATACCCCCACAGATGTGATCCTTTAATGTTGCAGAGGTTAAAATAAGTGGCTTCACCTTATCAAAAGTGTTGACTATGGTCTCTGTTTTTGCCCCTGTGCTCTTTTCATAGAAGCTGTACTATCAGTTCTATGAATTGAGAAGGCAGACTTTCATTCATCTACCCATCCTCCATTCTAAAGCCTTATACAAACTAGTAGTTTTTTTTATCCCTTCAACCCAGCAGGGCTGAACGAAAAAAAACCTGACAGCTGAGGTCGGAGCCGCAGTACTAACAATCTGATGTTAGTACATTGATCTCCGCTGCTGGGCTATTGTGTTCTGACAGGGGGATGGCCCCCCTGCTAGAACACTCCAGTCAGCGCTCTCAGCCATTGGCTGGCCGATGTCGCCCGACATTTGGCCTGTGTGTACTAGGCTTAAGACAGCTTTCCATTGCTCATTCATTAAAAAAAAAAAAAATCACCAAACTTGAGCTTTAACTACGATGAGCCATGTAACTGCAGCTAACGAACAAGTACGTATCGAGTTATGTCAAATTCACCACCTACATGCTTGTTCTGTGTTGCTTATAGAATCTAATAGATTCTTAAATGTAAAATTCCTAATATTCAATGAAACAAAAGAAAGTAACAATAGACTGCAAAGACAATTCTGCTTCCAGACACTAAATTACATGTGGCCCAACTTCATTAAAAGTACCAAAAATAAAACAACTGTCTCACAAATGATACAGTAGCAAGGTAAACCGGCAGATCTTTATCTAACAAATTGGCAAATAAATACACCAGAGGTCAAAAATAATTTAACATCTGTTATTTGCACTTGCTAAGTGGAAATAATATGTTTATTATTTGTCTTGTCCCTGCGGCTTTATTGCTACATAATCTCCACCTTGAACCACTACTGATAAATACCAGCAATGTGTTTTCTATGTAAATGTTATGTATTGACATATCTAGCTAAAAGTGATATCATACATAATTCATGATCAACTGGCAGCAAAATATGCGCACTGTGCCAACTCTCAGGGTAATGTTCCTTGTTTTCATATTAGTGTCTCTTTTAGGCCTGGGTGGGGGATTTATGTATATCCTGCAGGGCTTTTCGTCACAAGATGAAAGCTTTTGCTTTTGCATTTAACATTGCACTTTCAAGGTGGTAAAAAGATGAGCAGCATTTACAAGGAAGATGGGTTCATTTTGTGATGGAGTGATGCTAAGTGATACAGTCTAAGGAATTTCATATCAAGTTCAACTGTCCTAGGAACTATAACAGAAGAGTCAGTTTTTCCATATGGTTGCACCCACATCAAGCGCCTTGCCACTTATTTACAGCCATATGGGTTTTAGAACTAGAGTTTGTAACAGAAGTGTTAGATGTTGTAATCAAGCTGTGTCTATTTTGGCATTCAAGCTGTGGATTGATTTGGTTTGCTTATTATTTTGACAGGAGCACCCTGTTGTGATCACCAAGTTTATCGAAGGTGCCCGAGAGGTGGAGATGGATGCAGTTGCCAAGGAAGGGCGTGTAAGTGTTATCCTTACAGTTTATAAAATACAGAACTGATATGTGACAGGATTTTTTTCCACTGGGCACAAATTGATTAAAGAAGCCCATTTTTTCCTCCAGTTTATGCTTAAAAGAGAAGTACGGGAATGTTTTTTTATCTAGATTCATACTTATCTAGCTGGATGCTGCATTCCCCCCCCCCCCCCCGCTGGCTCTAACACTGAGAACCGAGTGATCTAACACCGCCGATCGCTCGGTTCTCAGAGCTCCCTGAGCAGAGAGCTAGTGACTGTCAGTTTTCAGCTTTCTGCTCTGCCCTCCCATGCTCACTGGTGTGCTGGGCTGTGGAGGGGGCGGGAGCGGCCGGCTCAGGATCTCAGCAGCTCACTGAGAGGCTGAGTCGGGTGCCGGTCCAGGCATGTGGGCGGATCCCGATCATATGGTCGCAATCTTTCCCGAGCCTGGATTGGCTCTGTGACATCAGCCGACAGCTCACTTCAGCCCGCTGTCAGCTGAAAATGGGTTACAGCAGTGCAAAACAAACTGCACTCACAGGAGAAGTACAGCCAAACAAGCTTTGACTGTATTTCTCCTTTAAGTCAACTTAGGCCTAAAGGTACCTATTTTTTCATATTTGTTTGCGTATTGTTTAAATCCAATTTCAAAGCCTGGTCACTAATCACTTGGATTCTAAATGGGTGGGATGGAGACTATAGCAATATAATAACTAAATATGCAACCTAAGGCCTATACTCATCTATTTTTTCATAAATGTGCATGTACTGTTAAATCCTAATTCCAAGCCTGATCACTAATCACTTGGATACTAAATGAGTGGGATGAAGAATACATACAATAATTAAACTTGTATTCAGTCTAATTTAATTTTGCCAAGTACAGCATAAAAGTTTGGCTTGCGAGCTGAATGTCTGTATTCTTGAGCTTGGATATATGTGTGAACGGGTGTGTGAATGCTACACAAGTTGGATCATGCAGCTCAGTCTTAGCAGGCATAATCAATTTAAACCTGATATAATAGAAATACAAGATCTGAAACTGCTGACTTCTCTAAAATGCTAGTTTCTTTATGTGGAGTTGTGACCCAACTAAAGTCAGTATCTTCATAGGCCAGGGACAATGTTTTTATTTTAACTTTACCAAGTAATGCTAAAAAAAGAAGGTGAATAAACTGGCAGATCAAATTATATTATCTAATGTCTATTAACCGCTTCAGCCCCGGGAAGATTTTACCCATTTCCTGGCCAGAGCACTTTTTGCGATTCGGCACTGTGTCGCTTTAACTGAAATTACACAGCCGTGCGACGTTACACCAAAACAAAATTGACGTCCTTTTTTTCACACAAATATAGCTTTCTTTTGGTGGTATTTGCTTACCTCTGCGGTTTTTATTTTTTGCGCTATAAATAAAAAAAGGCGACAATTTTGAAAAAAAAAGCAATATTTTTTACCTTTTGCTATAATAAATATCCACAAAAAATATATAAAAAAAAGATATTTTTCTTCAGTTTAGGCCGATATGTATTCTTCTTTCCTTCTTTGGTAAAAAAAAATCACAATAAGCATATATTGATTAGTTTGGGCAAAAGTTATAGCGTCTACAAGATAGGGGATAATAATAATTATGGCATTTTTATTATAATAATTATTTTTTTTATTAGTAATGGCTGCGATCTGCGATTTTTATTGTGACTGCAACATTATGGCGGACACATTGGACACTTTTGACACTATTTTGGGACCATTGTCATTTATACAGCGATCAGTGCTATAAAAATGCACTGATTACTGTGTAAATGACACTGGCAGGGAAGGGGTTAAACACTAGGGGGCGAGCAAGGGGTTAAGTGTGTCTTAGGGAGTTATTTTAACTGTGGGGGGGAATGGGCTACCACTGACATGACAGTGATCACTGCTCCTGATGACAGGGAGCAGTAGATCTCTGTCATGTCACTAGGCAGAACAGGTAAATGCCGTGTTTACATAGGCATCTCCCCATTCTGTCTCCGTGACACGATCGCAGGACACCGGCGGACATCAAGTCCGCAGGACCCGTGGGCACGGTGCCGATGTACGCGGCGGGAGCGTGCGCCCACTAGACCCACCAATTAAAGGGGACGTACAGGTACGCCCATTTGCCCACTGCTGCCAATGTGCCGACGTATATCGGCGTGCAGCGGTCAGCAAGTGGTTAAAGTAGAAATCTATGTAAACTAACATAATTTTTGGTGGGCACTAACATCACATACAGGCTTCTTACAACATTTGTAAAGTCTTCCCAAGAGCTATACTCAGGTCTATCTGGAAAAGATGCCAAGCTGTTTTCGGCTGAATTCTCTATAGGAGTAAACAGTCCATTGTGAGCTGAAAATCCAACTTACAACTTAGTATGTAAAGTGAAGGCACTGTCAGGGGCTCCTTATTATTATTTTCAACTTGCTTTACTCAAATCTTTTTTCGTTTTGAACAGAGTTGCTCTTCGTAATGCATTTTTCATGACAGGAGATTTTATCCTCTCTATGTTTGTGATTGGAAGGAGTTTATAATCTTCCCCACTCTATTCATTATTAAATCTGAGCCCCAGGCAGATATAACAGACACAAATTAGTGTTGCTGATATATCAATAAATGTATTTGTTACATGCAAGAAGTGTAAGTGTCTGAATGTAGTCCCAGTACAGAAGAGGTAGAAACAGAGTAGCCAATACGTTGTGCTGCAGTGCTCATGTGCTAACAAGCAACATGCAGATAGGAAGAAAGAGGAAAGTGACAGCGAGATGAGCTCATTAGTCTGTTACATATCCTTTCACTGTCCAGTTACAAGCTGGGGGATGGACAAGACCGCTAATGTGTTATTACCTGTAGCAGAAAAAAATGAGGTCTCCTGCCCTGACAAATAGGGCTGTGCCATGTATCTGGACAGATATAAACAAACCTTTGGCAGGTAAACCATTTCCCATTTGTGTTTCTTCTGGAGTTCAGTTTTATTAATGAATGGCTAGCATCTCACTTTAAAAAGTTATTGCTGTTTCTGGGAGATATTATTTTTAGGAGTCTACAGATAACAATAAAAACCCGACAGCGTATTGGGCTGGAATTCCACATTAAACACATGTCATGAAACTCTCAGGTCACTCAAAACAAATGAAGAATTTTTTTCTTAACCCGATTATAAGAAAAAGGATTTCTGTATGTTCATTCTCTTCACAGGTCGTCTCCCATGCTATTTCTGAGCATGTTGAGGATGCTGGAGTTCATTCTGGAGATGCCACCCTCATGATCCCCACACAGTCAATCAGCCAGGGAGCAATAGAGAAAGTAAGGCTTTGTTTCAAGTTCTGTAAAACAATTACAACAAAACGTGAAAAGAAAAATTAACAGGAACAAAAAAAAAAATGAATCTGTATATTACAGACCATATTCTAATGATTTTGTTTCATTATTTAACCTTCTAGCATTTTTTTTTATGAAATGTAATAGCAAACATGCCAAAGCAAATTGCAATTGTTTGAAAAGAACAAGGTATGCATATACTGTACCCTTTGAGCTACCTACACCCTGTAAATGGGGGTAGTGTCTGCAGAGGCATGAACACACAGACATGTGTTATGCAGAAGTATTTACAGTATATATTCTTCAACATTGGGTAGTTATGTGGGGAAGTTCACAATAGCGGTCTGGGACTAATGCTGATGATGATTGTCATGAGCTAATGCCCTATACCTCATTTAAAAAAATAAAAGCCACAAGTGATCTGCCCTTCACCAGGTTTCCTCTCAGTATACGTTGGATTTGATTTACTAAAATGTGGTGAGGATTCACCCTGAAAAGAATACCCAATCAATTTTAAGGAAAACAAATATATATATATATATAATTTTTGATTGCACATGATAATGGAAGTCAGCAAAGCTTCATCTTATTCCCTTTTAAAGTGAAATTCCCTGGCAAAATGAGCAGCTTGTACCCTTTTAGAAAATCAACCCCATTATCTTCATTCCACATCTTCTTCTGAGGTTTAGTTAAAGTGGAGCTCCACACAAAATGAGAAGCTATGCTGGTTCACACCCTTGCCCAATCCACTGCCACATTTGGCACTTTTTGGGGGGGAAGTGGGAGGTCGGGTATCTGGTTTTGACAGGTACCCGCTCCCACTTCTGGGTAAGATCGTCTATCGGTAATCTATGTTCTTTTCCAGACTCTCCTCCTTCCCCCACTGCCTTCTGGGATACACACAGGTCCCAGAGGACAGCTGGACCATTCAGAAAGCACAGTGTGACTCGCACATGTGCCTTAGGAAACTGGCTGTGAAGCCTGAAGGCAGCTCTAACATATTGGCTGTAGATACATTTTTACAGACTTCCCCTTGTAGTAAAGCTGAGGATCAGCTTGGTTACCCTTTAAAGGTGTCTCTTGAAAGAGGGTCAGGGTAGGCCCTAGGTGCTCTTTATTAATGACAGGTTATTTTTAAAAACATGGGATATACATTCCCATATAAATATATAAGCAAGCTAATTAAACATTTTATTTATTTATTTATTTTTTTACAAGCATATTTCAAAGTCTCACTTTGGTTATTTACCAAGAAAATTTAATCTGCAAAAATAGCTGTAAAAACAAAGGAATCTCCACTTAAAATCTCAGTTGTAATTATTAAAAAAAAAACAAAAAACATAAAATTGTTATCTAATTTGAAATTTTTACAAACAGCCAAAGAGTAACTAAAAGTAAAATAAAAACATAACACAATAAATACCTCCTATTTGCCAAAATAATATTGCTGGTGCATTATTGAGTCTATTCCATTTGAGAATATGATGTTTTTTCCCCAACGACAGCACCGTAAATTTTAAAATCTGGGAAAGGTGTGTTACTCTGCTTTCTAAGGTCACCAGTCTGTTTCTCGATCAGTAAAACCATTTAAAAATGTAATGTATAGGACAAAGAAGATTATAGATGGAATTGTGTGTTTGCCTTAACTAAACTGTCTGTCCAAAAAGTACTGAAAGTGGCTCTCCAACACTAACCTTATTCCTGTAATTTGCAGGTGAAAATTGCTACCAAGAAAATTGCAACTGCTTTTGCTATTTCTGGACCCTTCAATGTGCAGTTCCTTGTTAGAGGAAATGATGTTCTGGTAAGTGAACATGTGGCATTTAGGCAACTAACTCACTATCTTGCTGGCGTGATCAAAGCGACCTCCAAAGACATTAGCAAAACCTTTCTGGTGCTTCTGGCTAAACCATGAATATGTTTGAGAGTTTTGTGAAAAAATACTGTGTAGCTTTTTAAAATAAGTTTAAATTCAGATAGAGAAAGTTTTTGCATATCATTGCTATAGTCATGGATCATAGTCAAGGATATATATATATCCTCTGAATGACCTATCAGGGGCTGTGGGGGGGGGGGGGTGGGGTGCCTTAAAACATTTGTCTGCCGAGGGCAAACCTTAAGGCTCGGTTCACACTAGCCGACTTCTAAGTTGTGCGATTTTCAGTGCAACTGTCTAGTTCGACTTTGGTACGACTCTGAAGTTACTGTGATACGACTTTTACACTCTCTGGCACTGAAGCCTCATCAATGTTGGATCAGAGTAGTGCAGGAACTTTTTCTGAAGTTGTGGCGACTTCAATAGTATCAATTGGAATGACTCCCATAGAGATACATGGCATTTCACATGTCCTGTGACTTTGGCCTCACAAGTTAGATCCTAAGTCGCAGGAGTGTGAGCCTTAATGGTTGCTCTTCTCTTCATATTTTTTCACCAGGTGGGAATCATAATATTTTCAGAATGAAGCTCTAAGTCCCAGTGCACACTGATGCAGTACGGAATTCGCAGCGACTCCTGTGCGTTTCCCGCGCTGCATCACAATTGCACTTCGTTAATGAGAACCACTGTGGGTATCAAAGTGTGACACCCCAAAATGGTGTGAACACCCATGCGATCCGATTCCAGTAGGGCAAAAAAGGCCCCCTTTTTGTGCGCGGGTGCGATTTGAGCCATACAAAATGAATGTAAAGAAAATGCAGCGCATAAATGTCCATGAAAATAAAGAAAAGGAAGTCCAATATTCCCGGGAAGCACCTAGAGTGTGAATGACAATTGTCTTGCAGGTGAACAAAAGGTCCTCCACCAACACCACAAGAAGCCAGGCCTCTTACCATCAGGAATGGACCACTGGGTTATAGGTGGTCATTAATGCTCAAACACCAATCTGCTCTGGACTATTTCCACTGTAGGCTGCACCAACAGAGGAGAGATGCTTTGAGAGGGGACCACGGCATTGAATCCTTGTTGGTGCAGCCTACAGTGATATGATTCAGAGCAGATTGGTGTTTGAGCACTAATGACCACCTATAACTTAGTGGTTCATTCCTGATGGTAAGAGGCCTGGCTTGTTGTGGTGTTGGTGGAGGGCCTTTTGTTCACTTGCAAGACAATTGTCATTCACACTCTAGGTGCTTCCCGGGAATGATGGACTTCCTTTTCTTTATTTAATGGGCATTTATGCGCTGCATTTCCTTTACAACATTTTTTATATTATTACCTACAATATATGTTAGCTGCTGTCCACCTATCAATTTAACTCAAGTGCAGTAATTCTTTTATATTCATATAAAATTAATGGGCTCAAATTGCACCGCAGAGAATCACATATGATTTGAACAGGAATGCGGTGCAATTCCAATCCGAATCACATGCAGTTCCCCGCACTGCATCAGTGTTAATCTAGGCTCAATTAAAACACAAAACTGAAAATTATTTTACTTTTTTAACACAGTAAACTATTACATAATGCACTATTCAGTTTAAAAACTGGGGTAGCACAGGAAAAGAAATGCTAAATTGGGGCTTACTTTTTGGAAAGACAGTACCACCTATATCTATATTGTATATACATACAGCATGCAAAGTGGGGTGTTCAGGAGTATGTAAAGCATAGCACAGTGTACAGAATAGGGAGGTCAGGAGTATGTAATGTACAAAACAGCATACAGAGTGGGGTGGTCAGGAATAAAGTACAATACAGCATGATTAGAGTAGTCAGGAGTTGTAGTACACCACAGTGTACAGATCTGGGAGGTAAGGTGTATGTGAAGGCAAAAAAGATTCTTTAATGGTGATAAAATGACTTGAAAATCACCCACAGGAACTGCATGGAACCTGAACTTTAAGCTTGTCATCAACTGATATTTTGCACAGCAGTGGAGCAGATTGAAGTGTTTGTGGTACTGTGGTCAATGAGTAGTGTTTTTTTCCTTCATTGTAGACTTCCTGCTAGGAGAGAAGGACTATGTAGCTACTGAGGACAGTTGTTGAAAAGGGACAAACAATACTGTTAACTAACATATTACTCCTGACCAAAAACTATGCAATTTCATAATTGCAATGCAACCAATTGCTGTGCAATTTTCTCTCCTTTCACCCATCAGTAACAGGCCACAGAGTGCCTCTTGGACTCTCTAGAAGCATCCTGTATTTTAAAAGTTAAACAAAGCCTCTGCCTCATGAGAAAGGGGCCACTGCCCCCCCCCCCCTCTTGACAGCTGTTATTTCTTTATACAAATCCATAGTGCAGTGGTGCCTTCGGCACAGCATTTTGCCTTTAAAGTTCAAAACATGTTCCAACGCAGGAAAAACATTGCCACAAACAGCATGGGGACCCTTCCAATGTCCACTATTTCCCTTCCAATGTCCACTATTTCCCTTCCAATGTCCACTACTTCCTTTCCAATGTCCACTATTTCCCTTCAAATATCCTCTACTTCTCTTCCAATGTCCACTACTTCCCTCCCAATGTCCACTACTTCCCTTCCAATGTCCACTACTTCTCTTCCAATGTCCACTACTTTTTTCAGTGCAGTTTTTGATCTGTAATGGTAATTGAAATCTTCCTAGAACTGCTGTCAAACGTTAGTATATGCTGGCACTGACCTCTAGACCATATCCACCGTGCTTCTTGTTGTTCCTAGAATTCTACTAATATCACAAAATCTAAACATACAACCACAAGAGCGACGTATGACTAAGGCCTAATGGAGCATGAATGTTATGTTCACTATTCTAATGTAGCTCTGTTCCCAACATTTTACTGTGGTTGCATGAATGGCCCACACACTGATAAAAATAATGACCACTTGTTTTAGTTCTATAGGGTTTAATCTGAGCATTGTCTAATGGTATTAGAACATATCACAGCTTGACATGCTGTTTTCTCGATGATCTTTAGTTAATAAAGCAAAGAACAATGTACAAAGTACAGTAACCCACAGCAAGTGCAATCATTGTTCATCGTTTTGACTGCTGGAATCCAGTCAAAAAAAGTATAACTGAAGGCAAAACTTTTATTTTAGTTTTGGATAGAGCGGAGAGGAATTAAAATAACTCTTTTTATTTCTGTTTGTGTCCCCATTAGGGAGATTCATCCTCTCTATTTGTCATGTTTGCCCTTATCATTTAAAGTGAAAGTAAAAGAAAATCCCAAATTGTGGGTTGTCTCCAGTAAAGTAACAGAGGGGAAATCTTCCAGTGAGGACATTAGCTCTGGTAAACTGGGGGTTCCCTAAGGAACTCCCTTAATTTGCAGGGATTTCACTTCCTGTTTGACTATGGGACAGGAAGTGAAGGGAAATCTTTGCAATGGGACACAGGTGGCAAAAAAAAAAAAAATCTGACAGGAGTTATAAAGCCTTGTACACACGGCCAGTTTTTTGTTTGATCCTAGTCTCAAGTCGAAAGTGAAGAGGGTACTCACCATCAGAAAATTTTCTGAAAACAGAATTCAGCATAAATTTTTTGTCAGAAAACCGTACTAATGAAAAGATAATTCGACTTTGTGGTCACATCAGACAAAAATTTTCAAGCCTGCACATTCAGTTTTTGTCTGGCGAAAATTCGTAATCGGCTGTCAAAAGCAGCATACTAACGATCAGAAAATCGTCAGCTTGTTCATCGGACGAATGTTTTGTCCATGTGTATGGGCCTTTACCCTCCCTTAGACCCCATACACACTATTAGATTTTCTGCAAATTTTTGTCTTCAGATTTACCAAAACCATGTAGTGCAAGGGCCTGCCTGATTGCCTACAAATTGAAACTCCTAAGGTTTGACCTCATATTATATGGTTTTGGTAAATCTGAAGACAAAAATCTTCAGAAAATCAAATAGTGTGTATGAAGCTTAACTCTATCCAAAAAAAAAAAAAAAAAAGCTGTGCTTATAGTTCTACTTTAAATGTGATTGGTTGCTTTGAAGCATTTAGGGACAAAATAGAAAATGTTTTTTAATGGGTAGTTCTACACAGCAGATACTACATTTTGTTGAAGTGAAGGTCAGGGAGAAGAACTAGAATGAACAAGCTGCATGCACCCTGTTAAAGAATCTGATGGCTGCCCTCTTTGTGACCCACTTTTTTCAGTAGCCTCCGATATATTTCTTCAGCCTCCTGCATCTCTCTCCGGAGATTTGTATTGCTATGATTGGCGTTGCCTGCAGCCATGCTATCAGGACGTGAGTCTGGCAGATGTAGAATAACACATAAACAATCTAAGAAGAGTGGAACACACGCATCTTGCCATAATATTAATACTTGAGAATGTATTACATTTTGCTTATACAGCGCTGTTAAAATACTGCTTAGAGCACTAACCACACCATCTATGTGAAACAAGCCCATGGCAGTTACTTTACAGGGAGTCAGATAGGCACTATCACAGGAGGGCAATGATTGTCTATAACTAACAATAGATATATGTCATTTAGATTCAGCGAGACTGAGTCATTCATACACTGACAGATTTTAGGTATTGTACTTCAGGCTGAAGAGAAGAGATTACACATTTCTGCAGCACTGTATGTAATAGCCGGGAAAATCTCAGCAGATGATATAAAACAGAGGGGCGACTCGACTGCCAGTAAATCATGAAAATTTTGAACTGTGGAAAAAAAAAACATCCTATTAATGATATTAGGAGTTTGGACAACATTACAACATTGCACCGCAACATTGCCACATGCATGTTAATGTGATATATTTTGCAGCCAATTGAATTTGTTGTCAATGCACCACAATAGGTGAAAAAATACACCCACATCATTTTTTACCATAGTGTGTTGTGGTGTGCTGCAGAATCGGTATATTAACTGTGATTGTACTTGTTTCAAATGAATGGCATTCTTATGTGGAATTCCCCGTACACACGATTGGACTTTCCGACAACAAAACCGTGGATTTTTGTTCGAAGGTTGTTGGCTTCAACTTTTCTTGCATACACACGGTCACACAAATGTTGGCCAACAATTCCGAACGTGGGAAAGGAAGTTCAATAGCTAGTGTGGCTCCTTCTGCTTGATTCCGAGCATGCGTGAACCTTTGTGACTTGTGTACACACGATCGGAAATTTCCGACAACAAAGTTTTGTTGGTAGAAAATTTGAGAACCTGCTAGCCAACATTTGTTGGGGGAAAGTCCGACAACAAATGTTCGATGGAGCATAAACATGGTCGGACTTTCAGCCAACAAGCTCACATCCAGCATTTGTTGCCGGAAAATCCGATCGTGTGTATGAGGCATTAGGGTAATGCACGTGACTGCAACCCATAGGTGTGAAACCAGCTTCATTATTTGTGATTGGTTTGTTTGCATCTATACAAATGGAAATCACTGATTGTAACAAAACTGGCTTCAACACATAGACTGAAGACCAATGCAGAGTGCTTCATAAAAAAGAGCTGAACTGACAAGTTGTGTATTAAGAGGGGGGGGGGGGGGGGCATGGGGAGATCTGCTGCTAGCCTGTCAAAGGAATTCACAACCTTTTCTATCATGTCCAATGTCTAGTTGGTGGGATCCCGGTCTACCCACTGACTGAAAATGGGCAGATTGTCATCTTGTGTATGTGGTAACCTGTCTACATACAAAGAGATTGATTTACTAAAACTGGAGAGTGCAAAATCTGGTGTGGCTCTGACTAGAAAGCAATCGGCTTCCAGGTTTTATTGTCAAAGCTTAACTGAACAAGCTGAAGTTAGAAGTTGTTGAAGTTAAGGTATAACTATAGGCAAAACTTTTTTCTTTTTCGTTTTGGATAGAGTGGGGATCATTTAGAACACCTGTCAGTTTTTATTGCTGTCTGTGGGAGATGTCCTGTGTACCATTATCATTGAAAGTGAAAGTAAAAGAAAATCCCAAATTTTGGATTGGTTGAAGAAAAGAGGGGGGATCTTCCAATGGGGGCACGATTTCTGGTGACCTGAGGGTCTCCAAAAGAATCCCTTAATTTGCAGGGATTTACTCTCACTTCCTGTTTTGGCTATGGGACAGGAAGTGAAGGGAAATCTCCCCATTGGGACAAAGGGGGCAAAAAAAAAAAAAAAACACCTTACAACCCTCCCTTACTCTATCCAAAATGAAAAAAAAAAACTTTAACTACTTTAACTTTAGCCACTCCGAAGAACAAAGGCAACTTTAGCTGAGCTTCACT
Source organism: Lithobates sylvaticus (assembly GCA_028564925.1). Taxonomy (NCBI): domain Eukaryota; kingdom Metazoa; phylum Chordata; class Amphibia; order Anura; family Ranidae; genus Lithobates; species Lithobates sylvaticus. The sequence goes on along the minus strand of CM053031.1, from coordinate 100,894,378 downwards.
AGGGGATGTATTATTATTATTTTTTTTACATTGCAGAGCTGTTTTTTCCAATGAAACTGTATGTATACATTCATTCTGTGCAAATGGGAGAAATGACAATGCTATTAGGTTATTTTCTCTCCATGAATGTATATAAAAAATAAAGTGAATCAGGAAAATACAAAATTATGGCCATTAGATGGAGCTGATGATCATAGAAAATATGTATTTATTATGAACATCAGCTCCATCTACTGGCCATGATGCTGTACCTTCTTTATTCCCTCCATGAACAACATTCAGCTTAGGTTCACACTTGTGCTATGCGGGAACGAGCACAATTACAGCGCCGGTTCCCATATCGCATCTCTCCTGCAGGCAGTTCACACTGCCCTCTGCGAACCGCTGCAGGTAACAATACAATGTTAATGACACCCCCAGATCGGTTCTCAGATCGCAGTGTGAACTGTGAACTCGCACAGGATTTGGATTGCATAGGTGAGAACACCCATGCGATCTGATTTCAATGCGAGGGGGGAAAAAAGTCCCTGCACCTTTTTTGTGTGAATTCAATGTGAGTTCTGCCATACAACTGTATGGTTGAACTCACGTTGCACAGATCGGCCCTGCAGTGCGGGTGTAAATCACATGTAATGTCTGTGTGCCAACAAATGTGAACCTAGGCCGAAAGAGAATAACCTAACAACATTTAATTTTTCCTTTTTCACACAAAACAAATGTACATGAACTTTCACAGGATGAATAGCTCTGAGAATATATTTTAATAAATACAACCCTAAGCATATTTAATGAAGGTAGGTAAACAGCTGTATGTTAATACAATTACAGATAAGAAGCAAATGACTTCAGGGATCACGTGAGTTTACAATATAATCACCTTTTTTAGGAGCCGCTCATGTTGCTTCTTCCTCCTGTGTCTGGAGCTGCATGCAGACAGCTGTATGTGACTGCCTGCATAATGCCAGCATCTCCATGTTCTGTCAGCAGACTATTGATCTGTCAGTCATTATTCTGAGAGAAATTTGACAAGGCATTGATAAGAAAAAAGCCCCTATCAGATAATATAATACAGTAATACCAGGGTGCTGTCACAAAAGGAACATGTCACCTGTCAGAATGTGCTGGAGTTAGACACAGATCAGAAAACCATAGGTGCTGGCCTATCTTGTGTAGCAGATTCTCTATAAAGGTGCATTTTGTTACATGGCTTTCAGTAGGTTTATGACCTGTATTTGTAGCAATGAGAAATGCAGGCCTAAGATTTCTCACAGTGTTCTCATATATAGCAGAATGATTGGGTTTATTTTATTGCTGTGAGAATTAATGATTTTATAACAGTATTTAAAACATTTTTTTGGATGTGTATACAAATAATCAAGAATGTAGGCTTATCACGTAAAAGTGACCTAAAAGATCAGCCCTTTCTAGTAGATCTGTAGTGCATAGCTCCTAACTGTTTTCGAGAGACTGTCCCTGATTTGGAACAATGTCCCTCCGTCCCTCGTTCCCCCTCTTTTGTCCCTCATTTTGGTCTGATCTATATAGTTGTATATAAAATGCACGTTTTATCTTTCAAAAGGTGTTTCCCAATGCTAAACCTTTCATCCAAATTCTAAATTGGTGCATTTGTAAATTTTAAAAGCCAATATAAAAAAAAGCTCTTGTGGATTTAATTAACCTTTTGTTTTGGTTAATTCTCCTTTAAGAGGGTGTGGCAGGGGGTGTGTCCTATGCCTACATACATTTGCTATTAGGTGCCCCTCATACCCATCTCAAAATGTTGGAAGGTATGGTAGTGGGATAAAGGGATCAGCAAGTAGCAGAGTCTGCATATAGTACGTAATGAGCTAATATGGCCACCCTAATGTACAAAAAAAAAAATATACAGTGGAACCTCGGTTTACAAGTAACGCGGTTAACGAGCATTTTGAAAGACAAGCAACTTTTGCGAGTCTTTGCGAGTGTTGTCTCGCAAGACGAGCAGAATTCAAGCTAATAGTGCCTGCAGTACCGCATTTGGCCTGAGGTGCGGGGGCGCCGGAGCCGAGAAGAGCCAAACGACGTCAATTACAGCCGATCGGCAATGCTCGGAAAGACACGGAAATACTCAGTTTGCGAGCCTTTCCGAGGTTTGCTGAGGTCAGCCGAAGTGTCCTCGGGCCTTTTTGGCCGTATCCGAGGCTCTCCGGCGCCTCCCCACCTCTGGCTGCATGCGGTATTGCATGCCATTGAAGTCAATGCAGAACAAATTATTTTCATTACCATTGACTTCAATGGGAAAACTCGCTCTGATATGCGAGTACTTTGGATTACGAGCATTCACCTGGAACGGATTATGCTCATAATCCGAGGTTCCACTGTACATAGAAAAAAAGGTTTACAAACATTAAATCCCAGCTGGAGTTTCACAGGTTTTTTTTTTTCTCTTTTCTCTGTCCTGCCATTTGTTATCATTTTTTGTCCGATTTATGCTTGGATATGTCTTAAAATAACCTTTTATCTAAGTGGTAATGTGTTTCCTGCATTCTTATTCCATTGCTCTGCACTTGCATAGCCAAGTAGTGGCCACACCACTCATCAAAAGAGTCCTCATGCAGACTTGAGACCTGTAGTGCTGACTAGCGAGAGGGAGCATGTCGCACCATAGCTGTAAGATGATGAATGCACTGGACAAAACCCTGGTGCTTATGGCATTGTATATATTTATATACACTCCACAAACTCCATAGTAGGAAAAGACCTATTTAAGTGACTGATAATCTTATTTTAAAAGGGACTTTTAAAAGCAGAATACTGGCTTATTGGATAGCACTTCAGCATTGCAGCACTGGGATTCCAGGTTGAAATACCCCAGCAAGGGAAACTCTGCACTGGAGGAGTTTGCATGTTCTTTCTGTGTTTTGTGTGAGTTCCCTTCCACATACTAAAGACTTGCTGTTAGGTTGATTTTCTTGTGTCTAAACTGGCCTAGTATGTGTGTGTATGTACTATATAAATATGAGATAGGGACAGTGGTGGCCGCTCATGCAGGGCGCAGGGGTGCCGCCCCCCTACTCTACATGCAGGGCACCGGACACATGGTTTTCAAAATGTTTTCTTTTTTTTTCGAAGCACATAATTAGAGCATGAGGCTCTAATTGGCTTTAAAACGGGGTGGGCTCGGAGGGGCTTGGGGTGGCTGGGCGCCCATAGCCCACCCAGTTGTGCGACATTAGCAAATTAATATTCACTAATGTCTTCCTGTTTCTCCTCCCGGCCATTGAGGAAGCAGGTCCTGAGACTCGATTGGCCAGGAGTCCTAAGACTCGATTGGCCGTGAGTTCTAAGTCCTGATTGGCCAGGAGGAGAAGCAACCGCGGGGACTCGGGAGGCCGGGAGCCAAGGATGGGGTAAGTGCGAGGCTGGTGGGGGGCCTGGCGGGCGTCGGGCAAGTGATGCTGCGACCGAGCGACGGGGGAACCATCAAGCGGCGTGGGGGGGGGGGGGGGGGGTGTGAAGCAGCGGTCGATTGAGTGAGAGGGGGTGGGGGTGTGATAGGTGTCTGGCTGGCTGGGGGGCCACGGGCCACCCTCCCCAAGAAAATTGAGTACCAGCCACCACTGAATAAGGACCATAGATTATAAGCTCCTTGGGGACAGGGACTGAATGTATAGTATGTAAAAACACTGTGTAAATTGTCAGCAATATATAAATGCCTATAATAAATTAACCTTTTAGTGTGACACTGGGGTAATTAACAAAGAGTGGCACAGGTGTAGCTCTTTCACCTAATTAACAAAAAGGGGCACAGTGCCACATGCACAATGTGCATTAGGTGCACAGAACAGAGCACTGTGCCATATACAGTTTATCAGGCCCAGAGGACTGCATTGAGACATTGTGAACTCACCCCATTGGCTAATCTACAAATTCCTATCTTTAATACTATAAAAAATATGAAAGATCAAACTAGTAAAACCTGAAAGTCACATAAAATATGATTTTATTGTAAACTAAACTCTGCAATGATAACTCAATATACATGTGCCCTGAAAACACACTCCCTGGAAATGATAAAGACTTGTGCAGAGAGATTTTTTACAAAAGTGTCTTGCATACGTTTAGGTGGTGCAGCACACAAATTCATGTACCTGTCTAGAACTTGAAAATTAGGTGCATACTGCTCCACTTTTAGAAAGCATACGAGACACTTTCGCAAAATCTGTCTCTGTACTCCAAAATAAAGCTGGTGTTAATTAGCTCCACTTTTATAAGATACAAACTGTTGGTATTTTATTTTGAATTTGGTGAAGTGTTGCTCCACAATGCAGAAGTGGAGCAAATGAAAACTACCTAAATTTGGTACATAAGTTGCTTTCAGAACCAAAACTATCATAGATGTTTTTTTTAAATAACAAACATCCACTGTGCAGCTCGTTTTGCACAGAGTGGCCCTGATCCTCGTCTTCTGGGGTCCCTCGGTGACTCTCTCGGCTACCTTGCAGGCACGCTCCTGATTCCTGCATTCAACGTCCATAGACGGTGAATGCAGAACTTGGCCCCGCCCCCCCAGGGGCCACGTCATTGGATTTGATTGACAGCAGCGGGAGCCAATGGCTATATCAATCTATCCAATCAACATCCGGGAACCCCCTAGCCGAGAGACGGCACGTCCCTGTGGGACAAGTTTGAGGGTTCAGGTAAGTAAAATGGGGGGGGGGGGGGGCTGGGGGCCGGTCACTGACTGGTGTTTTTTCAACTTAATGCATAGGATGCATTAAGGTGAAAAAGCACGTACCTTTACAACCCCTTTAACGTCAGAAGTGGTGCAGCAGCTTTATTCCTCCACTATATCATCACTTTAAAGAATAAGTTCATCTTTCATAACATGTTACGTTACCCCATTATTCAGGGTGTATCATGTAACATGTTATGAATGTACCGCCAACCGCGCATCTTGCACCAATGTCTTGCACCAATGTGCAGACAACCACCACCAAAGGAGCTTACTGGAACGCGTGGAGTCAATTACCGTTGTACTGAGTCAACCAAGCTTGTATAAATCAGAAGTATGGTGCTTCGAAGGCAATTCTAAAGGTCTCACGTCTCGATATCACGATAGGGTCACCTCTCACTTCAACATATCTTGTAATCCATTGGACTATAAAAATACAAAAAGCCTCCACATAGTGTAAAACTATAGCATTAAAATGTATTTAAAAGTAGAACACTTACATCTCGTCCAAGGTAAAAATCGCCTGTCATATTATCCAACACAGGATAGACATCTGGAATGCAATGGCCTGAATTACACTGAAACCCCAGTTTTCAATGAACTACCATGGTGCTGTGAGCACTGAGGGACTTCATTGAGTCTTCCTATCAGAATGGATCCGCTTCCTTGTACGAGGTACGAGGAAGCAGATACACTCACAGGTCTGCAGGAGACCTGCATGGCATCAGCGTCCTGCTGATCGCTGGTGCAATGCTTTACAGGCTCCCAAAACAAAAAATAATAAATGCACATTTTTTTACCTTCAAAAAAATGGGCATTTATTATTTCTTGTCAAAAGGTGAACTCGTCCTTTAAGGGAAGTAAATCACTGATCAGCTTGACTCAATTAGTATACAAATTAGCTTTTTGCAGGAGAAAAGGCCTAGTGTAAAGCAGCGTACACGCGATCAAATTTTCTGATGGGAAATGTTTGATGACAGGCTGTTGGCGGAAAATCCGACCATTTGTACGCTCCATCGGACAATTGTTGTCGGATTTTCCATGGACAAATATTGGATGGCAGGCTTTGTTGTCGGATTTTCCGATCGTGTGTACACAAGTCCGTCGGACAAAAGTCCAAAGTACAAACACGCATGCTTGGAAACAAGGACGAGCCAGATCAGTCAGTCTTGTAAACTAGCGTTCATAATGGAGAATTAACATTTGTGACATGGCAAATTATGAAATCTCCAAATGCAAATCTCTTCTTTAATGGGGTAATAATGAAGCTACTTTGCTGGTGATACTGATGGAGTTATTGCAAGCTAATTTTCAAAGGCTTTTTTTTTCTAGTGATATTAAAAATAATATTATTATGCTTTTTTTTAAAAAAAAAATTGGGCAAGTTACCACAACACCATTATCCCGTAGTTTTTAAGATCAAAGATATAACTATATTGGTGTTCCTTGTCAATTTTACATTGTATTTTTTTTAAATGTAACTGCCTACTCCAAAACTGTCATTTGAAGATAGCCAAGTATTATTCTCCACAATTTTTTTATTGTGCGTTAAAAAAGAAAACAAATTAAATTAGACATGCTATCTGCCAATAGAACTTAACCAAAAAGTGCATCCAAAAATATCGAAAATATAACAAATCAAATCATTATTATTCAACCAAAAAATAAAATAAAAGCCTCATGCATGTGTCCTGCTTCTTAATGTAGGGGGTCAACAATGCCAAGAGTTGGTGAAAGCAGGGGTACATCATCCGGAGATAATTCCGAAAATCATCTGGATTATTCTCCTGGAGCTCCCCCAGCAAAGGCATATGACATAATTGGTCACGATTAATAAAGCAACCAATTTTTTGTCCAAGAAATCCTCCTCCTCCTGTTCCAGGACTGGACTTGGGTCAAAGCAATAACCCCAAGTCAATAATAAATAACAAGTTATCTCCTCCAATTCCGCAATATATCTGGTTGACGAACGGCCGCTCAGAAACTAACTGAAAAGCGCGAACTGAAAAGCGCGAACTGAAAAGCGCGAACTGAAAAGCGCAAACTGAAAAACGCTAAATGAAAAGCTCAAAATTAAAAGCGTGAATCAACACTCACCAAACTTCTACTAACATGAAATTAGCAGAAGGAGCCCAAAGGGTGGCGCTAAAGAGCTCAAAAACCACGTAGTACATCACTACGTTGGTGTTTGTTGGCCAATTCCTTGCTGATTGTATGCAAGACAAAATCCAGGCACAAAAGTCAGAGGTGTGGAAAAACTGTACAGGGCTTTAGAATTAACCTTTTTCTAACACATTCAATACTTTGTTTTCAAGAGAAGAAATATGTACATTCTCTATGGTTATGGTTTGTATGGCCAGAAACAAGACAGCATGCTGTAATTGTATGCAAGTGCAAATATACTCAGTATGCAGAATCTCAGTTTAATTAAGGCTATATTAATATTCTAAAGGCCATTTAAGTACCGATACCAGGTTTAGCTTAATGGAGGGGCAGAAAACTGTACTTGTGATGTCACCGTTACCAGAAAGATTTCTAAATAATCCTAAATTTCTTTCTTTTTTTTTAAGAAACGTGTAAGATTTTTACTACTGCTCTGATAAATTATTTCAGTCAGTACTGAACACTGTATTTACTAGCTGAAGTAGCAGCTGTAGCTTTAATAAAGTATAAGTACCATTTTGTATGAAACGGGAAGGACATTCTAAATGATTGTCATAGAGTTTGGTGTCTAAATATTCCAAGCGATGATTCCTGGAAAATAATTTGCAAAGGTGTTAAAGACATGCACCTTATTGACCTTGCGTGCTATTCAATGGGCTTGAAGTTATAGTTTCCTGTTAAAGTGTATCACAGAGCAAAAATAAAAATAATAAAAAATATTCAGTAATTATCTGCAATACATGAACATTTACTCATGTTTTATTATTTTTACAAATTCCCCAACTACAGAAAAATAACTGTTGATCTGACCTTCTGTTTGAGCTAGCAGCATGGTACATTTGCTGCTATGAAATCCTAACCAGTGTTATTAGCCCTACCTACTGGATTACAGAACTTTACCTACCTCCTGATGCTCTCTATCTCATTCTATAGCCATTCGTTGATTTATTTCCCAGCAAAACAGTAACTCCTGTCTTGACTCCAAAGAGCCTGCTCACACACTGCGTGTAGGGAAAGGGCTATTCGAAGATGTAGATCTGGGAGCATGTCTACATTATTAGGATCCTAGCTCCCAGCCCCTGCAAGCATTTTAGAAGCTTGGTTATGATGTCAAAGGGAGTAATAAAAGCTGTTTCTTGCTGCAAGAAAAAAGAAAAAAAAAAAAGGAATACTGGGACCTGCTCTTCATAGGAAGAGGGGGGTTTGGGGGGAAATTTGGGGTATATTTATACAAAGCCTATATGTTTTTTAGATGTGAATTTTGCTTTTTTAACAAGGGTGACCTGTTTCCTAGGTAATTGAATGCAACCTGAGAGCTTCTCGATCCTTCCCATTTGTGTCCAAGACTTTGGGCGTTGACTTCATTGATGTGGCCACAAAAGTTATGATTGGAGAAAAACTTGATGAATCTTCCCTACCAACATTAGAAAGACCTATTATCCCTGCTGATTATGTGGGCATCAAGGTAGGGTTCTGAATTGTTCTGACACTAAAAACAAATTGAGACTACTTTTGTATTCATTTCATTTTTGACCATTTATTTTACAGGCTCCCATGTTTTCCTGGCCCCGCCTTAGAGGAGCTGATCCAGTTCTGAAGTGTGAGATGGCTTCGACTGGTGAGGTAAATTTAGCTGCATAATAACTTTGTATGTTACATTTAAAATGTGTTTTATGTGCTCCAGTCTAATTGTGTTGATTAGTAACACTAATATTCTTTCATGTTCTTGATTCATATTTTCATTTGTCTAACCTTTAAAAGTGAGGATGTTATTATCCAAACCTAAACTCTTTGATACATCTGTAGTCAGAAAATAAATATTAAAGCGGAGCTCCAGCACCCGCCCCCCTCCCTTCCAAAAATCAAATACTGTAGCTGCTGACTTTTAATATTAGGACACTTACCTTTCCTGGAATCCAGCGATGTCGCCACCATTCGTGGCAAGGGAAACCATCAGTGAAGCCTTTCGGCTTCACAGATGGTTCTCCACTGCCCATGCATGAAGCGTGCTTCGCTTTCTAATTGGCCCGGTGGTTGAGGAAGGAGGAGGGAGGCCGAGCTTCCAGGGGACCTCGCCACATCTAGCGGGAGCCAGGTCTCCCAGAAGTGGGGACAGGTATCTGTCAAAAACAGGAGGAAGCAAACAAGCGGAGCTTCCCCTTTTGGGTGGAACTCCGCTTTAAAGTATTTACATATTCTTAGAGCTGAATTCTAAATATAAAGGAAACACATGAATTCAGAGATGTATTCATTAATAAAGCACTCTTTTTTGATACAAGCAGTGTCAGTACCTGAATTTGACTTACAGTCGTTGTACAGCACAGTTCAGGAAGAAACAATGCAATGAGCCAATCAGTTAATGTGCTAACAAGCATGCTAATAGGATGAGACAGATCAGTTAATCAGTGTGCTACATCTTTTTTTACTGTCCAGTCACAGGCTGGGGGTGGATCGAATGATTTTGGATGTCATTCAACCCAGAATATTGAAGTCTAGTGGCAGAAAATAAATACTACAGGGTACATCACCAGATTGAAAGTGAGAATTGCAGCAAAAGCCGCGGTTTTTATCTCTTAATAATGGGCTATAAATATTTTTTTACTGAAGATCTTCAACAACCAGAAAAAAAGAGTTTAAAAAAAAACCCTCTGTAGCTACAGGCATTGTGGAAAAACTTGTATTCAAAGTTCACAACAAGGGCACTAAAATTACAGCTCCTTTCCTGGCAGTAGAGAAGTGGCAGCCTACCAGGCTTCTACTGTAAACAAACACAAGGCACTAAAGTTTGTTAGAAACTGACTAAAATCTGACTCTCTGTTGTAATTCTAAAGATTGCTTTCTTTATAGTGCCTGTAGCTACAGAGGTCAGTGCAGGCTTGTTTTAAAGCTCTTTCACAGTTTGTTACGATCATGTAAATACTGTAATGTTCACTATCTGGTTAGGTGTATTATAAGGCTAAGAATATCAAACCACTAAATCATCTTTCTATGTCCAACATACAGGGGGAGATTTACTAAAACTGGAACACACTGGAATCTGGTGCATGGTAGCCAATAAGCGTCCAACTTCAGGTTGTTTAATTAAGCTTTGACAATAAAACCTGGAAGCTGATTGGTCTCTATGCAGAGCTGCACCAGATTTTGCACCATGCAGTTTTAGTAAATAACGCCACAGTGTTTTGTGCATAAACCCAAGATGTAGGCTGTGAGCATAGCTGTGAGTTTATTTCTGGATCTCTCATGTGTAACCATCTCAAAATTTCAAATCCTTTTTCAAGTTTCAAAGGATTTATTTATCATTTTGTCTAAAAGTAGAATTATTTTATTGCTGCCATGATCAAATATCTTCTCTAACTACACAATGATAGTAAAAGGAATAATCTGACTGCCAATAATGGCAACCGGTATTGGCATTCCTGTAGATTAAGCATATAAAAGAGTGCAAATTCTACAATTCAAGGGTTGCTGAAATTTTTTCATCAGTTAAGCATGCTGAATATGTGTAACCCCACGAGCTTGAGATTCTGCAGGGCTGGGAAAGATAGGGGGTTAGTAGGCCCAAGCAGTGCATCTTGGAAAATTTGTTTTTAAGGGAAGTGATTTGATAGAGGTATGCTTACAGGGGATTAATTCCTGTACTAATACATGAGCACACACTGGCAATTGTGGCAAGCATGGAAATATGCTGCTCTCCTGCTGTCATAATTTTCAATGTGTTACCAATGCTTTTGTCTATGTATTGTCACTAGCAATACATGGGCTAAGAATATCGCCAACGCATTGAGAAATGTAACAGCAGTTGAGCAACAGAAGTGGGTAACACATTGGCAATTCTGAGGTGGGAAACAAATTGGCAATTGTTGTAATGAATACGCATTAAACTTGCAATTGTGTTTAATGGGCAACAATATGGTAGTTGTGGCAAGACCTGGGCAATAAATATGCAATTAGGATAATGCATATACATATAATATAATATGCAACAAACAGGCAATTGAGACAGCCCATGTGCAACAAACAAGCAGGGGCAGCAATATATTGGGAGTAAAATGCAAGAACAGTAACTGGAGTCCAGTCTGTTAGTGGGTGTCGCTACCCCACCAGACATTTGGTGCCTGGGTCGAAAGGAACGGAATTAGACCTGGAGGCCTAGCAATCTTATTGATTAGCCTGAGTTTCCAGGTGAATGCCTGGAGAAGTCCCAAATAAGAAGATAAGAATAATGGCAACTTTGTAATTTTTAGCTATTGGAAAAAACAAATGTGGCAGATGAATGCCCAACATTCTTTGCTTGGCTACAGAGTACATTTCATGATTGCATGGGTAATTATACTTTCATTGTGCCTTGCAAAGGTGGCCTGCTTTGGACAAAACGTCTACTCTGCATTCCTGAAGGCCATGATCTCCACTGGCTTCAAGCTGCCTCAGAAGGGAATTCTCATTGGAATCCAGGCAAGTGGTGTCACATTCTGATGTTATTGTGGTTTGATGGTATGAGGGCAAACACAAAATACAGAGAAGGGCTTCTGGAATATCCGTAAAGCTGATGACGGAGTACCTTAATAGGAGATGTTTCTCAAGTGCTTTCACTTACTAAAATTATGCTGATAGTATGCTAATCCTGATAACTGTCATATACACATGGGGATTGTTTGATTTCCCAAACAAGTCCACAAGTGTTCTGAGTGTTCCAATTAGCTTGCAAACGAGCTATCTTACCTGGAGCTGCCTTGGCATTTGTCCAAAACTTAACCGATCCTTTGGGTACCTCAAAAGATAGCTGATATTGAAGAATGCTCCCATAGTCATACATGCTAGAGATTTAGGAATAAATACGCCTAGACACAGGAGCTGCAAGAAAAAGCACAAGCTACAAGCTTAGGGTGCCCTGTATGGTTTTGCAAATCAGATGAAAAGGATTTGTAAAAGCTGCACCAACACAGACACTGCAGTCCACCTTCATTTGTGTACCCTATAACAAAGGTAAAAAAAAATAACATGAATTTCACCAGTTTATAACTAGGAAGAAAGGGGCACATGGAAGGAGGAATTCCCAATAAATGCATTAAAAAATCCCCAGCCTTCAGTCCGGCCAGATAACACAGGAGGCCTAAACTGGTTCTAATGTGAACTCAAACCAGAGGTCTCAGTCACACAGTTGCAAACATTCAATATACAGTATATAGTATAAACATGTATATCTGAATATAATCTATTATTTTTCTAGCATTCCTTCCGACCCCACTTCCTTGGAACTGCCCAAACACTCAAAGACGAAGGATTCAAGGTATGGAAAAGTATATCCTGTTCATTAAAGCTGATATCCATGCAGATATAAAATACATGAATCATTAATACTTAATTTAATGTATCTTTTAAATGCTAGCAGTGTAAATTCCTGGATTTGACTTGAGGAAGAGAGGATTAGTATAAGGAGCCAAACTGGCGTGCTGCAGTACAACAAGCATGCTGATAGGAGTAGAGAGCAGAGTGACAGAGAGATGAGCTTATTGATCTGCCACTTTTCCTTTTACTGTTAAGTCACAGGGTAAGGGTGGGAATTGGACCTGTTAGTGAAAATGAAACTGCAGCTGAAGAAGGTCAGGCATTCTCCACCTTCTAGCCGGGCTACGTTGTGGGGCAGAGCTGTGTGAATCTCAGGGCTGGATGAATAGAAATACAAATCCTGTGGCAGGTAAAAGAGTCCTTGTATATGCTATGAAGTGTTGGTAAAGTGTAAATTGAAAGGAGGGACAGGGTTGCTGCATATGGAACTGTATTATATAGCTACTGTACAATACTGACTCGGCTACTTGATTGGTTTTCCTACTCTAAATCTAAACAATGGGTTTAACATGCTTTATTTTTGATGCAGCTAGGGCTATTATACCCAGACATTGGAATTCTAATACCTTACCTAGTATTAAAGATTAGGTGTCTGAATTAATTATACATATGGAGGAACTTACAGGAGAAATATCCTAAATTTATAACCAAATGGGAGGCTTGAAGGATTTTTGTTCCTCAGTGATTTTTGAGACTCTACCAGTGGCCTAGCTTTCCACCATATTTGAACATGGGGAACAAAGATGGAAAGTCCTTGGGGAAAGAAGGGGTCCCCCCCTCTCTATTTTTTTTCCTTTTTTTTTTTCTTCTTTCTTTTCTCTTTCTTTCTTTCCTTTTTTCGTTTTCTCCCTCCTCTCCTTTTTTTGGTGTTTGCTAGTTACTTTAATGGTTTATGGTCTAGGGACGCAAAGGTCCATGCACAAATATAAATTTGAACAGTAAATAGGCTCAAATTACATTTTTGAATTTGTTCATGAAGTCAAATAAGAATTTCTGGTGTTAGAACTTTTATGTGAAAAAGTGTATTATGAAATAATGGTTCAATAATGCTTAAAGGGGTTGTTATCCTACAGTTCGCAATTCACACTATTCTCTCTGTTTATTAATGTAATCTGCCACTGTGTCTGTGCCTTATAAAAAAAAATGCAGCTATATACCTGATTTCAGAGCTCCGATCGGCACTTACGTGACTGGCCGGCTCTCTCCTCTCTTGGCCTGACAGCTGCAGTGGGTGGGGCCGAGATTCCCCCGATGATGTGAGTCAGGAAGGGAGAAGGAGAGAGCCGGCCGGTCATGTGAGCGCTGATCAGTGCTCTGAAATCAGGTATATAACTACATTATTTTCATAAGGCACAGACACAGGGGCACATTACATTAATAAATAGAGAGGATAGTGTGAATTGCAAACTGTAATTTTAACAGCAGGAGGGGAGGGGGCAGGCATGGACATGGAGCTGACTGGCAGGGAGGGGGGAGAGGACAGAGGAGAGCACAGAGGAGGACAGGAGACACAGCGAAAGACGGAGACATGTAAACTGACCATGGTGTCAGGGCTCAGCAGCCATGATAAACCGTGGTTAGTTTACAGGGGGGAGGGCATAGCCAGGCAGGATGAGCCAGGTATTTCAGGTGTTACAGGGGGCCAAATTACACAGCACAAGCACTTTGCTGTTATACATGCTGTAAAGGAACAGGATCCTTTTTTTTAGGGTAACAAGCGCTTTAAAGCGTTTATTTAACTGTTCGTCTGAAGTTTAACTTTAAAGTAACACTTGCTGGCTATGTTTAGCATAAAAGTTACCGATTTTATTTTTCCTATTTCTAGAAAAGTTTTGTTATAGCACTGGATCATATTCCTAATTTTATAATAAAGCTTAGCATGCTCTATAATAACTAAAAAGGAGTTAAAGTCAACATATCCTGTACATGCTCCAATTAAGAATGCATAGTTTGTAAATAAACACTGCAAACAGAGCTAGCAGTGCTTCTGTTAAAGAGGAAGTAAACCCTGATGGGATTTACTTCCTTTTTTGTTCCCTGTAAAGTAAAAGCATAATGTGCTAGTATGCATCGCATACTAGCACATTATGTGACACTTACCTGTAAACGAAGCCCGCGCTGTCCCCGCTGGGGGCCGCATCCATGTTCGCCCCTCTTCCTTCCGGGTCCGCGGACTCCGGCTCTGTGACTAGCTGGAGTCGCATGACGTGTGGGAGCAACCAGTCACGGCACTCGCTAGTGAAGAAACGGTGCATGTTTAGGAGATATTTACTGTACCTATAGGCAAGCCTTATTATAGGTTCACAACCTCTTTAAAGTATCATAAAACGCTTTGTCTCAGATCCTACTGTTTCAATGTGGCCAGAAGGCACAAGTGCACTGTCCAGCCACGCTGCCAGTCTTGAGAGGCTGAAAAATGTGAGGCTAGATGCTGTACCGAGTGGTACTAACATTTGGGGTCATGTGTGCCTATACACAGATGCCTGTAATGCAGAATTGTTTGCATCCCATTCATTCATTCGTACCTCTCAGTACAGCATCAGGCCCCATCCAACAGCCATATTTTTCAGCCTCTCATAGACTTTTACAGGTTGGACGGTGCACCTGTGCTCTCCAGTTGCACAAAAATGCAGAAATCTGAAACACGAGGTCTAAACTCCAAGTGACTCAACAAGACAAAGCACCTCCGGCCCATGAGTGTGGTGAGTGTGGTGATGACCTGACACCAGTTCTTCAAATACATCTGCTTCTGCACTGGAGCAATGAACACACCACGCTTTGCTGCCCTCTTATGACCAGGGAAGCCTAAATAATATTCTATAAAAACACAACAGAGAGAGGGCGCACCAGCCTGGCACATTATCCAAATGTAAAATTTATTGTAAAGCAAAAGTATTACTCACAAACACCATATCATGCAAACCTCATGAAGATAGAGTTCATCGGTCCACTCTACATGGTCCTGGGTTTGAGAGAACACCACCTGAGCCCAGGGTTTGGCTCTGATGAAGAGGGCACTACCCTTGAAATGCGTAAGCCAGGTCGGATCCAGGTGATGTCCTTCCAAGCCCATGAGCATGCAGAGTGGACTATGGTGTTTGTGAATACACTTACTATTTTTTTTTTACAATAAATGTTACATTGGGATAATGCGCTAGCTGGTGTGCCCTCTCTCTGTTGTGTTTTTATAAACTCCCAGTGAGCATGAGGCCTAATAGGTAAAATGATACCTGGTTTTCATCTTTTGTTATACAGCTATATGCTACCGAGGGCACTGCAGACTGGCTCAATGCAAATGATATCCCTGCCACCCCTGTTGCTTGGCCCTCCCAGGAAGGACAATCTGGACCTTCTTCAATATACAAGTAAGTCAAATAATTTAAACTGAAATAGATCAAGTCTCTTAGCCTCATTATGTATGAGACAGGCATATGCTGTGGTTTGCTTTTTGCTGGGCAAACATACACCAGAAAATACCATTATTAAGTATCACATACCATCTGATACTAAGTTTGTGACATACCTCTAGCTATTTCAGACCATAAAATTATTGTATAGTATGGTTATATGGCATGTTAGGTAATTAGATTATATTTTATAATCACAAAGGAGCATTAAAATGACATGCCAAACCATAGGGAAGTATTCTATTTAAAATACACTGTATGTATGTATATATATATATATTTTTAATTCAGCTGTGTTTTTCCTGTTAGAGCCAATACCTAGAAAAGTCTTGGGGGCATCTATGGGCAGTTAAGGGGCACTTACATTGTGTTTGGAATCTAAAGTTATACGATATGTACTGGCTTTCCTTCTACAGGTTGATTAAAGAAGGCAACATTGACATGGTGATCAACCTGCCAAACAACAACACCAAATATGTACGTGATAACTTTGCGATACGGAGGACTGCTGTAGACACTGGCACCACTTTACTCACCAACTTCCAGGTAGGTCATCATATACAACTTAACCAAAATAGTGCAATAAAACCCACATATTACACAGTGTAGAATGCGATAAGATAATTGTAGAAAGCGATATACTATTACTTACTATTATTATATCATCTATGTATTAATTTGTCTAGTCCCTATAGATTAGTTAGTCTATTAAACTCTGAGCGCATGCTACTGTTAATACCACAATAATACAAAGTTAGCTATGCAACCAAACACACGGTTTAAGATTAATCAAATCTCATTTATTTCCCAAGGAAATAAGAAAGCTTATATAAGATATTATTAGAAGTTACAAGATTACATAGCATACAATCACAACACAATACAATCGTATACTTAGCACATCCTAGCAGCTGAGATGGAATAAGAGAGGTGCCCACATGGGTTAGGCCTCAAGATGGCCGAATCATCAGGTTATCAGAGACACAGCCTCATGACAGGCGTTCCTCAACAAGCAGACAGAGACACAGAGACAGAGCTCCCTGCAACAATCCCTTTTAGCAAAACTCACTCAATCAAACTCCCCCCATTGCCAGTCCCATTTGCTCTGCCCCAATAAGTGTTCACATGACGATCCTCCTGGGGCATTTCTGGCTATACTACTGACTGTCCTGGGGTATAGTCCACTAGGGGCAGCGTTTGTCCATGGATTGCAATTCATCCGACTGGGGCCAAACCTTGGGTTCCAGCTCATGTCTCAAATCTGTCAGTTAAGTTCTTTTGAAGCTTGCTTGTCTCATAGACAGATCAGAGTCAGCATTGTCATGCAGAGTATCTCTCATAGATAGATGGGAGCTCCTAGCCTCATAACATAGTTGTTTAACTGGCTACATTCCAACCGGGGGAGGGCATCCTGTTCTCCAGAAAAGTGTTGGGAATGAGCCGATGTATGAATCCCCAAAATATTACATGAGTTCATATTGAATCCAACACACAGAGAAATATATTACAAGTATCAAATGGCCAATGTGTTCACAAAATTTTTTTTTTCATTAGTTGTATTGTTGTCAAAAGAAAGCACATTACTCGCTCTTGAAAATTCCTGGTGGCTCCAAAATAGTTTTTTTTTTTCTGAATTAAAAATTTTTTTTTCCAGCACTGAGTGGTTTGGGGTTTTAGTAAAAGCAAACAATGTGCAAAGTACAGTGAAATAAAGACCAACCAGAATTTATCTTGTAGATATCTACAGTACATTAAAATACATCTGATTTGCTGCTCGAACCAGTGCTCTTTGTACTGCCAAATTTAAAAGAAATGTGATTCAGAGTTCAGAAACAAGAATCTTGTAAATGCATAATTCTTCTTTAATGGTAACCAGCCAAGCAGTAGACATCCCTTAGGTTTGTCTGAGCTCTTCCAGTTGTACTACCATTATAAAATGTGAGTGAAATCACTGATTTACCTAGCCCTACGCTAAATAATGCTATTCATTTTTCAATGCACATTTTTTATTAGAACTTATTTTGTGCCTATATCATATTCCACTGAGCTGTATAAAACTGTGCATTTCAACCTCGTAATACTTATATTTAGATTTGCCACTCTCTTTTTGGGACACAGTTGTCAAAGTTTCATTATTTAAACTGACAAAACTGTGTGCATTTTATTTGTAAAATGTTCTTTCTTATTTTCCAGTACATTTAATCAATAAACCTCACTATGCAGGTAACAATTCAGATGCACAGTGCACATCAACAATTCCTTCAAGACTTTATACCTATAAATATTGCTTTTCTTTCCTGTAATTTTTCATCATGTTCTATGTATAATTTGTAGGTGGTCAAAATGTTCGCTGAAGCTATTAAATACTCTGGAGACCTGGATGCCAAGAGCCTTTTCCACTACAGACAGTTCGTTGGCGCCAAACCCTCCTAGATATCTGAACTATTCACAAGCAGCTTTCTCAAAATAAGAGACTGGCTGACCGCCTAAGGTCTTCTGTTGGTTTTCTGTTTACTGTCACTTGTGTCTATGCTTGTATGAAGAACACAAATGTCTATTTGATTATGTCTTTGCAGTTATGAACTTGTGGATGCTAGAATGTTTTGGTACATAAATAAGTATACTTTCTAAAGATGCATCCAAAACAGTGTTTTTTTCTTTTGGCCTGAGATATCTACTGAAATCAGAAGTAGTTGAACAGTGAAAAAACAGAGCAAGAACAAAATAAGTGATCATTTGAATGGGATACCATTTGTATTATACTCCATTCACATAAAACTGGTACCCTTTGAACCCAATAAGAGCTCAATTTAGCAATAATTACATTGAGCTAAAATATACTGTATTTTTCTTATGTTATTAGAAGAGCAGGACACGAGCCAATTCATGTGTGTTTGGTAAATTTTGCCTATAAATACAACCAACACCAGCTACTGTTAGGAGAATGAGGGAGTCCCTTGCTGAATCGCCTCCAACAATCTAAGTAGAAATAATGCACAAAAATGCTAATTCACAGAAAAGGCATCTAAGAAGATACTAAACTTCTATTTCTATACTTTTACCTCCCCTCCCTCATTTAATTTTTTTATAAATCACCTTAAGCTCTGCTATCTACATTTTATCTAGACTGCCCCTTGTAAATTCAGAGTAAAGATCTAAGGAAAAATGTTGTGTGTGCTGGTCTTGTAAACATAGCACAGGTTAATACATGTTGATACTCAAATATTTGAAGATTTTTAGGCAACAAAAAGCAAGCAAACCACCAGATATTTTTTTTAAAGAAAAAACATGCTAGTGCCACCATTGTCTCTTAAGAATTGTTACTATCAGGTCTTCTATAACTTGCAAACACTGGTTTTCCTGTGTATACAAATTACAATGTAAGAGAGCAAACTGTGATTGACAAATAAAACCACTTTTTTTTCAACAAATATGTTGGATGTCTTATTATTTATGGCACAAGCTGAAAATTGCATTTTTATTCTATTCTTAAAGTAGATCTAAACACCTGCACTTAATCCCCATGGTTTTATCCCCATCTCCATTAAAATTTATATTGACCACTAGGGAGCTTTTACTGTGCAGGGAGGATGGCGCACAAAGGTATAGTGCAGTAGGAGAAACTCTTTATAACAAAGTGAAACCAGGATCAGGGAAACACACAGAGAAGGAATAAAAGAAAGGATGTTGTGATGGCTGCCATTAGAATGGGTGCTGGGTGTTACAGTTAAATGTTCTATTTTCATAGTACTGAGCAACAGAGCCATCTGCCAATTACCTAATTCAACAGCGATAAGTGGTTATATCTCCTAGTACTATGACCACCATAGTTCATCCCCTAGGATGCATGCAAGGTGCGCTTATGTTGACATTTTGATTTGAAATTCTGTGTCTAGTTCGCACATGTAAGGCTATCTGCTTTATATTCCGTTTTATATGTATGATTTTTTTTTTGTACCCTTAATACATTCTGGTTCATGAACTTTATTTCAGAAAAAATAGCATACAATATACCAGCGTAAGAGAAGAGTACAGTTTATTTTGGCCATAATTAATTAAATATATTTGATGTAATTACTGGCAGTTACAAGTGTTTAACCACTTTAGCCCCAGAAGATTTGCCCCCTTAATGACCAGGCCATTTTTTGCGATTTGGCACTGCGTCGATTTAACTGACAATTGCATGGGCGTGCGACTTTGTACAAAAACACAATTGATGTCCTTTTTTCCCCACAAATAGAACTTTCTTTTGGTGGTAAAAGATCACCTCTGCGATTTTTATTTTTTGCGCTATAAACAAAAAAATAGTGACAATTTTGAAAAAAAAAAAACAATATTTTTTACTTTTTGCTATAATAAATATCCCCCAAATTCTTTCTTCCTCATTTTAGGCCAATATGCATACTTCTACATATTTTTGGTAAAAAAAATCGCAATAAGGGTATATTGATTGGTTTGCGCAAAAGTTATCTAGCGTCTACAAAATAGGGGCTATATTTATGGCATTTTTATTATTATTATTTTTTTACTAGTAATGGTGGTGATCTGCGATTTTTATCAGGGCTGCGACATTGTGGGGGACAGATTGGACACTTTTGACACTTTTGTGGGACTATTGACATTTATACAGTCGAACAGTGCTATAAAAATGCACTGATTACTGTATAAATGACACTGGCAGGGAAGGGGTTAACAGTAGGGGGCGATCAGGGGGTTAACTGTGTGTCCTAGGGAGTGATTCAAACTGTGGGGGTATGGGACTGCCTGGGTGAGAAGACTGATAGTTGTTTATACTTAGTATGAACAACAGATCAGTCTCCTCTCCCCTGACAGCACAGAGATCTGTCTATTTACATTGGCTCCCACAGCGTGCCCCCTAGTAGTCCAAAAATGAACTGGCGTATAGCTACGCTGGTTCGCCCAGTGGAGCCAACCTGCCGCAGTATAACTGCGGCGGCTGGTCGGGAAGTGGTTAAAGTCTTATAGAAGGAGAGGATTCTGTGTGAGCAAGAACAGGAAGAGAGGTCGCTGGGGGCTGTGTGATCAGTGAGAAAAAGCAAAGTAAGAGGATGAAGTGATCCAGTTGATCAGTGTGTGAGAGGAGAAGGAGGCGAAGACAATGGGGGCCTTGTGATCAGTAAGGCAGGAGCAGGAAAAAAGGACACTGGGGGGCTGTGTTATAAGAAAGCAAGGGATCCCAAACAGTTAAGGAAACAGTGCTCAGTGTAGGATAAAGTAAGGAGGCTTAACAGCACATTATATAAAATAATTCTTATTTTTTCATGGTTTATCCCCATTAAGGTATCGGGTCAAATGTCCAACAGGAGTGGTAATGCGACCCAGTGCACATATTGCTTTATGCATACTTTCCTTAACCACTTGCCTACTGGGCACTTAAACCCCCCTCCTGCCCAGACCAATTTTCAGCTTTCGGCGCTGACGCACTTTGAATGACAATTGCGCAGTCATACAAAGCTGTACCCAAATGACATTTTTATCATTTTTTTTCCTACAAATAGAGCTTTCTTTTGGTCGTATTTAATCACAGCTGGGGTTTTTATTTTTTGCTAAACAAACAAAAAAAGATGGAAAATAAAAAAAATAAAAAAATCATGTTCAATAGTTTGTTATAAAATTTTGCAAACAGGTAATTTTTCTGCTGATGGGCACTGATAGGTGGCACTGATAGGTGGCACTGATGGGCACTGGTAGGGGACACTGATGGGCACTGGTAGGTGACACTGATGAGCACTGATAGGTGACACTGATATGCAGCACTGTAAAGGCACATTGTGGGCACTGGCACTGTGGGCACTGACAGATGGCACTGTGGGCACTGACAGATGGTACTTTGGGCACTGACAGATGGCACTGTGGGCACTGACAGGTGAAGCTGGTGGGCACTGACAGGTGAAGCTGGTGGGCGGCACTTATATAGGGCACAGGTGGGCACCATGGACCTGGGGAACATTGCAGTGATCGGGACTAATGTCCCTCTCACTGCCGCCGGTGATTGGCTTTTTTTCTTCTCCTCGCGCTGTCAGTGCGAGGAGGAAAAAAAGCAGATTACCGGCTCTGTTTGTTATCACATGATCAGCTGTCATTGGTTAACAGCTGATCACGTGGTAAGGGGTCAGGATCGACCTCTTACTCGGATCTGTGATCCAGCGAGTCTCACAGACACGCTCATCACAGAACGCGCCGCGCGCGGCCCTTCAGGGGATAAATTTAAACTTGTAAAAAAAAAAGTATAAATCTAAACTGGTACCAGTACTGAGCTCATTGCAAATGAAAACAAAAATACAAAGCCTGTGCATTAATGTGATCACATTTCTTATTGATGGCCATCCAACAATGGTGTGTACACACCCCTGAGAAAAAAAATAATAATCTTTGTTTACACATAGGCAGTTCATACACATCCATTACATCACTCTGTTGATCTAGTGAAACTAAAATGCCATAGACCTCTAAAACATAACTTATATCTTGTATTTCATCCCCAGTTTTAGTGTACTGGTTTGGTTCCCGATGGACAAGTTACTCCCTCCATTTTTCCAATTCAAGTATTCAATAACGTTTCTTTTAAAGGATTGGAATTCTTTCACAATCTCATCCCGTTCCCGTTTCATTTGTCTAATCTCATACTGTAAAGCCTTATTCTCAGCCCTAATAGTTGAGGAATGGATGTATGATTTCGTATTTTCATATTTATTACTCCTAGGCCCTTCACCCCAGCAGGGCCAGATTAAAAACATCATGGGCCTGGTGCTTAGGATTTTGGTGGGGCCTTTTATAAACAATAAATAAAAAAAAATGCTAACTATTTTTTGTTATAACAAATTATATTAAAGAGAGAGAGGGAGGATGAAAGAGAGAGAGAGAGAGAGAGAAAGGGGATGAAGAGATGTGAGGGGTAAGGGAGGGAGGATGAGAGAGAAAGGGGGGGATGAGAGAAAGAGGATGCACATGAGCATGTGTGGAAATGACATCAACGCAGCCTGGCCAAAGCAAGTGACCGAAGGTACAGAACCCAGAAGGAAGACCGGGTGAAGATGGAAATGCCCGGGCCCCGCCGGATTGATCACAGCACAGCACTGGAGGGCTCAGTCTGACAATTTAAGTGTACCCTAATGTGCTAATATGCTGTGCATACTTGTACATTATGGCATAACCTACCCCAGGGCCTCTAAAAAGTAGTAATGTTAGAAAAGTTTACTACCGCTTTAATATCACAGGAGCCTCTCATGGGGCCCCCTACTGACCCTGTGGCTCTTGGGCAGTGCCTAAGTGCATAGTTGTCAACATTACAAAAATATTTTCAGGGACGCTTTTTTTACAAGTGTTATATTTAGAGTAGCTGAAATCCCCTATGTTCCTCTATACATCACAATAGTAATTACAAAATTAAATAAGTACTAATAATGGGGCAGAACAAATATGAGGACTGTGAGATTTCCTTTAGTTGAAATAACAAAAGTGTGCCCATTCTAGAGCTGGTAACATTGAGGATATTCAGTATAATTTTAAAGAACAGTTTTTGTGGGTAAGAAGCATAGGGGAGGAGTATGGATGGTAAAAAAAAAAGTGGGAAGTATGTGCAGGTGAGGGAGAGAAATGTGGAGGGTCTAACAGTGGGCACTATGTACATGAGAGCAGTGCAGAGGGTATGGCAGAAGGCACTATATACAGGAGAGGAGTGTGAAGGGTATGACAGTGGGCAGTATGCACAGCAGAGGAGTGTAGAGGGTATGACAGTGGGCACTATGTATAAGAGAAGAGTGTGGAGGGTTTGACAGTGAGCAATATGTACAGGAGTGTGGAGGGTATGGCAGTGGGCACTATGTACAGGAGAGAAGTGTGGAGAGTAGGACAGTAAGCAGTAATTACAGGAGAGGAGTGTGTAGGGAGGGTATTACGGTGGGCACTATGTATAGGAGAGGAGTATGGAGGGTATGACAGTGAGTAGTATGTACAGGAGAGGAGTGTGGAGGGTATGACAGTGGGCACTATGTATAGGAGAGAAGTGTTGGAGGTATGACAGTGGGCACTATGTATAAGAGAGGAGTATGGAGGGTATGACAGTGAGTAGTATGTACAGGAGAGGAGTGTGGGGGGTATGAAAGTGGGCACTCTGTATAGGAGAGAAGTGTTGGAGGTATAACAGTGGGCACTATGTATAGGAGAGGAGTGTGGAGGGTATGACAGTGAGTAGTATGTACAGGAGAGGAGTGGGGAGGGTATGACAGTGGGCAGTATGTAAAGGAGAGGAGTGTGGAGGGTATGACAGTGAGCAGTATGTACAGGAGAGGAGTGTGGAGGGTATGACGGTGGGCACTATGTATAGGAGAGGAGTGTGGAGGGTATGACGGTGGGCACTATGTATAGGAGAGGAGTGTGGAGGGTACGACAGTGGGCACTATGTACAGGACAGAAGTGTATGACAGCGGGCACTATGTACAGAAGAGGAGTGTGTAGGATATGACAGCGGGCGCTATGTATAGGAGAGAAGTGTGGAGGGTATGACAGTGAGCAGTATGTACAGGAGACAAGTGTGGAGATTATGACAGTGGGCACTATGTATAGGATTGAAGTGTGGAGAGTATGACAGTGGGCACTATGTATAGGAGAGAAGGATGAAGTAATCTGGGAAGGAAAAATGTAAAGGTTTGTGGAAGGATGTTTAGGGACTGTGTAGTCGTTAAGCAGGCCATACATGGATTGAAATTACACCAATTAAGCAGAGACCCGCCATAGTCGATCTATGTATGGGCTAGCTGGTTTTACAAAAGTCAACCTATTAACCGACTTGAGTACAACCAGCCTGTCAGGTTTTCCCCAAAACAATCAGTGCTGCCAGCTATAGTTAGCAACACTAATCATTGTATTCACTGGCAGAACACAATAACACTGTGGGAGTGATTGCTCCATTCACAGGTCAGCAGGTGAGATGGTGTGTGGGGACAGGCTGGGGAGAGATACTAGTCAGTGGATGGGTAGGCACTGGTTAGTATCAGAGCTAGATACACACAGTTACATACGCCACGATAGTTAGAGGGAGAGCAATAATTCTAGCACTAGATCTCCTCTGTAACTCTAAACATGTAACCTGTAAAAAAAATTAAAGCTTCACTTAGTACACAACAAAAAATCGTTCTAACTTTAGTGTTTTATTCTTATGAATGAAACAATTTTTTTCCAAAAAAAAGTTTGAAAAATTTCTGTGCAAATATCGTGTAACATAAAAAGTTGCAAAGACCACCATTTTATTCCATAGGGTGTCTGCTAAAACAATATATAATGCTTGAGGGTTCTGAGTAATTTTCTAGCATAAAATAATTATGATTTTTACATGTAGGAGAGAATCTCAGAGTCTTAGAATGGGCCTGGGTGGCAAGGGGTTAATTATCATAAGTAATATACAAATAATTATAATAAGCACTGTGAGTACATCCTCTCAGTCTGCTGCAGAGTGTTCCAGCTTGTATTTAAACTGGCTGCTCTGTATGTAGCTTCTGACAGGCTGCGCAAGCAGCCCTCTATCTCCGGAACCATAGATAGCAGCCCCATATTTTAACCAGTGCTGGAGTAGGTCTTTAGCTACCTACCCCCTAAATGTTGGCTCTCTGTGACTCCTGATTGCCGAGCTACAACCCTCTAAGTTTTTTTGGGGGATTTTATATATTTTTTTTTGGGCAAATGGGCCTATCTTGAGAAAGGGGCCTGGAGCTGCAGCTCCAATAGCCCTTATGTTAATCCGGCCCTGCACCCCAGCATGGTGAGTACACATCCACGCCATGCTTTTTTGTTGTATATTTATTCTGTTTTAATATCTTTTCACCAGAAGACAAACAAAACTGGGCAATGTGACCAAATAACCCACAGGTGTAGCATTTTATCTTTTGTAAAGTATTAAAGCATCTCTTTAAACCGGCGTGGTTTTAGGCTGAGAATATTCAATGGCTAAAACCTGATTCACAACTTTTCCTCTCTGCATATGAGATATAGGGGCACTTTCAAAAGAGCTCCCACCTTTCAATGAGTTGTTGAAACTAGCACATACTCCAGATGGTGATAATTTCCTGTTGCTTCTAGAGATACTCAAACCGATTGCCTTACAATCTATGGTATGTGGAGATTGCACAAGCTGCCCTGGGCTGGAAGATGTAGACAATTTTTTACATTTACTCTCTGCAGCCTTCAGCCCACGTGCCAGCTGATCAACCTCTCCCTGCTTGTTTTGGTTGTCTATTGTTGGTTGCTGGTGGCTAGCATTCAAATTTGTCATAGAAACTCGGTACACACGGTCAGACTTTCCGACGGGAAATGTTCGATGTGAGCTTGTTGTTGGAAAGTCCGACCGTGTGTATGCTCCATCGAACATTTGCTGTCGGAATTTCCAGCCACAAATGTTTGAGAGCAGGTTCTCAAATTTTCCGACAACTTCACTTGTTGTCGGAAAGTCTGATCGTGTGTACGTGTGTGTGTAGTAGCATGCTCGGAATCAAGCACAAGGAGCCACACTGGCTATTGGACTTCTTTTTTCTCGGCTCGTCATATGTCTTGTACGTCACTGTGTTCTTGATGTTCCGAATTTCCAACAACATTTGTGTGACTGTGTGTATGCAAGACAAGTTTGAGCCAACATCCTTTGGAAAAAAATCCACGGTTTTGTTGTCGGAAAATCTGATCGTGTATAAACGGCATTAGAATACTGATATTACTTTTGGCTGTTTCTAGATCCTCCTTTAGCGATATGTTTTGCAACAATAACTGTCTGTACTTGTTAGCCAACCAGCAATCCGCAAAAATTGGTGCAGTCTTACCCTCACGTTTGCTGTATTTTTTTCTCTGTAAGCTTTATATTTACATACTCTTGTGCCTGGTGCCATGGGCTTTTAGATTCCTCCATTGTTCTTATTATTTCAGAGCTATTTTTAACTTTAGCAATCCTGGCCATCAATTTCTCTATGATGTACAAGTTCAGTGACGATACAACAATACACCACAGAACAGACTTCTGACACAGTAGTCTACCACTTAGAATATGCACAAGAATGGAGACACAAATATTAAAATAACACTAGTATCTTCACAGAATAGACTCTACACCCAAGAAACAAAAGATAGAGGAGACGTGCTGAACAATAGAGATGGAGATACAGTATGTACCATATACACACCACAAACAATAGTGCTGAGATAACCACACAAGGAACAATAGGGTAACCCTCTAGGTTGACAATAAAAGGTAAACACAGCCATGTTTACACCAATAGCTGTTACACCCAATTCAGTTTTTAAAAAAAAAATATAAAAAAAAAAAAATACTATACGACACATTGACACACCTTATTTTACACTCTAAAATTAAATGTTCTCAGATATTAGCTTCAGCAACCAGACTTCCACAGTTTTGTATTTTAACAGAAAACAAATGAGAGTTCTTTGACCATAAGTGAAAGCTTTACCACAATAACAAAAATGTATTGGTATATAGTAAAGTAGGCCTTGACTAATACACAGCAGCATCTAACTGTACAGGAAAAGGGTAAAAATCATGGATTACATGAAGGAATACAGAGTATATTCCTTAAAACATTAA
Source organism: Lithobates sylvaticus (assembly GCA_028564925.1). Lineage (NCBI taxonomy): Eukaryota > Metazoa > Chordata > Amphibia > Anura > Ranidae > Lithobates > Lithobates sylvaticus. Next base: position 100,867,143 of record CM053031.1, on the reverse strand, counting down.
TCTACAAACAGTAGCACAGAAAAGACATAAGATAAACATATTTAGTTCCAATAGTTACCAGGCTATGACCCACAAAGGTTCCATTCGGGTGACTGCTACACCAGAGAGTGTGTGTTTCCCTCCCATCTTGTCTGTGCATATCATTACAGGCTGATGCCTCATTGGTTGGCATGGCGTGGCTCTGATTGGTGGGCCTCTCTAATCCTGGGTAAGGACTGGCTACATCTCCAATCCCTATACTTTGCATAAGTCAGCCCCCTTTAATGCAAATCCTTGTCCCAGACTATTTTGAGCAGGAAACTTAACTTTGTAAGTAGATTACATTTTTTGGAAAATTAAGTATACATGTCAGACTGGCCACGGCCCCTTATTGCATATTCAAACATGGGATCCTTTGAAGTGAGTATGTGTAGAACAATGAGCTTTGGGTCCCATTGTTTGATACACAAGCTTAGGCATCAAGTTGTCTGCCTAACAAACTTCTGGGACGCTATGTTACATAGATACAAAGCTATTACTATTACAGCTATTAATGGAGATTTCACATAAATTCATAAGGCAACATCCTGTTAAACAGGGGCATGTAATTACAATTTTTTACATAATATTTCACAGCAGAGCCCATTCCTGTGCCCAACAAGAGTATCTGTGAGGGGTTACAGTGTTGTGGCACCACTGCCACTGTCCAAGGCCCAATTTTTATGCCCCTGTTTAACAGGGGCATGTAATTACAATATTTGATATAATATTTCACAGCAGGGCCCGTTCCTGCACCCAAGAAGAGTATCTGTGAGGGCTTACAGTGTTGTGGCAACACCACCACCACCGCCCAAGGCCCAATTTTTCTGCCCCTGTTTAACAGGGGCATGTTATTACAATTTTTGATATAATATTTCACAGTAGGGTCCGTTCCTGCACCCAACAAGAGTAACTGTGAGGGCTTACAGTGTTTTGGTACCACCAACAACTAAGGCCCAATTTTCTTCAGAGCATATAGGGCAGGCCGTATAGTATATATACTACTGTTAAGAGTACAGTGGTGTGAAAAAGTGTTTGCCCCTTCCTCATTTCCTGTTCCTTTGCATGTTTGTCACACTTAAGTGTTTCGGAACATCAAACCAATTTAAACAATAGTCAAGGACAACACAAGTAAACACAAAATGCAATTTGTAAATGAAGGTGTTTATTATTAAAGGTGAAAAAAATCCAAACCATCATGGCCCTGTGTGAAAAAGTGATTGCCCCCCTTGTTAAAACATACTATAACTGTGGTTGTCCACACCTGAGTTCAATTTCTCTAGCCACACCCAGGCCTGATTATTGCCACACCTGTTCACAATCAAGGCATCACTTAAATAGGAGCTGCTTGACACAGTAAGGTCCACCAGAAGATCCTTAAAAGCTACACATCATGCCGAGACCCAAAGAAATTCAGGAACAATTGAGAAAGAAAGTAATTGAGATCTATCAGTCTGGAAAGGGTTATAAAGCCATTTCCAAAGCTTTGGGAATCCAGCGAACCACAGTGAGAGCCATTATCCACAAATGGCGAAGACATGGAACAGTGGTGAACCTGCCCAGGAGTGGCCGGCCGCCCAAAATTACCCCAAGAGCGCAGCGACGACTCATCCAAGAGGTCACAAAAGACCCCACAACAACTTCCAAGGAACTGCAGGCCTCACTTGCCTCAGTTAAGGTCAGCGTTCATGCCTCCACCATCAGGAAAAGACTGGGCAAAAATGGCCTGCATGGCAGAGTTCCAAGGAGAAAACCACTGCTGAGCAAAAAGAACATCAAAGCTTGTCTCAATTTCTCCACAACACATCTTGATGATCCCCAAGACTTTTGGGACAACATTCTGTGGACCGATGAGACAAAAGTGGAACTCTTTGGAAGGTGTGTGTCCAAGTATATCTGGCGTAGAAGGAACACTGCATTTCAGAAAAAGAACATTATACCAACAGTAAAATATGGTGGTGGTAGTGTGATGGTCTGGGGCTGATTTGCTGCTTCAGGACCTGGAAGACTTGCCGTGATAAAAGGAACTATGAATTCTGCTGTCTACCAAGAGATCCTGAAGGAGAATGTCCGACCATCTGTTCGTGTACTCAAGCTGAAACGAACTTGGGTTCTGCAGCAGGACAATGATCCTAAACACACCAGCAAGTCCACCACCGAATGGCTGAAGAAAAACAAAATGAAGACTTTGGAGTGGCCTAGCCAAAGTCCTGACCTGAATCCTATTGAGATGTTGTGGTATGACCTTAAAAAGGCCGTTCATGCTCGAAAACCCTCTAATGTAACTGAATTAGGACAATTCTGCAAAGATGAGTGGGCCAAAATTCCTCCAGGACGCTGTAAAAGCCTCATTGCACGTTATTGCAAATGCTTGGTTGCAGTTGTTGCTGCTAAGGGTGGCCCAACCAGTTATTAGGTTTAGGGGGCAATCACTTTTTCACACAGGGCCATGATGGTTTGGATTTTTTTTCACCTTTAATAATAAACACCTTCATTTACAAATTGCATTTTGTGTTTACTTGTGTTGTCCTTGACTATTGTTTAAATTGGTTTGATGTTCCGAAACACTTAAGTGTGACAAACATGCAAAGGAACAGGAAATGAGGAAGGGGGCAAACACTTTTTCACACCACTGTATATAGTGCCTGGGGGACCGCCATGCCATTTACATTTTCTTTTGGTGTGGGGTTCCCCTTAATATCCATACCAGATGTCATGGACATACGGCTTCTAGACCTGCAGCAGGGCTTAGGCGCATCCCGGCCAACAGGCACCCAGCAGCTGACAGACGTGCGCCAATGCGCATGCGCCGATCATGGAGATCGTGCATGCGCACACAGTAACGCGGCTTTGGCGCCAGTGGGTCTTTAAAAGGGGCTCCCACTGTTCAGCTCTTGGTCTTGATCTGCAGCTTTTCCTGTGACCTGCTCCTGTATCTGCATCTGATCTCATATCTGACCCGGCTTCCTGACCTCGCTGCTGTCTCCACTCCTGACCTCTGGCTTCCATTTGACCTTGCTTTGTTTACCTGCCTACCTGACCTGCCATTGCCTACCAGCCTGGACTCTGACCATCCCTTGCCTGCCGATTCTGTCTGAACTGATCCACTGTGTATGACCCAGCTTGTCTGACCTTGCTCCTGCCTGCCGTGCGCATCTGCATGCTCTTGTTGCTCCCTGGCGCACCTGCATCCAGCTGACCTGCATCCTGCGCACCTGCATCCAGTTGACCTGCATCCTGATCACCAGCATCCAGCTGACCTGCATCCCCTGCATCCCAGTCGGTTCCAGCACCCCCCAATGGTCATCATCTCCAGCTCCAGAGAACTCTGCAGGTGCTCCTACCTCCCTGTGCTCCTACGGTCACTGTTCCCAACTCCAGTGATCCAGGAACCAGGGCTGTACGAGAGGTCTCCCTCTGCACGTCAGGCTCACCCACAAGGTACGTGTCACCAGACCTGAATGGCCTGGTATGGATTTTGGGGGGTGACATCCACTCCATTTTTTTTTGTTGGTATTTTTGGTATTTTTATCTGTATTGCCGGGATCCGACAATACATTACAGTCGTGAGCAGTTTTAAATGAAATATTTTCCTTTAGAAATTTCATTTTGCTGTGGCACTGTTATAAACATGGGAAAAATGCACTACGTTACAGGCATACCAAGGACACCCCCAGGCACGCACGATATTTAAAGGAATATTTCATTTTTATTGTTTCACTTTAAGCATTATTAAAATCACTGCTCCTGAAAAAACGTAATTTTTAAAACTTTTTTTTGCATTGATACATGTCCCCATGGGGCAGGACCCGGGTCCCCAAACACTTTTTATGGCAATAACTTGTGTATAAGCCTTTCAAATTAGCACTTTAGACCCATAGACTTGTTGTCGGTGTTCGCGCGTTCAAACGAATTTTTTGCCTGTTCGCATGTTCTGCTGCGAACAGAACCAGGGGGTGTTTGGCTCATCCCTACTGCTGAGATTGTAAGTTATAGCTATCTCACCTCAACTGGATTGGTTATAGAGATTGCACATGCTTAGATTGGGGCAGCAGAACAGTGTTTTGTAATTTTTCTTTTTTCATTTTAGTTTATATTCACGTTTATTTTAAATGTATTATGTTTATAAAAAAAATAACAGGGCTTTTTTGCCTATAGTTTTTTTAGGTTTGGTGTTTGGAGTTTAGTATTTTTTTTTCATGAGGTATATTTGATTTCTATATACATTTGTTAGGGTCTTTACATTTTTCTGGGGTCAGCAGCAACAGTGTGAAGGTATTGGTGATAATGGAAAAGCTGAACTTTGTTAGCAGCACAGCACCACATACTATTATGGTTCCGTTTAAACCCACATTGTCATAGGCAGCAAAGCACAACAACCCCCATCCAATTCTCTCCATAGCTTTTAATAAAACTAAGGAATCATCAATTACCATCATGTCTTGGAGGTGTAATGAGAAAGGCAGAGATTGTTCTGTGCAGCTACTGGTGGTAGAGCAGGTTCTGTATCCACAGACCAAAGCAGTGGTCGAGGCAGGGGCGGATCTGGGGGGGCAACGGGGCAATTCCCCCCAAGAATGTGGGTGAGTGGGTGGGTGGCTCCCCACGGGTGAGAGAGCGGGCGGCTCGACGGGTGAGAAAACGGGTGACTCGACGGGCAGGCCGGGCCATCGGCCGGCTCGGTTGGTGAGCGGGCTGAAGGCTTGGCGGGCGGGTGAGAGAGCAGGCGAGCAGCTGGGTGGCTCGGTGGGTGAGCGGATGGCTGGCCTGCATCCCTGCAGTGCAGTTCCGCCCTCATTGTGCAGGCAGCCGAGGGAAGCAGAGAGATGACATCATCTCTCTGCTGCCTGACTGGTAATCTGCTGCCTGACTCTGGGACACAGCAAGAGACCACCTTAGCAGGAAAGTGACACAGCAAGAGACAATGAGCAACATGTGACAGGTGATGTGGCAAGTGACAATCCGTAACGTGTGGCAGATAACGTGGCAAGTGACAATCCGCAACATGTGGCAGGTGACATGGCATGTGACAATCCGCATCTGGTGGCAGGCAACGTGGCAAGTGACAATCCGCATCTGGTGACAGGCGACATGGCAAGTGACAATCCGCATCTGGTGGCAGGCGACGTGGCAGGTGACAATCCGCATCTGGTGGCAGGTGACGTGGCAAGTGACAATCCGCATCTGGTGGCAGATGACGTGGCAAGTGACAATTCGCAGCGTGTGACAGGTGACGTGGCAAGTGACAATCTGCATCTGGTGGCAGGTGACGTGGCAAGTGACAATCCGCATCTGGTGGCAGATGACGTGGCAAGTGACAATTCGCAGCGTGTGACAGGTGTTGTGGCAAGTGACAATCCGCATTTGGTGGCAGACGACGTGGAAAGTGACACACTTGGGGCTCCCACTGAGTCTGCATTATGGTGAGTTGAACTATTTAATTTTATATAACAATGTTATAATAGAAATAATGCGCTTCAATCACTCTGACACCATATCAACCATGGTGCCTTGATGATTGAAGCACCAACACCAGCCATTTCCCTGATAAATTTCCCCCATAAAACATATTTTCTGGCAGTGCCCCTCCTGAGACTAGACTCTGGATCAGGATGGATGCAGGACAGTGTATACTTCTGGAATGTTAGAATGCCTTCAGGGCCATCAGGACTTCTCTAAGGACTTTCAGAACTCCAACTTTCAAAATTCCTGTCAGGAATTTCAGAACACTTAGTTGCATAGTCCTTGCACAGAATCTTTGCCTGGACCTCCAGTACCCCTGCCAGTGCTTCTAATGGCACCTACAGAATCATTGCCAGTACTTTCAATGTTGCTGGCTGAATTCCTGCCAGGATCTCCAGTATCCTTGTCTTTACTTCTAATGGCACTTGCAGAATCACAGCCAGCTTTCTCAGGAGCAGTCATCCCTGAAATGATGCTGGGCATGTTCTTTGATGAAGAGGGGGTTTTTAAGAATCGTCTCTGAAAGGATCTGATGCTATGTCTTTTTGCCAGCTAGCCTGCTTTGTGCAAAAAAAGCTTTATATACACATATGATTGCTTGTTTCGTTACTGACCCAGATTGACCTGACCTCTTGCCTGTAGCCTGCCCACAACCTCCACTTGGACTTAACCATTCTCCCACCTGCTGCTTGTCCATGACTTTTGCATGGACTTGATCGCTCTTGCTGGCCACCTGCCTACGACCTCTGCCTGGATGTGGCCAAAAAGCCTAATGTCTAGTCTACTTTCTCCACATCATAGTTATCCTATCCTCGCTCATCCTATGATAGGGAAATCCTGAGGGGCCCAATCTGGTACCAGCACACAGTGAAACTCAGCTTCATCATGTGGAGTTTTGGTAAAAACGGTATGGTGCCTAGACTGCCAAGCTAAGGAACAGGAACCACACTAGGGCAGAAATACGATCAGCTCTGCAGGGGCAGGCACAGAGGTGGCTAACCCGATGCCATTTTGTGCCAGCAAAGGTTTTGTGTGACAACAGCACCAACCTGTTGTCTGCCCTTTGGCAGGAAAAGTTCCCAGATGTGCCTTGCCTGGCTAATGCTTTCAACCTAAAGATGCTGCAGTTCCTTATCAGAGCTCATCCTGCCATCACAGAGGGAGCATAAGACACCAGGAAGACATGCTGAAGTGCAATGTCTTAATCTTGTTTCCAGAATTTGCCAGTATATCCTTTCATAGCCATGATGGCTTGGAGCCTCTTGTCCAGGGCTTTTTTTTAGCCAGAACATAGGGGAACTCTGGTTCACCACCTCTGGTCCTGGTCCCTTGCCCACCGCTCACTACTGTCACTTACAGACAGAGAAGTCTGGCTTCTGTGTGTACAAATGACAGCATACGGCTCCTGGCGGTGCTCACAGAACCCTCCCTGCCCTGCATATTCTTATGAGAGCAGAGAAAAGGACTGTAATGTGCAAAGCTGCTCTAGTCTCGCAGCAGCAGCTCCTCATGAAGCCTGCACTAGCACCCTGCATGCTCCTACCGTAAGTAGAAGCTGCTGTTCTGTAGCAGCCTCTCTCTCTCTGCTATTCTCTAGTTGAGTGAGAGAGGATTTGGGGGTGAGAGGAGAGCTCTGTACTGCAAGGGGGGCTCGGTACTGAGGGGTGAGGGAGAATTTGGGGTAAACTGGCCTGTGAGATATGCACTCTTGGGCCCTGCACCTTGTACATAGTGGATGACTAAGCCCGGCACCCTGCACTCCTGAACCCTACACCCTGAATGCAGCACACTTCTGAGCCCTGTACCCTAAATGCACCCTGTAAGTAGTGCACTCCTGAAAACTGCACTCTGTATGTAGCGCAGTCCTGAACCCTGCACCCTGTACGTAGTGCACCCCTGAGCCCTGCATCCTATAGGTAGAGCAATCCTGAGCACTGCACCCTGTAAGTAGTATGATCCTGAATCCTCCACTCTGTACATAGCACACTTCTGAGCCCTGCACTGTGTACGTAGCACACTCCTGAACATTGCACTTTGTACACAGCACATACCTTAGCCCTTTATCCCGTACAAAGCACACTCCTTTGCTCTGCACCCTGTATGCTGTGCACTCCGGGAACTCTGTACTCTGTACATAGTGCACACCTTAACTCTTTGGGTAGTGCAGTCCTGAACCCTACACTCTGCATGTAGCACACTCCTGAACTCTGTACTTAGTATGTAGTGCACTCCTGAACCCTGTGCATAATGCACTCCCGGTATTTAACAATTCCTTTTCAAGACCCTCCTACCGTTAGTGCAATTTGGCCGCACACCCTTTGCTGCAGCATGCCTTTCCCCCTGTGGGGGGTGGAGTAGGTGGTGAAGGGCATTGCAGTGGGGACATGGTTGCATTCCTACACCTATTTTCTGAGAGTAAAGCCCTTCTCCTGTCGATGAGTGAAGGAGGAGAGGGGGTGGTGACTGGCTAAACGAGTCAAGCTGGTCAAGTCAAGTCATAACTATCTAATGTGGGAGAGGTCTGAGCCCACTTTTGCAGGAAACTCTGTGGGCTGCACAACGGGAGATGCGGGTAAGAGATGCCGAAAGACTTTGTGTGCACAGCAAAGGAGTATTCTTATGTAATACTTGTTGTAACAGGTGTGGTTCTTAGCACTGTGAAATGTGAGTGCCATTTACCTGTTTTTATAATAGAGTGAATGGTTTTAATGGTATCACACTATGTTGAGTTTTTAATTGCTTTTATTTTGCCCGAGCGGAGGAGAAGATCAGAGGAAATCTGAACCAGTGACACTGAGGATTTATCAAGTTAAGCACCTTTTGACCTTAAAACTTAGTAGGGTAATTTTCCCCTGGTGAGTATGGCTTTGGGCACAGGTGTGGGGCACAGCACAGATTTTTTGGAGTGATTTTACAGACGTGCTTCTGAAAAATGAATAGTTACAAAACAATTTACTGTACATTGTAAAACATATTTTGAAGAGACTTTAATTTATTTGATTTCACTTAAACTTTATTGTACAAATACATTTTTTTGGACTTTATTTGTGAGATTGAGAATTTGGGGAGGGTTTAGTAAGTGGACTTGAATTTTTCCACAGAAAAAAGAGTCCGCAAGAAACACTTGACCAACTCACCTTTGTGAAAAGAACCAAATCTTGGATCAACAATAACTACCAAGACCCTGCTGCAGATGCTAATGATTAAGTGTTATTGGTTTGGATTCTAGATCCAGCAATGTTATTATCATACAGTACAGCTTCAGCAAATACCACCCCCTGCCACTATTACCATCTCTTGCCCTCATGAGCATACTCTAATCACATTGACATCTTCTTATGGCCTGACACCGTAACCATCTCCTGCCATCACTTTAATTAATTAAGGCCAGTGCAAATTGTAGTGGCAGGACTTTTCTGATTCCTGCTGTGGCTCTCAACTCCTAGGTGCAGCAACCCCATTTTGCTATAATGACAGGTTGCCCGCAGCCACAGTTGTTTGCGGCTCCCTACACAACTAGCGACTACCTGCAGTAATCACTGCTGGACACACACAAACAGGGCCCATGGCTGCACCTAGCTGCTGAGAGCCGCAGCAGGAACTGCCTCTACAATTTTCACTGGCCTTAATCAGCGATGTGAATGTAGCCTAAATGCTGCGTTGGCCATTGTTTGTGTTCCATTATTGTGCAACACTTAGGGATGTTTTACAAAACATTCCAGAGCAATATGGCCTGTGAAACTGCATGAACATTTTCTCTGTGTGAATGGGGGTAAAATCAAATATTATTAGGCTATTTCTCGCCAGTTCAAATATTATTCATTTATGAAAAAAAGTTGGTTCTGGAGAATACTGCATTATGGCCAATGGATAAAGCTGACAATCATGGTAAATAAGTAGTAAAGAGCTCAGCACTACACTGTTTAATTGTTTAACGGGAGCATCGTGTATAGTAGCAGTAGAGATATGCATGTCAGCTTCCCTGTTGTCAATGGTTACTAAGGAAGCGGTTGGTGCCAGAACCCACCATGTCCTCAGCAAACAGAGATGTCATCCATCATGTAAACAAAGGGGCATGTTCAACGTGATATCACTTGAAAATATGGCCACGTTGCCATATTTGGATAATGACAAATATGGTGTTTTTTGCATGCTATCCCCTTGACATCTATACCAGACCCCCATTAAGAATAAGGGTCTGGTATGTATTTTTATGAGAAACCCTAAAAAATACCCTTAGCCCCTTTTTTACAAACAGTAGTAAAGCCAAAGCTTCCATTTGCTGGCAATTTAAATTTATTTTCCTTGTAAATGTAAATTTTGCTGTAGTAGGTTATATACATCGCACAGATGTACCACTTCACAGGCAGGTTTGGGGCATCTGCCAGGCATGTTATTTAAAGGAATTTTGTAATTTTATTTAAAGCATTTTTAAAATCACTGCTCCCCACCAAATGTTATTTTTAAAAAGCATTTTTAGCTTTCGTACATGTTCCCCAGGACAGTGCCCAGTCCCCAAAGTCAATCCCTTGCCTATTAACCTAAAAAAAATGCCATTACTGTTTCTTAATATTCAGCTCCTATTCATTTCAATGGTTTTGGCACCTAAACTTATTTCCATCAAGTGGCCATATTGCATTATTTTCTTGATTCGCTATTTTTTTAGGTTAAATCTGATTTTGTTAATTAGGAAAGTTTTTCATTACAACAATAGGAAAGGCATATAACAAGTAAACAGTCTGATCATCCATATTACATAGTACAGTACTATAAGGTTAATAATGACAGGAAAAGGCATACGGTATGTGGGATAGAACCCATGTTCAGATATACAACACAGCAGTAAATACATAACCTATATACAAGAAGAGAGACAATATATAGTAACGTTTCCTGTGTAAATATGGACTACATCTGAAACCAGAGCATAATCCCCATAATAGAAATATAAAAGGACCAGAAAAATATTCCCATTTGAGCAGAATTGGGTGCATAGCTCTGCGTATTGATTACAAATATACTCCTTAATCTTTTTGCATGCTGCTCCTGAGAAGCCATTTTTTTGGGGGCAAAATTCTCTTTAAAATAGCATAGCCTAACAGTGATTACTTAAGTATAATCTGCCTGGTCTCAACCTCTGAAATAGTGGCCTATCAATTATGTTACCACAGATAACCTGTACAATATTTTTGTACTTTGACACAGGAAAAATACAATGTAATTTTTAAAGGCCTGGTAAACATTTCTACCTGCAAATTGTGTTTTTCACCTACATTAGATGTGCATTAACATGTCGTTTTGTGGTACCATTTGGTGCCTTGTTAGCACAGCCTACAGTAGAGAAAATCCTCACTTTCCTGTGTCAGCAGTTTCTTTTTTTTTACTTTTTGCTTCTTTTGCTTCTATTGTGCACTAGTCAGAATCAGTGATGTAAGTAACTGAGTTAAAATAAACTGAGTTACCTAACGCAGTTACTTTAGAGGGTAACTAGTAATCTAACTGATTACTTTTCCCCTCATGGTAACTCAGTTCCCATTACTTTGGCTTAGTTACCCCAATTACATATACCGCCACTAGATGGCAGTAGTGTAATTCCGTTGTCCTGCCGAAAAAGTTCCCCTGCCGGATAAGGACCCCGTGTACTGCGCAGGCACAGGGCTTGCGCAGTATGAAGGACTACGGAGCTTCCGAAAATTGCCAAACCTAAACAGCTCTGAGTGAACTCTACACCGCGCAGGCGCAGTTAACATGTAATTGTACGAGGCGATGCCGCACGCTCCTGATGCTCGTGCTACTCTGCAAGGGGCGTCTATCGTGTAAGTAAGGGGCAGTATTAGTCTAGTATTACTGTAACCAAGGGGTGCATTTATTATTATTGTTATATATCGAGCTCTGCCCATTAATTTAACATTCGCCCTCTTCTGTAGCCATCCGCCCCTTACACGATATAATAATAATAGACCCGCCCCTTGCTTACACGCTATAACAGATCTGCCCCTTGGTAAGAGTAATAAAAGAGCAGCCCCTTGGTTACACGATATATAACAATAATAATAAATGCGCCCCTTGGTTACAGTAATGCTAGACCCGCCCCTTAGTTACACGTATAGAATATTTTAAAAAAAAAAAGTCAGTTACTTTGCTGAGTAACTAATTACTTTTCCAATGTAGTAACTGAGTTACTAACGCAATTACTTTTTGGGAGAAGTAATTTGTAACTTAACTAATTACTTTTTTAAAGTAAGATGACCAACACTGGTCAGAATGCTTACATGTTGTTCAGCGTGTGCATGCAACATTTATGGTTGTTTATTGTGGCATAAAAGACTGAATTTTTTTCACAAAATAATGGGATACCTGTCCCTTTATTATAGTGATCCAGTAAAAATACTGAACTTACATTTTTAACCATTCTTTTCAATATTTCTCGCTGCTGGCTTTAAAAGAATACACTACAATTGTTTTTTGATAAAATTACTAATCTCACTCAGACCCCCCTCAATCCTGTATATATGTCAGCCCCCCTCAATCCTGTATATATGCCAGCCCCCCTCACACCTGTATATATGTCAGCCCCCTCACACCTGTATATGTCAGCCCCCCTCACACCTGTATATATGTCAGCCCCCCCCTCACACCTGTATATATGTCAGCCCCCCTCACACATGTATATATGCCAGCCCCCTCAATCCTGTATATATGCCAGCCCCCTCACACCTGTATATATGTCAGCCCCCTCACACCTGTATATGTCAGCCCCCCTCACACCTGTATATATGTCAGCCCCCCCTCACACCTGTATATATGTCAGCCCCCCTCACACATGTATATATGCCAGCCCCTTCACACCTGTATATATGCCAGCCCCCCTCACACCTGTATATATGTCAGCCCCACCACACACACCTGTATATATGTCAGCCCCCCACACCTGTATATATGCCAGCCCCCCTCACACCTGTATATATGTCAGCCCCCCTTCACACCTGTATATATGTCAACCCCCCACACATGTATATATGCCAGCCACCCTCACACCTGTATGAATGTCAGCCCCCCATCTGTATATATATATATATATATATGTCAGCCCCACAAATACACAAATCTGTAAAGACACAAGCCTCTGGCCTCTCCCTGTACACAAACAGCCCTTCTTAAAGGAAATCTTCCTACCTAGTCCCAGCTCGTTTTCACAAAGCTGACATGTTGCTGACACAGAGGAGCACAGTACATGCAGCTCAAAGGAGGGGTGCACATGCACACAGTAGCCAGAGGTGGCAGTAAAAAGCTTGACGTCTGAGCTCAATGACACAGAGAGCAGCAGAAGCTGCAAGATCATTTCTATAATGCACAACACAGCTCCCCTTCACCTGTCCTGCCATCTTCTGGCCCAGGCGGACCCCTCTGGCCCCAGGGCCCCTTACAGTTGTATCAGCTGTCCCCCCCTGATGGTGGCCCTGATCTCATCCTCTTACATTTCTGATCAGTGCCCAGTCAAGCTGCTTACATACTCTGCAGGCACTGTGCTATAATTTTGTCTGTGTCTCTGAAACATGGCACTGTCACTTTAAACAACATTTTCATACATGCACTTTATGTGATGCCAGAAAATAATGTCACCGATGCTGTCCCAGAGAATTTTTTGTAAAACCATGTGCAGTTTTAAGGCATTCCCCAAGCATGTTATTTGCCTAATAGCCTGGCAAATTGTCAGAAATGATTTTGAAGGTTTGGCGAATATCCCCCAATCTGCACTTGGGTTTTTCCTATTGACCACCACTGTATGGGGCCCTGCTCCACTGAACTTTGATGGACACCATATTGGCCACCCATGTAAGGGGGCATTTCTTCACTGACTGCTATTACACTACAATTTGCACTGTCAATGTTTATTTTCTTGTTGTTATTATTATTATTATTTCATGGTTATTATTGAAAATGGGTGTTAAAAACTGTTCTTTCCGAGTGTCATCATATTTATGCTAAATATGCCAAATTTTTTAATTTATTATTTTATTTGCAATTAACTGATCATGCTGATATATCATAAGCAGTTCATTATAACAATTTTAATAGGGGTTCCCTGGGACCTGAAATTTATTTTAAGGGTTTCTCTGTGGTAAAAAGGTAGAGAAAGGCTTCTCTAGGCACATAATTCTAAGCACTAAGCATTGATATCAATTTAAAATCCAAAATTATTGTATTGGAATTAAAGCCTTTTCTAATAGAGACCTTTTTGCAGTTTCTGTGCCTTCAATAAATGCCCCCCCCCCCCCCCAAATATTTTCAAAATATTTTGGAAGATTTTGGAAGAAATCTATTTTATTGGGTATTTGGAGCTAAAAATCCAGGCTTACAGCCCAGAATATTCTGGCCTAGACACTCCCAACCTTGCTCTGTGTCATGTAAATATGGCAGGGAGATTGAATGTGTAATTTCTATGAGTAGCTATAGCCGCCTATATATCAGATTAACATTTCTTTCAGCCAAACAGATTTTGTTGAATATTTTGTTGCCACCCGAGGAATTAGATTAGCCATTTTTGTCCTTTTCTCATTTTTTTTTTTTGTTGATTTAATTTTGGAATTCCACCAGCCACTGTTTTTCTGTATACAAGAAGATGCTGCACAAATTATAAGTTCACATTATGCTATAGAATTGGTTATTTCTATGGGTGTATTTATAGAAATATCAGCATCATAAAAAAGATGGAAAACAATGTTATTGAAAGTAATGATGCTCAAAAAAGAAGTCTTCCATAACATCTATGAGTGTCTCCTGCTAAATTAGAGAAGATGCTCTCCTTATTCTCAGCTCCAAGCAGCTGCTGCAGGCCCTTGAACTGCATGGTAGTCCTCTCTGATAATGGATGCTGATATTATACCAAGGACAATCCAAGCTCTGAATAAAGCTAATGTTCTCTAATTATACCCCAAAGTGCTATTGCTCGGCAGGCTGTGCCAGATACCCACAGCTGCAGGTGCCAGTCTCTAACACAATCAGCTAGATAAAGCTTCCTAATTACACCCGACATTACGTCGCAGCTAATGGGATGCCATTGACTCAGATCACTTGTTCTGTGTTCCCCTGCTTTGTTTCACTGCTGCACACTACATGCCTGTGAGCTTCGCCAGCTCATATCCTGCACTCTTACACAGAGTGACTTTGTTCCGCAAGGCTAGCAAGGCATAAAATGCTTCTGCAGGTTCCTGCCACCTGGAATGAGTTCACTTATGGAACAGCACTCCTGCTTTTTAACCTATGATAAGGAGCAACAAATGCTGTACGACAATATACATTTTTACTTCAAATACACACTGTAGGCACAGAGTTGGACACAAATGTCATCAATGAAGGAAAAAAAATAGAAAGTAATATAAAAGTCATGGGACTAAATATGGCCCTATAGTGTTTTGAATTGCATTAGAAAAAAACATTTTTGTCCAATTTTAAGCACCTTATGTACACACGATCGCACATTCTGACAACAAAATACATGTTTTTTTTCCGACGGATGTTGGCTCAAACTTGTCTTGCATACACACGGTCACACAAATCTTGTCGGAAATTCCCGATCGGCAAGAACGCAGTGACGTACAACACATATGACGAGCTGAGAAAAATGAAGTTCAATAGTCAGTGCGGCTCTTCTGCTTGATTCCGAGCATGCGTGGAACTTTGTGCATCGGAATTGTGTGCACACGACGGATTTTGTTGTCGGAAAATTTGAGATCCAGATCTCAAATTTTGTGTGTCGGAAATTCCGATGGAAAATGTCCGATGGCGCCTACACACGGTCGGAATTTCTGACAACAAGCTTCCATCAAACATTTTCTGTCGGAAAATCCGACCGTGTGTATGGGGCATTAGAGTACATTTGCATCACATCGATTTTGAATAGTAATAAAATGTAATGCTTTTAGTGTTTTAATAAAATGCACGGTAATGCGTTACATAATGCACATTAATGGACCTTAAAAGTGTAAACGGAACGTGAAGCATATTTGGACCCAAAACCCCAAAAAATATTATGTTGTAGCTTACCAGTCCTTAGGTGAGGTACCTGCATTCATTTACTTTTTTCAGACTTTTGCCCTTTATTTAATGTTTTATTTAATGTTATGTTATATAAGCTTTCACAAGCAGCATCCTCCAAATCCTTTTGTCTGGATTTGCATTGTAACTATATTGTCATTTTTATATTGTAAAATTCTGGTTAACTGTTGGTTCTATATAATTTCTATATAATAATAAACAATAAAAATAATAATAATAACAACCTTTTAATCCTGTAATGAACACATTCCTGCCCCTGAGTAGCTATGTTCATTCCTCCATTGCATTTTAGGAGGGAGCCATGTTATTACCCAGGATGGACTGCAAATGTGTCTGCCTTATTCACATCAATTACATAGGGGGTGGAAGGATTCCACAAGAGAGATAACATTGTTTTTGTTTGAAGTTTATTTCACAGGAAGTGATGACTGCAGAAATGCATCACACTACGTTTCCTACCAGAAATCCAGTGTCACATTTCTGCAACCATCACATCCAAAGTGCAACATATTATATTTGTGATTTTGGCTTTGTTATAATTTAAAAGTGGCAAGAGCAATGGATTCTCTATCAAGTTTAAGGGACTTGCTGATATGGCAAATTCTGTACCCATATATTAATGTTCTAGAAGGGTAAATATGAATAAATTAAAAGCAAAGCTTGAAACCCATTTCTAAAAAGGCTCAATTACAGCTACATTATTTTTGTGGATAAAGCAGGAAATGGTCAGCATTTATGCTTTACATGTGGTTTGTGTATTATAATTAATTTCTAATAATGTCCTGTTCTTTCCGACATACAGTGCCTTGCAAAAGTGTTGGATTTTTACCTGTTTTGTTTTTTTTGTTTTACAGCCTTTAGTTCTATGTTTTTTTTAATCTGAATTATATGTGATGGATCAGAACACAATAGTCTAAGTTGGTGAAGTAAAATTAGAAAAATATATACATAAAACAATTTTTCAGAAATAAAAAAACGTATAATTGGCATGTGTGTATGTATTCACCCCCTTTGTTATGAAGCCCATAAAAAGCTCTGGTGCAACCAATTACCTTCAGAAGCCACATAATTAGTGAAATGATGTCCACTTGTGTGCAATCTAAGTGTCACATGATGTGTCATTACATATACACACCTTTTTGAAAGGCCCCAGAGGCTGCAACACATAAGCAAGATGCACCACTAACCAAACACTGCCATGAAGACCAAGGAACTCTCCTAATAAGTAAGGGACAATGTTGTTGAGAAGTACAAGTCAGGGTTAGGTTATAAAAAAATATCAAAATCTTTGATGATCCCTAGGAGCACCATCAAATCTATCATAACCAAATGGAAAGAACATGGCACAACAGCAAACCTGCAAAGAGACGGCTGCACACCAAAACTCACGGACCGAGCAAGGAGGGCATTAATCAGAGAGACAGCACAGAGACCTAAGGTAACCTGGAGCAGCTGCAGAGTTCCACAGCAGAGACTGGAGTATCTGTACATAGGATGACAATATTCCAAGTGGCCAGAAGAAAGCCATTACTTTCAGCAAAAAACAAAATGGCACGTTTTAAGTGCATGTGGGAGACTCCAAAAATGTATGGAGGAAGGTGCTCTGGTCTGATGAGACTAAAATTTAACTTTTTGGCCATCAAAGAAAACGCTATGTCTGGTGCAAACCCAACACATCACCCAAAGAACACCATCCCTACAGTGACACATGGTGGCATTATGCTATGGGAATGTTTTTCAGCAGTCGGGACTGGGAAACTGGTCAGAGTTAAGGGAAAGATGGATGGTGCTAAATACAGGGATATTCTTGAGCAAAACCTGTACCACTCTGTGTGTGATTTGAGGCTAGGACGGAGGTTCACCTTCCAGCAGGACAATGACCCCAAACACACTGCTAAAGCAACACTTGAGTGGTTTACGGGGAAACATGTAAATGTGTTGGAATGGCCTTCTCAAAGCCCAGACCTCAATCCAATAGAAAATCTGTGGTCAGACTTAAAGATTGCTGTTCACAAGTGAAAACCATCCAACTTGAAGGAGCTGGAGCAGTTTTGTAAGGAGGAATGGGCAAAAATTCCCAGTGGTAAGATGTGGCAAGCTCATAGAGACTTATCCAAAGCAACTTGGAGTCGTGGTAGCCGCAAAAGGTGGCACTACAAAGTATTGACTTTAGGGGGGTTGAATAGTTATGCACATTGAATTTTGTCTGTTATTTTATATTATATATATATTGGAAGGCCGGGTACCGGCCTGAAGTTATGGGAGGAGCCCGGAGGGTATTTAAGCAGCCCAAAGGCCGCCGGTCTTTGTCGGTTTCCTGTGCGTGATATCTGATACGTCAGACATCTAGGACCGACTCGTTCGTGACAAGCGCTCTTGGTGCCGGCTCGTGAGCTCCGTTTTTCGTCTATCCGTCTTCTCTTGTTGCAGTCCCGTGTTCCGTGTTCGTAAGTTGTGTCGTCCCTTCGTGTCGCACTCGTGTCGTCGAGTCGCAGTTTCGTACAAAGAGTCTGGTTCGGCTGTCGCAGGTAGGGCTTCGGCTCCCATGTTTTACGTTCTCATGCACTGCTTATCATGTCACTAAACTGTGATCTGCGTAGCTCACGAGCCACGCGCTGCTTGTCTCGAAACCTAAACACTTACTCGCACGTTTTGTTGTACCCGATCGGGAGCCATCTAACGGCACGCACATTCAGGGCCGCCCGCCACAGACACTCCGACCGATGTTGCATCCGGCACTCAAGGGTTCCCTTATACGAGCGGGCTACACAGTCTCCGAATCGGTCAACATAACTCACGCACGGGTGCCGTTCGCACTCACACGTATCGTTCATGTTCTGCCATTATCCGAATTAGTGGCGCTAGCGAGCGTGCCGAATCGCTATTTTATTCCGAAGCACTGTTGGCATTTTAGTTGTACGAATCACTTCGACCGTGTCGAAACATTTCACGAATTAGCATGACAATCATTTCATCATTTCAAACGTGGCTAACGTACCAGGCCTTTCGGTCATGCTAAATCATTTCGCATCAGTTAATCAGGGCGTTCATGCCATCGCTTCGATCCTGGTCCGGTCGCATCCACGCATGCTCCGAGCGGGGCGATCCTGATGCATGACTACCCGACCTCATTTCGATACATGCGCCAAGGGCGGAATCACTTTACTGGCTGCGGGCATTCCTGATTCTTGCCCCTGTCATGGTATATCATTTCTGTCACTTTACCACGCCCGGCATGAATGCAGTCACTTCCCCGCACTAATTCGTGTCGGCGTGCCCTAGGCACGGCCTCATTTCTATACATGCGCCAAGGGCAGAATCGCATCACTGGTTGCGTACATTCCAGATTCTTGCCCCTGTCATGGTATCTCATTTCTGTCACCTTACCACGCCCGGCATGAATGGAGTCACTTCTTCGCACTGAATTCATGTCGGCGTGCCCTAGGCACGGCCTCATTTCTATACATGCGCCAAGGGCAGAATCGCATCACTGGTTGCGTACATTCCAGATTCTTGCCCCTGTCATGGTATCTCATTTCTGTCACCTTACCACGCCCGGCGTGAATATAGTCACCTCTTCGCACTAAATTCGTGTCGGCGTGCCCTAGGCACGGCCTCATTTCTATACATGCACCAAGGGCGGAATCGCATCACTGGTTTACGTACATTCCTGATTCCTGCCCCTGTCATGGTACCTCATTTCTGTCACCCTACCACGCCCGGCATGAATGGAGTCACTTCTTCGCATTGGATTCATGTCGGCGTGCCCCAGGCACGGCCTCATTTCAATACATGCGCCAAGGGCAGAATCGCATCACTGGTTTACGTACATTCCTGGTTCTTGCCCCTGTCATGGTATCTCATTTCTGTCACCCTACCACGCCCGGCATGAATGGAGTCACTTCTTCGCACTAAATTCGTGTCGGCGTGCCCTAGGCTCGGCCTCATTTCAATACATGCGCCAGGGGCGGAGTCGCAAGAAAAAAAAAAAAAAAAAAAAAAAAAAACTTGATTCTTGCCCTTGTCATGTGATATCATTTCTGTGTCACCTTACCACGCCCGGAGTTAATTGGTCACCCGCTTGTACGAATTCGCGCCGGCGTGCCCTAGGCCGGCCGCATTTCGAAAAAAAAAAAAAAAAAGGGGGGGAGCTTGGAGTCAGACTCGGTGGCAGCTGGATGTCACAGTTCGGCCTCAGCATACCTAGGCAGTCGGCCTAGTTTCATGGTGGCCTCATTCTGTACGTGCTCCAGAGTCCGGCCCACAGTCACCCCCATACGGTACGAACGGGCCGGGCCCTGTCACGGGAAGTTCATTCAGTAAGGCAACGTGTCAAGTCAGTCGTTTGTGTTGTCATCTGTCAGTTGATCCCACAGCGATCTCGGCAGTCGACTCAAGTCACTATCGCCTGTTGTTATCATCTGCGTTGGGTTCCGTCGCTCTGGACGGCAGCAGTCTTAGGCTCTTAAATAGGTATTTTTTTCTCACACTCTCTCAGGTCAGTCGGATTCAGTAGGTCCACCTGCGCCAACTTGATCAGGGTTCCAGCAGGTAAAAAAAAAAAAAAAACACAAGGGCACGGGGGGCTCCTGCTTTCTTGTGGCAGGTACGTATATCATAGGTGACACGTCCAAACTCATTTCTTGTCACCTTTTTAGGCCCAGCCTGCAGACACGTGACCAGTCTACCAAGTTACAGGTCTTGGCAGCCGCCATGTCGTCAGTTGGCAGCGATGACCTCACCACCCCACTATCTCCGGCGTCAGCTTCCGAGGCTGGCAGTGTCCAGTCTCTTAGGGCATGGACAATTCCCAGGCTGTCCGCCGAGCTGAGACGCAGAGGGATACCCTTCTCGTCCACGGCCAGGAAGGCGGAGCTGTTCAGGCTTCTCTTCCCACCACCGGCCGCAGCAAGCCCCAGCAGCCAGCAGGCGTCTCTGGAATCGATTTCAGCCGCCGTTGCCCAGCTACACACCCTCGTGTCTTCACTGTCTTCCTCAATCGTGGAGGTCCAGGACAGGGTGTCTCGGCTAGAGGCCAGCCCGGCTGCCACGGTTCCGGACCACGCGGTGGTCCCAGCCATCAGTGCACCGGCCGCAGGTAGTGAGCTTGCCACGCCTACCGTTCACCCTTCCCACCTGGTGCCACCCAGCGTGAGGAAGGACATTCTAGAGGGCAAAGACGTCAATCTGGCCTCACTCTTGATCTCGGTCCATGACTTGGCCGAGAACAAGGCCTACACCTGGGGGGATGTCTCGGTGGTGTTGAAAGCGAAGGATCCGAGGCTCAACAGGAAGCTCACGGTGCCCGAATTCACGCTCGCTTTCGGCATGTTTAGAGAAGTGCTGTGCTCAGCCTCCCCCGGCAGACGGGAAGAGCTGGACCTCTACCTCCATTTGGTCGTAGACCTGGGCCACAAATACGGTGGCTCAGCGTTCTACGACTACCATCGGTCCTTCTCGGCCAAAGCCGCAGCCAGATTCACACAGTTCCATTTGCCAACGGACTGGAGCGTAGTGGACACGGAATTATTCTGCCGCCACTTTGCAGGCCTTCGCTCCCCGCTATGTGCTGTCTGTCAGTCAGCGTCTCACACCACGGTCTGGTGTGCCAACGTAGCCTCTGTCCAGCCGATAGCTAGCACGGCCTCTGCCAGCACGAGCCAGGCTCAGCAGGCCCCGGTGCAAGGGCGAAAGATGGACAAATTGGGACGTCCGGTGCGGATGGTTGGGGGAGCCGCCATTTGTAACAATTTTAATTACGGCTCCTGCAATTTCAGCCAGTGCCGGCTCTTGCACGTTTGCACCCTGTGCCAGAGGGCGCACCCCAGGATCCTGTGTGAGGTCAAACAGAAGAGACCATGACTAAGCCGGGTCAATGTCCTTTGGCTCGGCGTTTACCTGACCTCACACCCCACTCCGTCACTTGCCAGCTACCTCATCCGAGGCTTCACTGAGGGGTTCCATACCGGGCTCATCACCCTGCCCCACTCCACCCACGAATGTCCGAATTTACGCTCAGCAGCAACAGACGAGCCAGCGATTGATGTCCTTTTGCAGACGGAGTTGGATCGGGACTTCATGATAGGCCCGTTCTGTCAATCCCCCTTCAGCATCTGGAGGGTTAGCCCTATCGGGCTTGTGCAGGGAAAGTTTTCATATAAAAAACGTCTGGTGTATGATCTGTCAGCGCCTCATTCTTCCGTCGTTCCCAGTCTCAACTCGCTCATCCCCTCCGAGGAGTTCTCGCTGAAGTACGCTTCGGTAGACATGGCTATCCAGGCCATTCTCAGGGCAGGGGTGGGTGCGTGGCTCTCGAAGGCGGACATATCCGACGCCTTCAAGCTGCTGCCCATCCATCCGTCCTTGTGGTGCTGGCACGGCATCAAGTGGAGGGAGCGATATTATTTCGCGACCAAATTGACCTTCGGGTCTAAAAGTAGTCCTTGGCTATTTGACAAGTTCGCCGAGACCCTGGCGTGGATCCTTCTCCATGAGGCACGGTGCCACGAGGTTATCCATTATTTGGATGACTTCCTTTTGATAGAGCCGCCCGGGGCTCCCCCAGGGGACCTTGGAAAGTTGAGGACGGTTTTCGACAATCTGAACGTCCCCATAGCGGAGCACAAGGTTGACGGCCCGGCACACAAGATCACGTTCCTGGGCGTCGACCTTGACACGTTGGCCATGCAGGCCAGCCTTCCAGCAGATAAGTTGGACCGTATCAGGACGGTTCTGCGAGAGTTCACCCGGGGGGGGGATGTACTCAGAAGCAACTTCAGTCTCTCCTCGGGATGCTGAACTTTGCCGTGAGGATCATCCCCCAGGGCCGCTCCTTTGTGTCCCGGTTGCTGGTCTTCCTGTCCTACACGCAGGATCCAGACCAGGTCATTAGGCTGGATTCTGCAGCCAGGGCAGATCTGGCCATGTGGGAGCACTTTCTTAGTGATTGGAACGGTGTGTCCCTGTTTATCCCAGTCGTGTCCACGCAGTCACCACAGGTGGTGACCGACGCGGCGGCATCCACAGGATGCGCCGCCATTTTTGGCCATTTGTGGTTCGCCGCCCCGTGGCCTCCTCAAGCACTAGCCACACCGGGCTTTACTACTACGTCAGCCCTCTTTGAGCTCTTCCCTATTGTAGCAGCCGCCCACCTATGGGGTCACCATTGGTCTGGACAGACGGTGGCTTTCTCGACAGACAATCAAGCCACAGCCGAGATCATCAGCAAGGGCAGGTCTAAGTCCAGGCCCGTCATGTCCTTCCTCCGCAGACTGGTCCAGCTATCCCTGCAGCATCAGTTCAATGTGTACTGCTCCTTCATTCCAGGGAAGTTCAACGCAGCAGCGGACGCACTCTCCCGTTTTAACTTTATTTCTTTCTTTGAACAGGTGCCAGGAGCCTGCCGTCATTCAGCCACTATCCCGGATTGGTCACAACTGACCTTGGACTAGCCCCACATCTACAATCAGCTACCGATATCATCAACGCCTCACTCGCCCGCAACACCCGTCGGGCCTACCAGACGGCCTGGAGGGCGTTTAACAAGTTCCTGCCCCAGCGGCCTCGCGAGTCTTCCAGCCTCAAGCAGGTCTTGGCGTTCATCGCCTACTGCCATTCACACCTAGCACTGTCACACAGCACGATACGCCAGTACGTGGCCGGGGTGCAGCACTATTTGTCACTTCAAGACCCCGCAAGGCCTTCGGTGTTCTCCTGCCACGCCGTGAGGGCTCTACTACGTGGAGTTCAGAAACACCAGCCGCCAGTCAGCTCAAAGCGGCTGCCTATCACAGGGGAGATCTTCAAGGGGATGTCTGACATCCTGGATAGGTCCCCTTTCGGTCTCCTCCTCAGTACCGTCCTGCAGGCTGCGATACACATGGCGTTTTACGGGTTTCTGCGGCCCAGCGAGTTCACTCGCAGCCACCCAGCCGGTCCAGTCTTGCGTAGAAATAATCTCTATCGCCACCAGGATCACTACGTCCTTCACTTGGCGACATCCAAAACCCAACAGCGAGGTTCCGGAGTAGATATTCACCTGTACAGGACTCACAACAACTGGTGCCCAGTTGCCGTGTTGGACCGCCTGACAGCACTGCTGTCCGACTGCCCAGGGGCCAGTCCACTGCTACCTTTTCCGGTGAAAGCCCTTAACTCTTCGCAGTTCGTGGAACATGTCCGGGTCCTTCTCGGCCATCTTCAGTTGGACCCCAGCCAGTACTCCGGGCATTCGTTCCGGATCGGGGCGGCCACGACGGCCTCAAGACAGGGGGTTCCGGACCACGTAATCAAGAAACTGGGTCGGTGGAAGTCGGCCTGCTTCTCTCGCTACATTCCTAACCCACAGTTAGAGATGGCTCAGGCCTTTGCTCGACTCACTCAGTGACATTACCTCTAATAAATAATTATCCCCTACCTGAAGGTTTTGCCCCCTTATTTTGGCGTACCATACGGTAGACCAAGGCACACTTTCAGGTCTATTTCATGTTGGTGAGTTTTGTGTTGTCCCTATGTGTCATCGTTACTCATGTCGTCCGTAGGGCTCTAGACCATAAATTGGAAGGCCGGGTACCGGCCTGAAGTTATGGGAGGAGCCCGGAGGGTATTTAAGCAGCCCAAAGGCCGCCGGTCTTTGTCGGTTTCCTGTGCGTGATACCCGCCCACCCTCCCCTTTTAAAAGCCTCTTCTAAGTATTTTTACCCCAGACTGAATACTCATTCCACATTATTCCATAACTACTTCTTATCATTCTTTATCCAGGGTATGCCCCCTTATTTTGGCGTACCATACGGTAGACCAAGGCACACTTTCAGGTCTATTTCATGTTGGTGAGTTTTGTGTTGTCCCTATGTGTCATCGTTACTCATGTCGTCCGTAGGGCTCTAGACCATAAATATATATATATATATATATATATATATATATATATATATATATATATATTTTTTTTTTATATCCTATTTGTTGCTTGCTTCACAATAAAAAAACAAAAAACATCTTCAAAGTTGTGGGCATGTTCTGTAAATTAAATGATGTAAATCCTCAAACAATCCATGTTAATTCCAGGTTGTGAGGCAAGAAAACACGAACAATGCCAAGGGGGTGAATACTTTTGCAAGGCACTGTATCCCGAGTGGAAACACATACAGGTTCTAAACCCTTAAAACTTTGCTAAAAATATGTTTTTACTGCTGTGGATACAGAATATCTTTATCTTTGTATGCGGATTCAAGCAGAATATGATCATTATGGGCTAATACCATGTAATTTCCTTTCTTAGAGTCAGAATTTAGATTGTTAAACTGTTATTCCAGTGGTATATTTGAATTGAGTTATGTGAAAGAGAATTGACAGTTACTGTAGAAGAAAGTGTTGGCTGATCATGTCTTCATACATTTTTTTTTACAGCAAATTGGTAAAAATATATTTTTTCACCTTTCCATAGTTCAAAATGTTCTTGATAGGAGATCATTTTGTTTGATTTTTAAACAATACAATGTTATAATGTGAGAAATCATCCTTATAACCTCAATTAAATGTCAAAAGTTTGCAGGATACTGCACAGTAGAAACCTGAACCGTTACCAGATGCCATTGCTTGTCTTTTATAGAAAACCTTCTAGGTATCATAGGGAGCAATTTGCACTTCTGTCAATGCAGGTGTTAGCAGCCTGTCAATGAAAAAACAAAACTGCTCCAAAAAGCTACAAGATTATTTACAAATCATTTGCCAAATCTGGATTTCAGTTTTAGCAGCAGAAACCGAATGCTCTTGATTATAGGAACCAAATACAGTAAATAACTTGCAGCCTTGGTACATCTGAACTAAATATCACTACACACCTATCACTTCCCTGTCAGAATATGAATGTAAGTTCAATGTCAGGCTGTAAGGCCCTTATAGAGGTTGACTTGCCTCTTGCTCAGGGCTGATAGCTGCCACCATGGTGTTAATTTAGACTGTTTCTAGCAAAAAAAAAAATTTTTAAATTTCTCTCACACATCATTGGGTATTCAAAGTTAACCTTGTAAATTCACTTTGCTAAGTGAACTCTGTTTCAGATGTTTACCAGTCTTACTATGGTTTTTCTCTTGATCCATTTATCATGTACTAATCAATAAATGTGAACAATCAGCACAATCACTATCCAAAAAACAGTGCTGTGATATATATATAGTACTACTCAAAATTTAAAAAATCTTTCAAAAATGTGGCTTGCAATAGCACTTTCACAATGACTTCACCTCACAGTAACCACTTCCCATCCGGACCAATTCTGGCACTTTGCTCCTACATGTAAAAATCATTTTCTTTCTAGAAAATTACTCAGAACCCCCACATATTATATATGTTTTTTAGCAAAGACCCTAGGGAATAAAATGGCGGTCGTTTCAACCTTTTGTGTCACATGATATTTGCGCAGAAATTTTTCAAACATGTTTTAAAAAGAAAAAAACAGCTTCATGAATAATAATAATAAAAAAAACAGTAAAGTTAGCCCAATTTTTTCTTGTATAATGTAAAAGATGATGTTTCGCAGAGTAAATAGATGCCTAACATGTCACACTTTAAAATTGTGCACACTCGTGGCATGGTGCCAAACTTCGGTACTTAAAAATCTTCATAGGCGACGCTTGAAATTTTTTTACAGGTTACATGTTTAGAGTTACAGAGGAGGTCTTGGACTAGAATTATTGCTTTTGCTCTAACACACACGGCAATACCTCACATGTGTGATTTGAACACCATTTACATATGGGCGTGACTTACGTATGCGCTCGCTTCTGTACGTTAAGCACGTGGGGGGGGGGGGTGCTCTTTACATTTTTACTTTTAATTAAATTTAATTCTTTATTTTACATTTTTTTTTTTTTACACTTTCTTTAACCACCTGGGATCCGCGCCATAGCCAAAAGCCGATCACCGGCGGCAGTGAGAGGGACATCAGTCCCTCTCACTGCAATATGCCAAGGGTCCATGGTGCCCACCTTTTCTTATAAAAGTGCCCCCAGTGCCATCTGTCAGTGCCCCCAGTGCCATCTGGTAGTGCCCCCAGTGCTATCTGTCAGTGCCCATCAGTGTCCCCTACCAGTGCTCATCAGTGTCCCCTACCAGTGCCCAGTGCCACCTATCAGTGCCCATCAGTGCCACCTATCAGTGCCCATCAGTGCCATCTATCAGTGCCACCTATCAGTGCCATCTATCAGTGCCCATCAGTGCCATCTATCAGTGCCATCCATCAGTGCCCATCCGTGCCACCCATCCATGCCACCCATCCGTGCCACCCATCCGTGCCCATCAGTGCCATCTTTGCTGTGCCCATCAGTACCGACTTATCTGTCCCCACCAGTGCAGCCTATCAGTGCCCACCAGTGCCGCCTCATCAGCGCATATCAATGAAGCAGAAAAATTACCTGTTTGCAAAATTTTATAACAAACTATTAAACATGATTTTATTTATTTTTTTAATTTTCCATCTTTTTTTATTTGTTTAGCAAAAAATAAAAACCCCAGCTTTGATTAAATACCTCCAAAAGAAATCTCTATTTGTGGTGAAAAAATTGTAAAAATTTCATTTTGGTACAGTGTTGTATGACCGCGCAATTGTCATTCGAAGTGCGTCAGCGCCGAAAGCTGAAAATTGGTCTGGTCACGAGGGGGGTTTAAGTGCAAAGTAATCAGGTGGTTAAAAAAAATATATTTTTTTAATTATTATTCCTATTACAAGGAATGTAAAAATCCTTTGTAATAGGAATAGTGCGTCCTCTTTATGGAGATATGTGGGGTCAATAAGACCCGCATCTCTCCTCTAGGCTGGAAAGGCTAAGATAAATAGAAAACTCTCTCAGCCTTTCCAACCGCGTCCTCAACTTTGTTTACTTCCGCCGGCCCAGATGTGATGTCATAACGCTATGACTAAGCACCGTGCCTGGTGTAAAACATGTCAGTGGCAGTGCAGTTAGTCTGTATTTACCTTTAATGCCTTGATTTTACTTTTCAATAAAGGTGAATATTTGGAGTGCGGCTATCCAGCAATTTATTTTTTCTATTATCTCTGTTGCACACAGAGCCAGCACCCTGTTTGATTATAGAGACAGCTGACCTTAGGAGAGGTAATTATTCTGGAGCGGTGAACTTCCACAGACCTCCAAGGGTCATAGAGATGGTAAACTTCTGGCAGCGACAGATTCATTCTCTGGCTCATGAATTGCACGGGTGTGTCGGGAGAAGCACTGGAGGGCGGCGGGAGGGCGGACGTACCCTCCTGCTGCCTGTGAGAACGATCAATCGGCTGAACTGCCGCTATGATTGTTCTTACAGTGCACAGAATCGCCGGTGGAAAAAAAAAATATCTGGATGATGCCTGTAGCTGCAGGCATTATGCAGATATCCCCACTCAAAGTACATAACGTCATACTGCCAACGGGAAGTGGTTAATTAAACTAATAGTGCAGCACAACATATAGGATACAAGTGTTCATATAAAAGTCCTTTAAATTGTGTTCACCAAAAGAAGGCCAAGAGCGGCAGGAGGTTGGTGGAACTCAGTCCCTATTGCCACAATTATAAAATAAAGTTAAAGAGGAACTGCAGTCTGCTCACATAATAAAAACATCTTTGCCATTCTGAAACTTCCCTCCAACCACTTTGCATATTATTTTATATATACTGTGATTCTGTACTTGCCAAAAATGCTGCAGAAATCTCCCTTCACTAAGTCTGGCTGCATCCATTTTAACTGTGGGCAGCAAAAGCTGCTGCCTGTTCACTTCCTGGATTTACACACAGAGGCACGCCTCCAGCTCTGCAGCCCTGCAGCTCTCGTTGGCTCTTAACACAACAAAAAGTCCATATAATAAACAGAATTAATGTGAATACAAACAAATCTTCTGTATTCACTCCAACCACCGTGATTTTCTAAAGTGCAAAAAGTGCTTCAATTAAAGTACTTCACCCGAAGTGGTAAATCTAAACGCTCACCAGATATCATTGGCCACCAAGTGACCCACAGGCATTATAGTATAAGGTATCTTTAAAACATCCAATGTGTCTGACAAGGAATCACACAGCATATGGCATCCGTTTAGTAGATAGATATGCCTACTAAACTATTATACTATTATATAAATTTTATTTCAAAAATTGTAATTGCATGCCCCTGTTTAACAGAGGCAGAAAAATTGGGCCTTGGGTGTTGGTGGTGCCCTAAAAGAAAAATATTGATGGAAGCTAGCATCATCAAGATTCTGGAGGAATAGGATAGGAAGCATAGGCAGTCTTCAAGGGATCCCAGATCCATAGCAAATTCAATCAGTTACATCAGCATCATGGGCTTGATAGGTGCTGATCCACAACTGATTCATTTTTATAAATGTAAGCCTATCAACAGAGTCTGTGGACAGGAGCACTTTTTGATCTGTTACAAACCCTCCAGCAGCACTGAATGTGCATTCAGAAAGCATGCTGGATGCAGGACAGTAGCTCAATTGCATATTGAGCAAGTTCTGGCCAGTGGTCCATCCTCAAGACCCAGTAACCCAGTGGATGCTCTGTTGGAAAGGTCTTAAAGTTTGCTCTTGACCCTAGCTATTCCTGCACCATATAATGCAGATGCTGGTGATGGTTGCTTCAACCTATCAGACCTTAGCGCTGAGGACTGAAAAATTGTTTAAAGGCATCGGTCAGCCGGCCACTTCTCCACTGCTCTTCCTCTGACCGAACGAAGCCTCAGAGACACAGTGTCCAGCACCAGGAGATTGTAACCTCCCAGGGTCTGGAAATGCATTACACAAACTTTTATTCAAGGCCTTCTGAAGATGTTTCATCCTCTGCTCCCTCTGCGAAGGCAGGATGAGTTCTGAAACTTCACCCTTGTAACGTGAATCAAGAAGGGCTGACAGCCAGTAATGATCCCTCTCCTTAATACCACAAATCCTAGGATCCTTTCGCATCCTTTGTAAATCAGGGAGGCCATGCAGTGTAAGCTCCAACAACACTGAACCCTGTCCTGCATCCTTTTCAATTGTCAGCAGAGTTACCCTGTGTGCCGTAAAGGAAAGGTAATGTCCCTGCCCATGCCTGCTGGACCATGATTCAGCGGTAATATGAACCTTGCTGCTGACCGCCCTGTCCAATGAGGCCAAAACATTGCCTTTCACATGACGGTAGAGAGCCGGAATGGCCTTACGTGAAAAGAAATGTTGTTTTGGAACTTGCCACTGCGGTACAGCACATTCCACAAATTCACGAAAGGGGCAGAGTCTACCAGCTGAAAAGGCAGCAGTTTCAGTGCTAGCAATTTGGCCAAGCTAGCATCCTGCCTCGTTGGAGTTGCGCCTTCCCTCCTTTCTTCTCTCAGGCACTCAATTACAGTCAGTGACCTCATCATCCCCTCACTGGAGAAATCTTGGCAGTATGTTGCAGCTGGGGAAACATGACTGCCAGTTTCTTGTCCTTCTGTGGCACCCCCCTCTCTAGGCTCACAACGTTACTCCCTTCCTCAACCTGGGAACCAACATTGAAGCCTTCAAATTGCTGCGCATCCTCCAGCAGCATGTAACAGACATTGTGGTTGAATAATTCTGGTGACTCCTCCGTGCATGATGGTGGGGCTAGAGAAGGAGTAACTGTGTAAAGAAGCCAGTGGAATAGGCTGCTTTGGCAGCTACGTTAGAAGGCAAACTACTATGAGCCTGGGTGACAGAGGATGAGGACAGCTTTGTTATCCACTCCACCAACTCTTCTGCATGTTGTGGCTCAATAACACGGCCAGCAGCAGAAAAAAAGGACAAGCATGCCCCACGGCCACCTGCAGAGAATGCACCATGTCCACGACCACCACTGTTGACTGTAGACACAGAGGCTTCTTACCCTATTTTAGTGGCCTGTGAGTGCCTGCCCCTCCTTGGTGGCCTTTTGGACATGATGTTTATTTTTTTTTAACACCGCACTACACTGTATTATATACTGTGTACACCACCTGAAGTGTATTAGAAATTGTACACACTGTATTATATACTGTGTACACCGTTTGCACTGTATTAGAAACAGTACACCGGCTGCCAAGCTGCGGTTTCCAAAGCGAGCAATGTCCTTTCTTGTATTAAGAGAGGTTTGGACTCCAAGGAGAGAGATATAATTTTGCTCCTGTACAAATCATTAGTAAGACCTCATATGCAGTTCAGTTTTGGGCACCAGTTCTCAAAAAGGATATAGAGGAAATGGAGAAAGGGCAGAGAAGGGCAACCAAACCCATAAGAGGCATGGAGGAGCTCAGCTATGAGAAAATATTAGAGGAACTGAATTTATTCTCTCTTGAGAAGAGGAGATTAAGGGGGGATATGATCAACATTTACAAATATATAAGGGGTCCATACAGTGAACTTGGTGTCGAGTTATTCACTTTACGGTCAACACAGAGGACAAGGGGGCACTCCTTACGCCTAGAGGAAAAGAGATTTCATCTCCAAATACGGAAAGCTTTCTTCACAGTAAGAGCTATGAAAATGTGGAATAGGCTCCCTCCACAAGTGGTTCTGGCCAGCTCAGTAGATTGCTTTAAGAAAGGCCTGGATTCTTTCCTAAATGTACATAATATAACTGGGTACTAACATTTAAAGGTAAAGTTGATCCAGGGAAAATCTGATTGCCTCTCTGGGATCAGGAAGGAAGGAACTGGATCATGCTTTGCTGGGGTTTTTCACCTTCCTCTGAATGAATGAATGAATGAATGAATGATTTGTATAGCGCTGCAACTGCGAACTGAATCGCCTTGAGGCGCTTGGATCAAATGTGGGTATAGGATTGTGTATATGGGATTGTATGATATTATTTTTCATTTGTTTATTTATTTTTATGGTTGAACTAGATGGACTTTTTTTCAACCTGATTAACTATATATATATATATATATATATATATATATATATATATATATTTATATTTATATTAATACACTGCCTCACGTGTATTATATACTGCACACCACCGAATGCACAGTATATATAGGCTACACTGAATGCAGAGTATATATATATATATATATATATATACACACACACAAAAGTGAGTACACCCCTCACATTTTTGTAAATATTTTATTACCAGTATATCTTTTCATGTGACAACACTGAAATAATGACACTTTGCTACAATGTAAAGTAGTGAGTGTACAGCTTGTATAACAGTGTATATTTGCTGTCCCCTCAAAATAACTCACACAGCCATTAATGTCTAAACCGCTGGCAACAAAAGTGAGTACACCCCTAAGTGAAAATGTCCAAATTGTGCCCAAAGTGTCAATATTTTGTGTGGCCACCATTTTTTTCCAGCACTGCCTTAACCCTCTTGGACATGGAGTTCACCAGAGCTTCACAGGCTGCCACTGGAGTTCTCTTCCACTCCTTCATGATGACATCACAGAGCTGGTGGATGTTAGAGACCTTGCATATCTCCACCTTGCATTTGAGGATGCCCCACAGATGCTCAATAGGGTTTAGGTCTGGAGACTTGCTTGGCCAGCCCATCACCTTTACCCTCAGGTTCTTAAGGCAGTGGTCATCTTGAAGGTGTGTTTGGGGTCGTTATCATGTTGGAATACTGCTCTGTGGCCCAGTCTCTGAAGGGAGGGGATCATGCTCTGCCTTAGTATGTCACAGTACATGTAGGCATTCATGGTCCCCTCAATGAACAGTAGCTCCCCAGTGCCGGAGTTCTGTAGAGAAATGCCCGCTATCAAGAAGTCCCTGGGACGAACGGCGCAAACGCCACGCATGCGCCATACGGAACAGCACAGCAGCAGATTTTACGATCAGCTGTTGTGATGGCGAGACGGTGCAGGCACACAATAGCTGAAAGAAGATTTTTCTGTCAGATTGTGCCCCGCGCTCCCGTGGCGAGTTCATGGCGATGAAGGGCAGATTTTTATATGTTGTGGGTGGATTTACAAATGATGGGCAGTTGGGGGCCGAATTAGATGGCCAGTGCTGCCAGTGCTCAAGGAAAATTATAGAGCAGTGTCTTTGATCTCTGTGAAGTGCTGGGGGCTGAATCGCCTCCACTGCTTTTCCTTCAATCAGGGGCCAAAGAAGTTGAGTGCAAGTTTACCTGTAGCCCTCACACTGGACACTTGTACACCATCATCATGGTGTCCCAGGACGGTGGGTACCGGGCCTCCCTAGGGCAGAGCGCATGTGTGACCCGCTTTGGGGTCACTGGTGGCTTAGGGAGAAGAAGAGGGCCCTGGGTGGACGTGGGAGAAGGAGAGGGCTCCTGGGTGGATCTGGGAGAAGGAGAGGACCCCTGGGTGGACATGGGAAGAGAGGGCTCCTGGGTGGACTTGGGAGAATAACAGGACCCCTGGGTGGCTGGGGGAGAAGAAGAGGACCCCTGGGTGGACATGGAAGAAGGAGAGGGCTCCTGGGTGGACGTGGGAGAAGGGGAGGGCTCCTGAGTGGACATGGGAGAAGGAGAGGGCTCCTGGGTGGACATGGGAGAATGAGAGGGCTCCTGGGTGGACATGGGAGAAGGAGAGGGCTACATATTATGTTATGTATACAGCCCCGAGCCTCTTTTTGAGATTTGTTGTTTATAAGTTAAAATCTGTTTTTTTTTTGCTGGAAAATTACGTAGAACCCCCAAACATTATATATATATATTAAAAAAAATTATTTCCAGACACCCTAGAGAATAAAATGTTGGTCATTGCAATACTTTAGATCACACCGTATTTGCGCAGTGGTCTTACAAGCGCAATTTTTTGGGAAAAAATACACTTTTTTAACTTAAATAAGACAACAGTAAAGTTAGCCCAATTTTTATTTTTTTTGTCATGTTTTAAAATTGCGCCCGCTCGTGGAATGGCAACAAACGTTGACCCTTTAAAATTTTTTACAAGTTGCCAGTTTTGAGTTACAGAGGAGGTCCAGTGCTAGAATTATTGTTCTCGCTCTAACAATCACGGCGATACCTCACGTGTGGTTTGAACACCGTTTTCATATGCGGGCGCGACTCACGTATATGTTTACTTCTGTGCGCAAGCTCGGTGGAACGGGCGCTCTAAATGTGTGTGTTTTTTTTTATTATTATTTATTTTACTTTTTTTTTTTTTACGCTGTCCTTAAACATTCCTTGTAATAGAAAACAGCATGACAGGACCTCTTTAATGTGAGATCTGTGGTCAAAAAGACCTCAGATCTCACATTTAGACTTAAATTCAATAAAAAAAATCAATAAATGTCATTTGGGATGCTGATAAAAGTGATCTCCCACCGAATCCGCCACAGAGACCACTTTTATCTGAAAGCCAGCCGCCTGCTGTGAAGAAAAATACCAGGGTTATGGCAGCTATCTGCTGCCATATCCCCGGTATTCTACCTCAAAGTACCGACGTATACCCCCCCGTTGGCAAGTGGTTAAAGGGAAACCTTAACACTTAGCAAAAAATGTATAAACCCAAACTGTCCAGGTCAATCCTGGACAGGTGTCAACCCTAAATGTATATAGATATTTAACTTTAACCCTATGACATTGCTGACGGCATCTGCTCTATAGATTAATAAAAAAAGATGAATGTCATTAGAAACTTGTTTTTAATTCCAAAATGATATTTAAGATTATCATGATGCCGGAGCAGGTTCTTTTTCTCATGGACCCGATGGGAAAGGAATTCATTTATCAATCTAAATTGCACAAAAACTGGAGGTAAGTGGGCCTCTTGGCAAAGTTGTAGCTTAACAAACCTATGTGCACAAGTTTCAATTAAAACATTTAGTGAATTTTTTTTTTTTAAACTAGTTTGTTCCTGCGGATGACCAGTCGGAAAGATAAAGTAGTCCAATATTAAAAACTACAATATTAAAGCACGGCAACCAGCAGGACTGCAGTAGTTGTGGAGTTTTAATCTTAATGGTAAATTTGTTTTCAAATAGTTTCAGTCCTTAAAAATGAATGTAAAATGCTGATGCTAATGTTAAATGTTATTTTTCAGTTTGCAAAGGAGTTCCTAAAAACAAGACAAATCAGCACTGTCCAGACCTCAGCAGAAGCAGTAATGGAAGCACAAATCCATATACAGTGGTGTGAAAAAGTGTTTGCCCCCTTCCTCATTTCCTGTTCCTTTTGCATGTTTGTCACACTTAAGTGTTTCGGAACATCAAACCAATTTAAACAATAGTCAAGGACAACACAAGTAAACACAAAATGCAATTTATAAATGAAGGTGTTTATTATTAAAGGTGAAAAAAAATCCAAACCATCATGGCCCTGTGTGAAAAAGTGATTGCCCCCTAAACCTAATAACTGGTTGGGCCACCCTTAGCAGCAACAACTGCAACCAAGCGTTTGCGATAACGTGCAATGAGGCTTTTACAGCGTCCTGGAGGAATTTTGGCCCACTCATCTTTGCAGAATTGTCCTAATTCAGTTACATTAGAGGGTTTTCGAGCATGAACGGCCTTTTTAAGGTCATACCACAACATCTCAATAGGATTCAGGTCAGGACTTTGGCTAGGCCACTCCAAAGTCTTCATTTTGTTTTTCTTCAGCCATTCGGTGGTGGACTTGCTGGTGTGTTTAGGATCATTGTCCTGCTGCAGAACCCAAGTTCGTTTCAGCTTGAGTACACGAACAGATGGTCGGACATTCTCCTTCAGGATCTCTTGGTAGACAGCAGAATTCATAGTTCCTTTTATCACGGCAAGTCTTCCAGGTCCTGAAGCAGCAAAACAGCCCCAGACCATCACACTACCACCACCATATTTTACTGTTGGTATAATGTTCTTTTTCGGAAATGCAGTGTTCCTTCTACGCCAGATATACTTGGACACACACCTTCCAAAGAGTTCCACTTTTGTCTCATCGGTCCACAGAATGTTGTCCCAAAAGTCTTGGGGATCATCAAGATGTGTTGTGGAGAAATTGAGACGAGCTTTGATGTTCTTTTTGCTCAGCAGTGGTTTTCTCCTTGGAACTCTGCCATGCAGGCCATTTTTGCCCAGTCTTTTCCTGATGGTGGAGGCATGAACGCTGACCTTAACTGAGGCAAGTGAGGCCTGCAGTTCCTTGGACGTTGTTGTGGGGTCTTTTGTGACCTCTTGGATGAGTCGTCGCTGCGCTCTTGGGGTAATTTTGGGCGGCCGGCCACTCCTGGGAAGGTTCACCACTGTTCCATGTCTTCGCCATTTGTGGATAATGGCTCTCACTGTGGTTCGCTGGATTCCCAAAGCTTTGGAAATGGCTTTATAACCCTTTCCAGACTGATAGATCTCAATTACTTTCTTTCTCAATTGTTCCTGAATTTATTTGGGTCTCGGCATGATGTGTAGCTTTTAAGGATCTTCTGGTGGACCTTACTGTGTCAAGCAGCTCCTATTTAAGTGATGCCTTGATTGTGAACAGGTGTGGCAATAATCAGGCCTGGGTGTGGCTAGAGAAATTGAACTCAGGTGTGGACAACCACAGTTATAGTATGTTTTAACAAGGGGGGCAATCACTTTTTCACACAGGGCCATGATGGTTTGGATTTTTTTTCACCTTTAATAATAAACACCTTCATTTACAAATTGCATTTTGTGTTTACTTGTGTTGTCCTTGACTATTGTTTAAATTGGTTTGATGTTCCGAAACACTTAAGTGTGACAAACATGCAAAGGAACAGGAAATGAGGAAGGGGGCAAACACTTTTTCACACCACTGTAGCATGCACCCTACTGAAGTACAAAGGTCAGTCATATCACAAACTGCATAGAACATTTGTTAGCCAAAATTGTGTTCATATTCAAAATCTACAAACAGCGCTGAAAATGTTTATTATAAAATGAATTGATAAAATATTGATTGCCTGACATTTTAACACGTTTTACTGTAATGTTATGTTTTTAATTTTTTGAAGGTGCAGCGTGAGTCCTGGATTTGCAGCACTTTAACCACTTGCTGACCAGCTCACGCCGATATACGTAGGCTGAATGGCACGGCTTGGCAAAACAACGTATGGGTACGCGCGCCCGCTGCACGATGGGGCACCCGATGCGCATGGCTGGCACAAAACACACAAATCCCTGTTCTGTCAGGTAAAAGGTGACATATTGTTTTTTCCTAGTAAGTATGACCGCAATATGTCTCCTCCCCCAGTCAGTCCTATCCCCATACAGTTAGAAACAACAACTAGGGAACACATTTAACCCCTTGATCGCCCCCTATTGTTAACCCTTTCTCTATCAGTGACATTTACACAGTAATCAGTGCATTTTTAGAGCACCGATCGCTGTATAAATGTCAATGGTCCCAAAAATGTGTCAAAAGTGTCTGATCTGTCCGCTGCAATGTTGCAGTACCGCAAAAAAAAAAATCACCGGCATTACTAGTAAAAAAAAAAAAAAGAAAAGCCATAAATATTTCCCATAGTTTGTAGACGCTATAACTTTTGCGCAAACCAATCAATATACACTCATTGCAATATTTTTGTTAAAAATAAAAAAAATGTAGAGTAAATATTGGCCTAAACTGATGAAGAAATTTGTTTTTTAAAAACATTTTTGGGGATATTTATTATAGCAAAAAGTTAAATATATATATATTATTTTTTTAATTAGCACTCTTTTTTTATTTATAACGCAAAATTTTAAAACCTCAGAGGTGATCAGATACCACCAAAAGAAAGCTCTATTTGTGGGGAAGAAAAAGGACGCAAATTTTGTTTGGGTACAGCATTGCATGACCGCGCAATTGTCAGTTAAAGCGTCAGTCAAAATACAGAATATGATGGTACAGCTGCTGGCTCCACTGAGTGAATTGACAATGGAACTATGATGGACCTACTGGGTGGCAAATACCTGCCAGAAGTAGCAGCCCTGAGTCTGGTCTTCAGAGCCCTGGGGTAATTTCATTCAGTGAAAATGGTTGCACAGGTAAGGAGAGTGGTGCTGCATTCCCACAATGCAGTATGAGCTGATATAGTGGTAGTTCTGCCCTTATCTCTGACAAATTTGCAGAAAACTGCAATACAGTAACTTGCTTAAAGTGAAACCTCTCAACAGTTATCTGTGCCCAAGTTACTGTAGAGATTTATTCAACGTACATAGTTGAGCTGGTTTCTATTTTTTTTTTTTTTTTTTTATCAAATTGAATACGAATTCTGGAAGACATGCTAACCTTTTTTTTTTTAAATTGAATTAATAAATTGCTGCATAATCAAGTGTAACCTTTTTCTTTTCTTTTTTTGGTGATTCCCTGTAACCCTCATAATGCTTCAGTTTGGTCAGGTGTGTACTTACTCAGTGACAGTTAGAGGCAAACGACTGCGCGGTATTATCCCTGGTACACACATCATATATTTTTTTCATTCAGCCCACCCAAAAAAAAACTCAGGAGGTCGCTGTACTAACTATGCAATGTTAGTACAGCGATCTCCTCACCGTGCAATTGTGGTATGACAGGCCCCCGCCAGAACAAAGCTGTCAGCGCTCAAAGCTATTGGCTGCAAACGCTGATTGGATACCAATTGGCTGCTGGTTTTCCAGAATGCTCATTCAACAGATGGTCATGAGATTGGCTTCTGATGGACAAGCAGCTGTACACACACTGGGCAAATGTCAGTTGGTTTCTAATGTACTGGCTGATTTTGGTCGATATTCAACCTGTGTACGGGGCTTTAGACCAGAAAAGAGTAGTATGAAAATGTGATTTACAAAACACAGAAAGAACCCTTTGATGGGAAAACCTGAACAAGGTTGGTTCAGAAGCTCCATACTAACAATGACCATTCTTAAAGGGGGAAGATGGGAAGTGTGAACATAAGAAAGAAAACATTTTTACCTGGAGAAAACAACAATATGTTCATGATACATTCAATGCTGGATTTGAGTTCTGTACAATTTATGTAACTAATTATGTATGTGATATGTTACTTTTTTACATAAGATACATTTTTTATAAAATAGGCAAAAAATTGCCATCTGGATCATCATGACCTAAGTGACCTGCTCCTAAGTTTGGCAGCTTTATTATTGTATATTCATTCAATGGTACAAATAGACATAAACCAAAGAACAGCTTCTGTTTCCACCACAGTTTTCTTGGCTTGTTGCCTTTTAGATGCTTGATGTGAATAACACAATATAGGCAAGAGCTTAGTGATTTGTTTTCATGGTTTAATTTTCCAGCAGACAACAAAACATTCAATCCTGTTGTTTCTGAAACTAACAAACTAAATTGTAGAGTTTGCTGAGCTTAGATATACTATGGACATTTCCAGCTATAGAGTAAAACCAGAATATTATGTTGTAATGTATAGGGACAATAATGATCCTTACTGATTCATATCATAGTATACATTAATAGTGGGTGCGAATCATGTGAGGGATAGAACGGGAGAGAGATAGGACAGATAAGAGAGAGCTATCAGCTTTGGTTAGTACTCTGCGTTTAACTTATAATATATTACACTTTCTCTCTTTTCATATGCTTAGCATGGGGTTTACTTACCAAAAACCACACGTGCCTTCAATCTCTCACACACGTGGGGTCTCTATTGGATGAGACAGATGAAATAGCATCTCACCTTAATTCTTCTTGTGCCCGTAAGGACATGTCACAGCACCTGCTTGTCAGACGCTGTAACGGAACCCATGCACACACAGCTCAGTTAGCATGAAAGGATAAGGAAGACAGCAGCGTATCTCACATACACAGACAGACAAGATAAACAATTTCTTAATAGTTAAACACTCCATCTCGTCTGGGTTATATATATATATATTTATGTGAGTAAAATGTACTCATCTGGGCCCGTGTTTGTCTGCTGTTATAGGTTGAGAAGTTTACAATAATGATGGCTAAAGCGTATCCGGGTCACGGCACCAAATAATGTCTAAAGATTTTAATCAAGTTCCTTATTTTTCAGGACACCTGTGAAATTACCTTCAGATGACATAAAGTTCCAAATCATGTTTATTTGTTACGTAATTACATTACATAATTACGGAGAGCACACACACATGCGGCCGCCCAGTGCATGCGCTAAACACAGATATCAGTGCGTCCCCTTATATAGGGTTTCTTATCATACAACACTCGTACCAAGGCAAATTGCCTGGCAAATTATCTTGGTAAATGGTCTCGTAAACACACTGGTAAAAGACCAGGCATTTCCCCTTGAGTTGTTTACTTCAATAAGTTGTTGATCACACAAAAGCTCAAGCCGCCATTTTAGCTCCATTTAGACAAAATGGAGAATACAATCATATATTAACTGCGACATGTCTCCCGGAGTCATTTCTGGGTTCACAGGCTCCGGCGTTGTGATTGGCCGGAGCCACGATGACAATCGAGCCGTTTCTTCAGTGCGCAGTGCGGTAAATATCCCCTAAACCTTATTGTAGGCTTACCTGTAGGTACAAGTGGTGTAACAGGGTTTACAACCACTTTAATGTATATTATGATGTGAATCTGTAAGAATCATTATTGTCCCTATACAGTGTTCTGACCTGTTTAATGCTGGTGGGATTCAATGCATTAAAGTGCACCGTTAAAATTGAACTACACCTTTGATGCAGTTACACTTATTCTTTAGTCCACCCCGCCCTCAGTTCAGCAAGTTTTAGGGTGTGTGATCTTATCAGAATACTCCAGCTGGGCTCACAATGGATGATACCTCAACCCACCCTTCAAATGATCAACACAGTGCGATGCAATATGAAAAATACTTCAGGTCAGATTTTAGATCAATGGCTCTGAGTGGTGTGATTGAGCCCTAACCAGTGTTGCCAACCTACCAGATTGAAATTTACTGGCATGACACCCAAAATTTCCTGGCACCGCCACGTTTTTACTGACATTTCCAAAAATTACAAAATTACAGTTTTATGTGCAAATTTTAGTATTTAGGCTATAAAACAGTACAATATGCAATTAGCAATGTGATTTAAGGTAGATATTAGGGCAAAAAACATATTTCTTATTTTATTTTCAATATAGTAAGTAAGTATCTCAGGGACAGGACTCAGGAGGGCAAGAAATTAGAATAGGAAGGCACACACACACATGAAGTTGACTCTCACATTGATGTGAGGTGTGCAGCAGTACAGATGATGCTGACTTCTCATCGGCACGACATGTCCCCCTCCTGAGTTACAGTGACAGTCTCTCTCCAAGCCAGGTGGTACCTTCAGTCCAATCCAGTCTAAACAGCACTGACAGTCCCACTCCTGACCTGCCCTGCTCCTTTCCTGCAGACCCACACAAGAGGCTCTGGCCTCTCTGCTTGGCTCCCTTGCACCATGACATCACACGACATGCTCGGGCAACACCTCCACCAGAGCTGCCCGAATACACAGTAGCAGGCACTTGGATGGTCTCGGCTGGCTCTGGACCGGGCCGAACATCACAGCCATATTTTTTACTGGCAACTTTTTCCTTTTACTGGCATTTACTGGCAGGAGAAAATTGCCTGTTTTTTACTGGCTGCCAGTAAAAATACTGACGGTTGGCAACACTGGCCCTAACCACGCCCAAGGTGCAGACAGACTTTAAAGTGATTGTAAACCTCAGTCAAGAAATCTGAACTCAACACATATATTCGTAATGTTTACTTGTCTATCTTCAAAGCTCTAAGTGTCGTTTCTGTCTGGTGCCTCATTTTTCTGTTATCAGCATGAGTCACTTCTGAGAGGTTTTCCAGACACATGAGATACATTTGTGACAGGGGAGGAGAGCTCAGCACACAGCTTGTCTATTCAGAACACAGCTCTGTATCCTCCCTTCTCTTCCGTGCAATGTGTGGAGTGGGGTGTGTCCCAGTGCAATTGCAGCTCTCCACCTCCTCCTCTGTGCTCCTCACAGATGGAAAAGGATGTTATCACAAATCTGCACTTTTGAAGGGATGTAGGGAAGAGAAGACTGCAGATAAACACGTAAAAAATATGTAGGAGGATTTGTTTCATCTGTGTGCATCACCTGAAGCTATTCACTTCACCAAGTATATCAGAGGGTTTACAACCACTTTCATTTTAATATTTTAAAAGTAGAATTCCAGCCCAAAAACAAAAACATCAAGATGAATAATGCTCCCTTTATTAGCCAAACAATCCCCTTGGTGCTCCTCTCCAATTTAGTTACACTTTGCCACATAGGCCTAACGTTCCACACCTTCATTACTAAGCCCTGTGACATAATTTCCTGATCCAATGCAGGGTTGCCAACCTATTACAGCATTTATTGTGTACTGAAAAAATATAGAAAATTTACTGACACCCTAAAATATCACAGAAGCTCTCATTCAAAATGTTAAGTGCAGAAGTCAGCTCTATATAATGTGTTACACAGTAAATTACATAGTTACATACATAGTTAATCTGGTTGAACAAAGGCACTAGTCCATCCATTTCAACCAACATGAAAATAAAAATCCTTCCTGATCCCCCCAAGAGGTAATTGGATATTTTCTGGATCAACTTTATCTATAAATATTGGTAACTAGTTATATTATGTGCATTTTAAAAATAATCCAGGCTTTTTTAACCACTTACAGATCGGAAGATTTTCCTGCTTAATCGGTTCAGCACTGGGCCATTTTACACCCTTCCTTACCAGAGCACTTTTTGCGATTCGGCACTGCGTCGCTTTAACTAACAATTGCGCGGTCGTGCGACGTTACACCCAAACAAAATACACAATATTTTTTACTTTTTGCTATAATAAATATCCCTTTTTTTTTTTTTTAAAAACTTTTTTTTTCCTCAGTTTAGGCCGATACGTATTCTTCTACATATTTTTGGTAAAAAAAATTGCAATAAGCGTATATAGATCGGTTTGCGCAAAAGTTATAGCGTCTACAAAATAGGGGATAGATTTATTGCATTTTTTTAATTAATTTTTTTTACTAGTAATGGCGGAGATCTGCATTTTTTTTTCGTGACTGCAACATTGCGACGGACACTTCGGACACTTTTGACACATTTTTGGGACCATTCACATTTACACAGCGATCGTTGCTATAAAATTGCAGTGATTACTGTGTAAATGTGACTGGCAGGGAAGGGGTTAACACTAGGGGGCGCTGCAGGGGTTAATATGTTCCCTAATGTAATGATTCTAACTGTGGGGGGAGGGGACTCACAAGGGGAGGAGACCGATCAGTGTTCCTCCGTACTGGGAACACATGATCGGTCTCCTCGCCACTGACAGGATGTGGAGCTGTGTGTTTACACACACAGCTCCACGGTCCCGCACGGTCCCGTTGATTTAATGGGGAATCGCAGGTGCCCGGCGTTCATCGCGGCCGCTGGGCACGCGCACCGGGTCCCGAGCGACGCCGCGGGCGCGCGCGCGCACCCCCTAGGTGGCCAGGAATGGGAGGACGTCATATGACGCCCACCCAGGATGGGAGATCCACCTTGTGGGCGTCATATGTACATGGGCGGGTATTGAAGTGGTTAATGACCAGGCCATTTTTTGCGATACGGCATTGTGTCAATTTAACTGACAATTGCACGGTCGTGCAATGCTGTACCCAAACAAAATTGACGCCCTTTTTCCCCCCATAAATAGAGCTTTCTTTTGGTGGTATTTGATCATCTCTGCGTTTTTTTAGTTTTTGTGCTATAAACAAAAAACGAGCAGCAATTTTGAAAAAAATATATTTTTTACATTTTTCTATAATAAATATCCTCAAAAATGTTTTCAAAAAACAAATTTCTTCATCAGTTTAAGCCAATATATATCCTTTTTTACATATTTTTGGTAAAAAAAATCACAATAAGCGTATATATTGATTGGTTTGCGCAAAAATTATAGCGTCTACAAACTGACTGGAACTGACTGGGGGTAAAGACATAGCGCTGTTCCTACTTACTAGGAACAAACAATCTGTCTCCTTTCCCCTGACAGAACAGGGATTTGTGTGTCTACACACACAAATCCCTGTTCTGGCCCACGTGCATCGGGTCCCCCGCCTCCGGCGGCTCTTAAAGGGGAAGACGTATCCATACGTTGTTTTTGTGGGAATGTATCACTTTGCCGACGTATATCGGCGTCAGACGGTCAGCAAGTGGTTAAAACAATCTACTGAGCTGGCCAAAACCTGCTCGAGGGCCTCTGTTACACATGTTCACAGCTCTTACTGTGAAGAAGCCTTTCTGTATTTGGAGATTAAATCTCTTTTCCTCCAGATGTAAAGAGTGCCCCCTTGTCTTCTGTGATGAACTCTACACTGAGTTCAATATGGACCACTTATGTATTTGTACATGTTGATTATATCCCCCTTAATCCCCTCTTCTCAAGAGAGAATACATTCAGTTCCTCTAATCTATCCTCATAGCTGAGCTCCTCCATGCCTCTTATCAGTTTGGTTGCTCTTCTCTGCACTTTTTCCAGTTCCCTGATATCCTTTTTGTCAGTGGCGGAAGTATAGTGGTCGCTGCGATCGCCATGGTGACCGGGCCCCATGGTGCAGGGGGCCAATGAGGGCCCCCTGTATACCTTGATAGGAAGAGCGGCAAGGGTGGCTGAGACCGAGCTCCCCGATCCTCAGCCGAACTGTAATCGGCACTGAACGGGGAGCTTGTCACACTGATTACATCTAAAGTGAAAGCACAGTGTGTGCTGTGTTCTTTGTCTCCTCCTACAGTGCAGTACCCGGCAGGAAGAGGTAAGGTAAAGCACTGCCGATTTTTAAAAGGCTATATGTATGTATGTATGTGTGTTTATGTGTATGTGTGTGTGCAT
The DNA here is from genome assembly GCA_028564925.1 of Lithobates sylvaticus. Taxonomy (NCBI): domain Eukaryota; kingdom Metazoa; phylum Chordata; class Amphibia; order Anura; family Ranidae; genus Lithobates; species Lithobates sylvaticus. Next base: position 100,822,884 of record CM053031.1, on the reverse strand, counting down.
GTATGTGTGTATGTGCACTTGTGTGTGTGTGCATGTATGTGCATGTATGTATGTATGTGTGTATGCATGTATGTGTGTGTGCATGTATATGAGGAGCATACACCTATACATACACATGTATGTATGTGTATGTATGTATGTGTGTGCATGTGTTTATATGTGTGTGCATATGTGCATTTATATATATATATATATATATATATATATATATATATATATATATATATATATATATATATATATATATATATATATATATATATGTGTGTGTGTGTTTATATATGTGTGTGTGTGTGTGTATTTATATACCTGTGTATTTATATATGTGTGTGTGTGTGTTGCACATTTTATGTATGCGCGTTTTATATGTGTACAATCAGAAATTATATTTTTTTCTTGCTTGTTCATAGTACCAGCAAAAAAATGCTGTAACTCTGGAAAGCAATCCATGCTCAGATCGCTTTTCAGAGGCATTTGACAACCGGTAAAGAGGCAATATGTTGCCTCCTGCCCGCCTGTTTTAACCCCTTAAATGCATCATCACTATGCTGCAACTGCATGCAATGCACACAGTTGCAGGGTGGTTACAGTGCAGTCCCATTCACCTAGGGGTATACTTCAAGGGTGCCCTGACTGAAAAAAGATTAAGAAACACTGGCATAGAGGAAGCGATCTCTCCATTTTCCTCCTGCAGCTGCTGAATGCCTGCGGGAGGGAGAGGAGGAGAAGCAGGGGGAAATGGAGAAACCGGTTCCTTTAAATGCAGCCACCCACTTGAGACCGGGCCCTGTTACACCACCAGGGTCGGAGGAAAGGGCCAGGGGGGCCCTTCATGGTTTCTTGCATCGGGGCCCTGAAGGTTCTAGTTATGCCACTGCTTTTTGTGAACTGGTGCCCAAAACTGAACTGCACATTCCAGATGAGTTCTTACTAATGATTTGTATAGGAGCAAAATTATATCTTTTTCTCTGCAGTCCATACCTCTTTTAATACATAAGTAAGGATTTTGCTCAAATTGAAAACAGCAGCTTGGCATTGCATGCCATTATTAAACTTATCATCTACCAGAACACCCAGATCCTTCACCACCATTGATTCCCCCAGTTGTACTCCCCCTAGTATGTACGATGCATTCATATTCTTAGCCCCCAAGTGCATAACGCATTACATTTATCAACATTAAATCTCATTTGCCACATAGATGCATTGCACAGTGCATTGAGGTTGGCTTAAAAGTTGGAGACATCCTGTAAGGACGTTATGGACTGAAATGGTACTTTTAATTCCAGACCCAATATCATTTATAAATATGTTAAAAAGTAAGGATCCCAATACTGAACCTTGGGGTACACCCCTGATAACCTTAGACTATTCAGACTCTATGAATCATTTACCACTACTCTCTAAATACAGTTTTTTAGCCAGTTTTCTATCCATTGTTGTTTTGGTTTCCCCTCACAACCTGAAAACATTCTTGTAGAATATTGTCCAAATTAGCTGTACAGAGTGTCTAGGTATATATGTTTAGAGGACTGTAAAAAGGGACATTAGATCATAGGCTGGCAAGGAATGGTATTATTGGTTCAATGGTAAATGCTTCATACAGTGTTGCTGAGAGGAAAAGTATAGTACATTTATACACTTTTTTTCTTCCCAAGTTTTGCTTTGCATTGAATGTAGGGATTTGCAGCTTAACCACTAGAGGGAGCTTTACATTTGCCTCAACCATATTCAACCTCCCTGCTCAACAACTGTTGAGATAAGATATCAGCCACACAAGAAGTTGGTTGTTTCCAATAAGTTAGCTGACTCATAGACCAACATTTAACGGAAGAGCTGTAAAGCAAAGCCACTGCATAGCACTACAAATCATGAAGCAAACTGTAAATATGTAATAAGCCAACACAGCTGCCTACATGTATAATAAAAACCGAACTACAGAGTTTATTTTTATTTTTTTAAACTTCAAGACAAAGGTATTTTTTAATTATTACTATTAATATGATTTGTTGTAACCACCCTGGCGGTATGAATATGTCAGATTTTTGCGTCTTTTGCATAGAAATTTGGCGTTTTATATTGTAGGCCTGTAATTCTTAGAAATAACACACTTAAATCTGTCCAAACAAGAGTCTAGTAGACATCCCGGGTATGATAAAGTTTGAAACATGAAATCATAAATTATAATATAATAAATAACTATAAATAATTATAAAAAAAATAATAATATAATAATAAAATGAATTTCCCCACAAATCACTATCGCTCAATTCTGCAATGTTCTAATTTACTATCGCTGTTTTCTAGCTGGTCTAAACCCACTTTTGATGTAAAGGGACACTTTTTGGTTACCATGGACAATCTCAAGTTTCCAGGCAGAAAGAACAGTATATATAATATAAAACTGCAGGCAGGGCACTGGACAAAGCACTAGGGACAAAAGGGAGGTGAAATGATTTGATACAGTAATGTAAACTTACAGATTATAGTGTACTGTATGTGTTTTAATTTTGTACTTTTTAAATTTGCTGTCAGGCTCCGCCCCTGTGCGTCACGATGCTGGCAGGGAAAGGAGCCCCACACAGTGAGGCATCGGGCAGAGGACACAGCCCACGGACACACCGGGGGGACATCGTAGGACCCTGGGGACAAGATAAGTAACCTGGACCAGGATCCTGAGATGCAATATTAAGTGTGGCTTGGGGTTGCCGCTAATGGTACTGAAATTTAACCCCGAGCCACGGAATACCGCCAGGGAGGTTAAACATATACATTGTCATTGTAAATAAATTCCTTTTTAGTACACATTTTTAGTAAGAAACACAACAATAATAAAAAAAAAAACGATAATTTTTGTTTTGATAGTAGTATAGCATATGAATTACATTTTAATGAAAAATGTAGAACATTTAAAAAAAAAAAAGGTCTGTAAAACAGATAATTTGTTTCACTTTTTAAACCATATGTAGTTGAACACTGGTCTCTGTTAATACATTAGTAAATTCTCTCATGCTTCATCTGTTGAATCCGAGCCGCAAGTAATTAACATCTTATTGGATGGAGGGAGACGCTAGGCAGAGAGATAGAGAAAAGCATGGAGCTGCCTCTGTTCCTTCTTATCTGTACGTAGAAGGCTGGAAGTGTGCTGTGCTATCTGCCATCATGAGAGAAAAAAAATCCTATTAACATTAATTGGAGGATTTTAACTCCTCAAAGAAGCGGTAATTGAATTGCATTGTCTTCTAAGTGATTAGGATTAATTGCTTCCGCCGTATCACTTTTCTGTTCATTATCTTCTGTAAGTGGGACAATTTTCTTGTTTCACAGAGTTCATCCATCTAATACAAACCCTCCTGCTGGCCGTGTGCTGTCTGCCAAGGCAACAGTAACTGCATCTGCCCAGGGACCAGGGAGGGGAGCTTTGCAAGTATTGCTGCCTTACGTACTAGGGAAAAGGCCTTGTCATTAGAATGGCTTTATCGTCTTCAGAAACAATTTTATACAGCTGAGGGTAGAAGAGTATGCAGACTGCTTGTCACCCTCTCCTTCACCTTATGGAAAGGTTAACAACAGAGGCAAGGAAGGAAAGACATATCTGATTTAGGAATCTTTACATTATAGTGCATTGTGTGAACAATACGTGTACTGTACACAGCCGCTGGTGGAAAATTAGGAATGGAAATCGATATGTAAATATATCCTTACAATACAACATGTAGTGGTTTTTATTATGGCCTAGAATAAAAATATATATTTTTTTAATTTTAAAAAGGTAAAATGTCAAATATTTCATATTATGCCTCATGCACACAGGACGTCTGTAAAATCCCCTTTGAACACCAGAACTCCTGGCAGGAAAATGCTGCTTAAAAAAGCATGCTAAAAGGTGTGTATTGCACGTAGGGATGAGCCGAACACCCCCCGGTTTGGTTCGCAGCAGAACATGCGAACAGGCAAAAAATTTGTTTGAACACGCGAACACCATTAAAGTCCATGGGACACGAACATGAATAATCAAAAGTGCTAATTTTAAAGGCTTATATGCAAGTTATTGCCATAAAAAGTGTTTGGAGACCTGGGTCCTGCCCCAGGGGACATGTATCAATGCAAAAAAAAAAAGTTTTAAAAACTGAAGTTTTTTCGGGAGCAGTGATTTTAATAATGCTTAAAGTGAAACAATAAAAGTGAAATATTCCTTTAAATTTCGTACCTGGGGGGTGTCTATAGTATGCCTGTAACGTGGCGCATGTTTCCCGTGTTTACAACAGTCCCTGCACAAAATGAGGTTTCTAAAGGAAAAAAAGTAATTTAAAAGTACTCACGGCTATAATGAATTGTCGGTCCCGGGAATACACATAAAAGTCATTGAAAAAAACGGCATGGGATTCCCCCACAGTCCATTACCAGGCCCTTTGGGTCTGGTATGAATATTAAGGGGAACCCTGAACCAAAAATTTTCAATAAAATGGGGGGTCCCCCTCAAAATCAATACCAGACCCTTCAGGTCTGGTATGAATTTTAAGGTGAACCTCGCGCCAAAATAAAAAAAAAAATGGCGTGGGTCCCCCCAAAATTCCATGCCAGACCCTTATCTGAGCACGCAACCTGGCAGGCCGCAGGAAAGGGGGGGGGGGGGGGCGAGAGAGCTCCCCCCCTACTGAACCATACCAGGCCACATGCCCTCAACAAGGGGAGGGTGCTTTGGGGTAGCCCCCCAAAGCACCTTGTCCCCATGTTGATGGGGACAAGGGCCTCATCCCCACAACCCTTGCCAGGTGATTGTGGTGGTATGCGGGCGGGAGGCTTATCGGAATCTGGAAGCCCCCTTTAACAAGGGGACCCCCAGATCCTGGCATCCCCCCTGTGTGAAATGGTAACGGGGTACAAATGTCAAGACATGGCTTGAGACAAGTCCTTTATTATAAAATTCAAAAATAAAAATGTCCCACGAAGTCCATTCATCTTCCTTTTCTCTCGCTCCGATGGACCGAAAAAAAAGCCGCGACCGACCCGCCTCCATGGTAGGCACTTGCCATATGACGCGTCCTCGCAGGTGACATTTCTTTTATAACTGAGGGCAGGGCCACACGGTGAGGTGCCCGGGTGATCCCGCCTATCTCTGACACACAGGGACATCCCTATGGCTTCCCCGTAGCGTCAGAAGGGGGCGGGGTCACCCGGTTACGTGACTTGAAAGGCTTGCAATGCTAGAAAAAGGCTTTCTTCCATTCAAGATACTTGGGGAATCTGTGCTTCACCGTGCTCCAATGGCCTTGCACTTGTTTCTTCAGATTGTGGACTCCCCAGCCCCAGAGACTGGCTTCTCCTGGGCTGAGAGGCATGCCTCCCAAAGAAGCGCAGTGACGATGTCCAAAATGTCAGTTCTTGTTGAATTTGTAAAGGCACAAAGATTTTCTGATCCATAGACAGCCCAACTCATAGGCTAAAGAAGGCAAATTGAAACACCCTCATGTGCCACCTGGCCCAAGGTACCACCACTGTCAACAAGATCTTCAAAAAGATTCCTGGGGCTGTGCCAATTATGTAAGTAGGGAGACAACTGGAAGTGGCCTCTGGCCACCGCAAATCTTACACGCCTCTGGTGTTCGGCATTGATCGGTACATGGAAGTATGAGTTGTCCAGTCGAATGATTCCAACTGGTCCTCCTGCTGAACTGTACCTGTGTTTGTCTGCATGGACTCCATCTTGAACCTCTTGATGTATATGAGCACATTCCATTCCTTCAAACTGAAACAGGTCAGGAGGCTCCTGCTTGATGGCCTTGTAGCAGTATAAACATTTTGCAAACATTTTCTCTTCTGAGATCTGTTCTCCATTGTCCACCCACCTGTCTTCTGGACCCACTGGTCTTTGGCAATTGTTATCCAAACCCTCCAGAAGGAAGCTACAAACATCTACTTCACTTAGGCCCCCTGGCCCCAACTGGAGGAGACTGGTTGGACGCACCTTTAAAAGAGACTTTCCAGCCATCTTAGCAGCTTGCTCCAGACTTATTTGATGTCAAAAGTAACTTTGAGATACCTCCATTGTGATCTATTAAATCTACAGGCTGTCCTATAAGATTTGGCCTCCTGCACCCTCTGAAGTTCAGTGGGCTTTAGTGAAGGATGGCGGCTTCCAGACTTTTCCTCCTGTCATTCGATTAATTGCATTGTTCAGCGCTTGGTCGAACAATAACTTCCCATTATAAAAAATGTTGAAGGCTTGTGTAGAAGTTCCGCCTGCCCTCCAGTGGCGTAACCACAATGCTCTCCTAGCAGTGACTGAGTGCGCCAGCGCTTGTACTAGGTCTATTAAAAGCATCAACAAAAAGTCAGTTGCCAGGTTCCACTCTTTCCAGAAACTGTGCCAAATCTTGCCATTTTGATGTTGAATGTAATGCCATTTCTGAAGTTAATATATCGAAGTTAACTCTATTGCTGGTTGGCAGGCAAAATCTGTTACTGTATAGATTCTGTGCAAGCCTGATAGCCAGATCACCACAGTTTCTGCATTCCAGATGTGTTTCTGCCTGAGTGTTTTTGATGCATTCTACATGCATTTTGCCACTTTCCCGATGTGTTCCTATAAAGAAACAATGCAACATTCTACTCTTGTTTACTGCACTAGAATGCGGTGTACTGGTGTGAATTAAGTATTTGGATTTAAAGTTAAACACTATCCATGGGTTCTTGATGCAGAAACAAAAACGCACTGGATTGCTACACCGGACACAAGAGGGCAGCAACCACCCCTGGAAGTGCAGTGCATAAACATACAGCAGCCATTTTATATGGATAAAGCTTAGGGAACCTGTTACTGTAAATTGGTCTTCTGACGAGGTCTCTGTCATCCTCCATCAATGAGCGATTTACGCTCTATCATTGTTGGGAAAAGACCATCAACGAGTGATTTACGCTCTATCATTGTGGGAAAAGACCATCCTCAATCAACGAGCGATTTATGCTCTATCATTGTGGGAAAAGACCATCCTCAATCAACGGGCAGTTTACGCTCTATCATTGTGGGAAAAGATCATCCTCCATCAACGAGCGATTTAAGCTCTACCATAATGGGTGTTGCTTGTGGCGTGGATATTTGCAGAATACTTTCTGCTATAACAAGTGGAGAAAAGCGCCTCCAGGTGTAGTAGTTTAGTACAAGGAATTTTATTGTTTCAGCGATATAGATGCACTCACATTTGTGAAGAAATCAAAAGGCATGGTAATATGTGCCTCGGTGTGGCGAATCCCCAGCGTTGTATGGCTGTCGGCTTAGTCCAGGCAAATCTGTAGAAACACTTCCTGTGGATGGTGAGGGCCAGCTCCGGAAGGCGGCCTCGGGAACGAGGCTTGGATAGCAGGATGCGACAGACTCAGGGGGATGTCGTCATCAAAGATGGACGTGTTTCGTGAGCATGCGCACTCGGATGTATTGACGAGTCGCACTCCTTTCTCAACATTGGGACAATAAAATCCCTTGTACTAAACTACTGCACCTAGAGGTGCTTTTCTCCACTTGTTTTTGCTCTACAGTTCCTGAATATGGTTTCTGTTCTACCCTGATGGCTGCCCTGTGTTTGTAGAATGGATAAAGCTTTTCATATATCCCTGGACTGACTCCCTTATATAGACTATTAATTTAATCTATATTGGTTGCTTATGGACTTTATCATCATTTGTAAATATTGATTTTAATCATTGTTTTTATTTATTTACATGTGTTTTTTGTGATACTGGGAGACACCTATTGATAATTCTGGAATTTTGCGCCTACATTCGTTATTTTTACTTTCTGCTATAGCTGTCTTGATAGGGCTTAGAATTTTGCACAACCCCCATCCTTGTGAGGCAACCTGTGCAATTTCATTTTTCTGCCACTGCAGACTGCATGCAGGCCCAAAATTTACCCTGAGCTGGGCGGGGCCTTTCCTATCATGCTGGCATAAACGCATGTGCCAATTTCCTGGATCCTGTCCCTTTACAGGGTAAGTGGAAACAACTCCTTGTAGAGTGTATTGACAACATGCTTAATGAATGTGACAACCTGTTTGTCATCCTGTGATCGTTGGCGGGTCTTATGTTTTTTGGAGCGTTTGCGTTCAGGGTTTCTGCTCCTAAAATAATGCAAAACACCTTAATTTGCATATTTTCCTTGGGCACTCTTTTAAGAACCATGTCCCACGTCGCCCCCTCCTACCTTTGTAAATCTTCTTTGTAAATCTTCCAAAGGCAGACATCAGACACAGTCAGAGTCAAAAAACAGTCAGAATGTCAAACCCACAGAAGTACACAGCATAGCAGGGAAGCCAGGACAGCACATACAGAGACAGACAGGAGACTCTGAATCTGAGGTAAGTCCTTTACCTGGCAGGAATCCAGAGAGAGAGGGAGAAAAGCCCTCACAACTGCAGACCTCCAAAATCAGTTACACCATCGCATGGTGTCTGGTGGTTCCCATCTTGTGCTGCCCATCTCCCCACACTCTGTGACACTATTCACAGCCGCTCTCAAACTGACAATAAAGCCCGGAGAGCAGTGCGGTGCACTGCATATAAAAAGACAGGAAAAAAAACAAAGGGAGAGGCAATGATGACACTGCAGAGCTGCTATAATACCACACCTGTACAATATCAATGCTGTTTAAGCATCATTTCGCCGCAGCCTTGGCACAAAAAGGCACCCAGTTCTTAGAAATATTCAACTTCAGCATTCAGGGTCTTCCAACTCCATGAGAGGCTGAACATGGAGGGATAGGTTTGGCAGGGGGGATGCAGCAAACAAATAACTTACCAACTGCAATCAACATGTGGCCTGGAGCAGACCAAAAAAAAAGGAACATCTTAGTTGGGGGAGGGGCTGTCTTTTATATTCAGCTTGGAACATGTGGTCCTTGGGGGCTCCAAAGGAGGTGTTAACCCGTTAGACGGGAGGAGGGGCCAGGAAAGTTCAATGTAGAGCAGTGATGGCTGGTGAAGTTTTAAGATGGGGGCGCCAGACTACGGCCTTCCTTTTTGACCTCTCCCACTTCTCATAAGCCCCATCCATTATAGAATCCACCCACTCTGTCCACTGTAGTACATCATATATCAGGCTCTACATTATACACAGGGTTCTGTACATCATATACCAGGCTCTACATTATACACAGGGCTCTGTACATCATATACCAGGCTCTAAATTATACACAGGGCTCTGTACATTATATACCAGGCTGTACATTATATACCGGCTCTGTAGATCATATAACAGGCTTTACATTATATACCAGGCTCTGTACCTCATATACCAGGCTCTACATTATACATAGGGCTCTGCACATCATATACCAGGCTGTACATTATACACAGGGCTCTGCACATCATATACCAGGCTGTACATTATACACTGGGCTCTTTACATTATGCACTGGGCTCTGTACATTATACACTGGGCTCTGTACATCATATACCAGGCTGTACATTATACACCGGGCTATGTACATAATATACCAGGCTCTACATTATACACAGGGCTCTGTACATCATATACCAGGCTGTACATTATACATCGGGCTCTGTACCTCATATACCTCATGTACCTCGGTATCAGAGGGAACTGAAAGTAAAAGAAAAGCCAACATTCTAGGTCATCACCAGAGCTGGCATAGAGGGGACATTTTACAATGGGGACACATCTCCCAAATGAAACGCAAATGGCAAAAAAACAGGGTTTTACCATTTGCTAAGCTGTCCAAAATTAAAAAAATGTTTTTGGCTTTAGATATACTTTAAGTGCCAGTTCACACTTGTACAATGCAGGAACCCTGCAAATCTACTGTGGGTTTTCTGCATTGCACCTGACTCACATGGCAGTTCACACTGCCATATGCAAACTGCGGGGAGTGTCAATGCATTGTTAATGACACCCCCATTTCAGCTCGCATATTGCATTGCGAACTGACAGTTTTGACATGAATTGGATCGCATAGGTGTAAATACCCATGTGATCCGATTCTGGTGTGGACCAAAAAAAAGTCCTATGCGAGTTTGCTCCGAATGCGATGCAATTTAAGCCATACTATCTGTATGGCTGAAATTGCATCGCATGGACATTGCATGTGATTTGCACTGCAGTTTCGGTGCAAATCACATGCAATCTCGCACCATGCAGCAGTGTGAAACACCACTTATATGGAAGGCTTATCCAACTACAGTACTTACAGCAGAGAATTATGAGACCATTGCCAAATCCAGTGTTTCATACAATTATAGGTTTAAGTGGCAGCCACTGAAACATTAACAATATTGGATTACATTATTTTGCCTTATTTCATGGTCCACTGACTATTTAATAACATTGAACCTGCCTGCAGATTGATTAATAGGCTAATTCTGACATATGCAAAACGTTATGCTTTGAAAACCATGCTAAACCAGAATTGTTAAATGTACAATGAGCAGCATATATATACCAATGTGGGATTCTGAAAAAAGAGTACCGCCTGGGAGTTTAATGCAGAATAAGTAGCCGAATCTGTGCGTCACATGACAGGGAAAAAATATAATCATCTACATTAATAATTGTATTCAAAGTGATTTATAACATTATCATATGACAAGCCGCACATCCGGATTTAAATTACTCAATACTGCCAGTCTGCCACGAAAGCACCCAAAGCTGAGAGATCATTTACCGCAGCGCCAGCTTATTCGGGATTCTAATTTTTTTTAAAAAGTACCGTCCAGGCCGTGCGTTCCATCCACGGAGCTGCGAACGTCACTTCTGGTTTATCACTGCACACAGACAAACCGGAAGTGACTCCGACGCTCCATGGGAAAGCACCGCCCATGTCTAGGGCAGTGCAGTGCCAATCAAGTAAGCAAGCCTAACACTATGGGTATGGGAGGAAGTGATAAAGCATTGTGCCACAAGGCAGAGCAAGACAAAGCAAATGAAGCGTTCTGTCTACAATCACATTATTGCATAGACGTCACGCTTCCCATAGTGCACTGTGTCCGGTGCCCGAGCCCAAACACAGTGCACTTAAAAGACCTTTTTTATTTTTTACATTTTTTTTAAAGGGCCCTTTTTTTTTTTGACTAGGGTGGTGGTGCCCCTTATGAACAGGCCGCCACTGATGCAGAGAATGGGTTGCCTTTGTTCAAATATATGATATGATAGTGTTTTAAAAAAAATTGAAACACCTAAGCCACTGTTGCACCTATGTATAAACATGGCTCTCTGAGGAATTCTTGGTCCATGATTGTGCCAAATAAAAGACATAACATGGTTTTGAAATGATTTAATAGCAAAGTAAAAAATTTGGAAAGGGAGGTTAAGGAAGAGGTAACAGAGCTTTGGCAGAGCATTCATTTTAATTGAGTTAAATCTTCCCTTCCAAAAGATAGAATGTTGAGTCCAGCACATTATTTGAGATTTTAAGTAATGAATTGTAGGGGTAAAGTTAGCTGAGTACAGCTTGGTATAATGGGTGGTTAGCTGGATACCCTGATATCCAAGCTATCTACCAGCCCATGTGAACTTGAGAGAGGAATCGAGTGTTTAAAATGTGGGGTTAGTTAAAAAAAAATATTGAGGACCACTGACTTTTCTTCATTAACAGATTTGGACAAAAGAGTACAAGGTGGATAGCAGGTTGGGCAAGGAAATGATAGGTTGGGTTGAAGTTAGTAACAGATCATAAGTAAAAAGACTAACCTTTTACTCATGCCAGCAATAATGTAAACCATACATAACAGGATATGTTCTGATAAGATGTGCCAATAGTTACAGGGCAAGTACAAATGGGAAAGCGAATTGAGAAGTAGGTGATAGGTCACAGTAGAGAGATTTTAACCAAATCCTTGTTTTTGCAATATGTAGTGCAAATAATCCCAGTAGATGGTATCCAAAGCTTTATGCATGTTTAGTGATAATAGTGTACCTTGTAATTTGTTGTGAGGAAGAGGATGTATTAAATGGATTACCTTGTGTGTGTTATCAAGGGCTTTTCAATTCAGAATAAAGCCCACCTGGTCTTTATGGATCAAGGAGGTAAGGGAATGATCTAACCTGGTAGCCAATACTTTAACTAGTAATTTAAAGCAGTATTAAACCCAAAAGCAAATCTTTTCTATATTACAGCTTACCAATTCTTAGATGTAATGGCTGCATTAGTTTCCTTTTTTAGGCTTTCTTTCTTCTTTTTTCATCTGGTATACCAGCAAGCAAGTCAGTTGTTCAAAAGCACAAGCAGAGTGTATCAGTTTATATGGATGAGATAAACCATTTAACGCTGGCAGGGGTGATTAAAATTATCAGCTTTTATTTATTCATGCAAAACCTGTATCCCACAAGGGAAAAACTGTTTGGAGTAACTGTTTTTAAAGTGTGAGTTGGAGTTTAGCTTCAGTTTGTTAGTGTATCTAAATCTGCTAATACATTTAACACTACCTTTCCCCCTGGCTGACAATACTGCTGTCCTCTGTGTCTCCTGTGGTCATTTATTCATTCAGAGTTGTGTCTCACTAATACAGGAGGCATGTTACTGGCCAGATCACCAGGTGAAAACAGAGGGGAAAAGCCAAAGAAAATAAAACTGATGCAGCCATCACATCTAATGATTGGTAAGCTGCAATATAATAGATTTTTGGTTTTGGGTTTAATCATTGTTAAGTAGGAAATGGGGCAGAAATTATGCAGGTCTGAGAGGTCTTTTCCCAGCTTGGGTAGCATTGCATTGCAGCAATACAAACGTGACAAAGGGTCCAAACCTCTCCTACTCAACCCAAAATTAGCTTGCAAAAAAAAATTGACGACAAATATTTTTATCACAATCACAATGGTATTTACAGGTATTGTTTAAAAAAATAAAAAAATTATCAAAATTACTCATTCCTGTTTTGACTAAGCAAACCGGGTTAAAAGGCAAAGATCACTGATGATGTGTAAAGCACTGTAATCCATAGCAGACAACCTACAACATTTAGGTCAATTAAATATGTTTGATGAGTGCTTACTACAGGTTACTTTGTATCTGTGTTAGCACTAGGTTGATTATTCCATATTTCCAATTATTTCAGAAGAATAAATCAAGGCGTTAGGAGAAAATGGTAAGTTATTATAATACTTTGCACAATTTCAGTGTTACAAGTATTTATAAAAGCTTGTACAGATATTAAGGTGAGTTAACATTTTACTTTTCACAGCAGGTAGCATAATTATGCTAAAAAATATGAACCAGTACCCCAGTGGCTGTGATACTCTCCCCTCCAGAAATGCCTGCAGTATTCTAAATTTAGGGAATAGAGATGATCTCAGGGGATACACAAACATCCATTATTCTTTCCAAGGGGAGAATAATAGAGAAATGAATCTGAGATTAACATTGAAAAGTGGTTATACAGATACTATTATTATTATTGCTATACTTATTAGGTACTTAAGAAATGTTCCAGTTATTTGCAAAATATTTTTTGTTTAAGCTGTCTGGTTTAGAAATGTATAATAGAAGTATTGAACATATCATCAAGAGTGATAAGGGGGGCATTTGCATAAGGGGATCACCTACATGGGATTGCAGTGGATATTTCCCTCCCCTTTCCTTTTATCTATTTTAAGTATATGGCCCCTTTAAGAGAGGTGCTTTGGTGTGAGGTTCGGGCGAGAAAGTTCTCTACATCTTTTCTGGAAACTTCTTTCCCTCTCCTGGAAAAGGCTGGGTCAGAAGCTCAGCATTTGTCAGTTGGATCATAGTCTCAGTGTGCTCCCTTTGTCATGGAAAATTTATGTGGTTTGTCACCCTTTAGTAAATGGGGTACTGGCATTTTATTCAGCTTATGTGAATACTGCTTTAGGTGAGGGTCTGGTATGAAATATTAGGGGGGACCCTAAAAAAAAAAAAAAAAAATTGCCTCTAAAAATACATACCTAATCTTTACCCTTGATAAGGGTCTGGTATGGAGTTTAAAGTAAACTCTCCCTCAAAATATACCAAAAAAGACATGCTGTCCTCACAAAATCCCTTTGGATCTAGTATTGATTTAAATGGGGTATCTCATGCCAAAAACAAGTAAAAAAAAATTTGGTTTCCCCCATAAATCCATAGCCGACTCCTATCTAGGCATGCAACCCCCCCCCCCCCCAGGAACACATCTTGTCTCTATGTCTCTATGTTGATAAGGACAAAGACCTCTTCCCCACATTCCTGGCCTAGTGGGTTTGGAGTGTAGATCTGGAAGCCCCTTTTAAAAATTAAGATAGACATCAATCATGACGAAGGACACCTGCCAAAACAAAACACGGTGACACGATCTGCTCCTGATAGTCTCCTCCCCAAAAATTACATTTCCTGGCTTGGCAGCTAAATGTACACAAACATTGGTTACATTCAGCAGGTGGGCCAAGATATGTAATTTGCCACAAAGAGTCTAACAGGTGTTGGCAGGTCATGGTGTTTTGTTTCTGTAGGCATTGCTCATGGTTAAATAGAAAAAAGTGAAAATTACTTCTGCGCTACTATATGAGTTAATGCACGTGTGAATAGTTGCCGCTTAACATAGATTGTGTTCCCACAAAGATACATAGAACAATTTAAATAGTGAAGCACAACTACACCCAGCTGAGCAGCAGGGTGTATTAATGAGTCAATTAGGTGAAAATAATCAAAAGTGAAAACAATCTATATAATCAACAATATGCAAAGAAAATGTCCATATATATATATATATATATATATATACATATAGTGACTGTTGCTAGTAGATTGAAGACATTAAATCCAAAAGAAAAACTTTTCTCAGTGCATGTGTCTATATCTTTATAAGTGACAAATCCAAAATAAGTTCTCAAGCACACCACTGTGTCTTTCACCGGTCTCTATTTGTGCTCACCTCACATGAATACCCACCATAGGGTCTAATGCAGGGGTCTCAAACTGGCGGCCCACCAGCTGTTGCTAAACTACAAGTGCCATGAGGCATTGCAAGACTTGGCAGTTACAAGCATGACTCCCTCAGGCACAGGCATGATGGGACTTGTAGTTCCGCAACAGCTGGAGGGCACCAGTTTGAGACCCCTGGTCTAATTGCACCTCAGGGGTATAAATCCAGGACAGAAAATAAGGACAGGAAAAAACTCAACATAGTGTTTTACCATTTAAAAACAACTTTTAATAAAACCACAATAAAGAACTCACATTTACAGATGCACTGTCCTGGTGCATGCAGGTAAAGCACTTGTATGATAAAGATGGACAATCCCTGGATCACTGAAACATCTGCAGATCCTTGGCCCTGTGTCCCCAGCGGCTCACAAACTGCTTCCTAGATGGATGTAATGATGTTACAGGCTCCGCCTCAATGCGTTTCCTCACTGTACTTGTGACTATATCAATAGGTGTCACAAGTACAGTGAGGAAATGCGTCGAGCCGGAGCCTGTGACATCATTACAACCATCTAGGAAGCAGTTCACGAGCCCCAGCGGGGAACATGTAAATGTGTTGGAATGGCCTAGTCAAAGCCCAGACCTCAATCCAAAAGAAAATCTGTGGTCAGACTTAAAGATTGCTGTTCACAAGCACAAACCATCCAACTTGAAGTAGCTGGAGCAGTTTTGTAAGGAGGAATGGGCAAAAATCCCAATGGTAAGATGTGGCAAGCTCATAGAGACTTATCCAAAGCGACTTGGAGCTGTGATAGCTGCAAAAGGTGGCTCTACAAAGCATTGACTTTAGGGGGGTGAATAGTTATGCACATTGACTTTTTCTTTTATTTTGTCCTATTTTTTGTTTGCTTCACAATAAAAAAAAAAAAAAAAAAATCTTTAAAGTTGTGGACATGTTCTGTAAATTAAATGATGCAAATCCTCAAACAATCCATGTTAATTCCAGGTTGTGAGGCAACAAAACACAAAAAAATGCCAAGGGGGGTGAATACTTTTGCAATGCACTGTAAATCTTTAAGAGCAAAGCATATGCACACGTTTCAAAATAAAAGCTTAGATAATGTGAACCTTGTGCTACGGAAGGTATATTTGTTGGCTACGGTGAATCTTAAAAGGGTTACAGAAATCTGCATCCAGGAACCAATAAGGTAACAATCAGCAGAAATTTCACTAATAATAAAGCACTGTTAACAAAATGGGAAATTGGCTGAATGATACTAAACAGGTGTCAAGTTTGAAACAATAATGCAAAACAGGTTTAGGATGGCAAAAAAACATGCATACACTGCAGAATAATGAGAGCTGCACAGAGATATGAAAGCTAAACAAACATTCATTCCTTACAGAAATGTTTCTGTGACTAAATCAGGATAATGTGTAGCTGCATAGCATAGTCTCTAGAAGACTCTTTTATTATAGAGAGTCAAGCTGAGAATCACTATTTCAGGAAAATGGTACAGAACACCGATATTTACAGCCATCCTCATAAACAAAGTCCCTCACAGTGAAGTCCAGTGTAGCTCTGGTAACATAGGTGAACAGGATATAAACAAAAAAGTCTGTGCTACTACCCATACATCACATAGAAAGCAGAGCTCCCCGGTGCTCGATCCACAGTCGCCGGCTGAGTAGAGAAATGAGGAAAAGATGATCCGCACTCTGGTGATTGCTCTTTAAAAATGTAGTATTTATTAACAAGCCACAGTGACCAAACACAAATAAGAAAGGTTAACGCGTTTCAGCCTTCAAGGCCTTAGTCATAACCACCAACATAGGTGAACAGCTGGAGGGATCCAAGGGCCAAGGACAAAGCGCTCACTGGATCTGGAGTAGTTTGGTAGCAATTAGAAGGGGATTCCCACAGTAGCTGGGAGAAGCTGCATGATATTAGGCTCTGGACGTGCTATTAAGTTCTACCTGTTTATAAGAAGCAAATGTGGATTAAAGCTACAGAAAAAGGGATGACATCTCTCAACCAGCTTTAAGCTTGGGAACTTACAGAATGCAAATGTGTAGTCACCTCAATTGAAAAAACATATCTAAATTTGAAAGAAGAAGAGTTTCTGCTTAACAATGGACAGTACAGACAAGCAGTGGGGGTACTTTTACACATTGCAACTACTACATGCCCAGATATCGGAGCTACTATATTACTTTTCTGCAGATGTGTAAGTAAACCCTGGCAAAGAGGCTGTAGTTTAATAAATAAAAAAAGTCATGCAGCATCTAAAACATACTCAAGACATGAACCTGAGACTATCCATAAATGGTTACCAAGAACTCTTAGGATAGGTAGACTCTGATTGGGCAGGTGATGCCTGTATTTGCAAATCTACACTTGTTCCAGTAAGGTAATAGCCCAGAATTCTGGTCCAGCAAAAATACATTTTAGAGGCATTATTTTTTTTTGGATGCTGAATACATCTCAGTAGCTTATGCTTGTCAATAAGTCATTTGGTTGTGGTAACTATCTGAGAATTTTAAAGAACTTATGTCTCAGCCAACAGGACAATCAAGAATGTATAAAGCTTGCAAAGAGTGAAAAGATCAATGTCAGAACAAAGCACATTGATGTCAGGTACCACTACTTCCAGGACCCTGTGGAACAAAATGTGATTGTGCTTGAATGCTGTATAACATAAAAGATGATAGTAGATACTATGACAAAACCCTACCAAAGTCAGTCTGAAGAACTCTGAAAGAAGTTTGGACTTACATGAGAAGTAGTTTTTGTGTGAGAGTGTCAACATGCTGTTCATGCAGACATACAGTAGGTGCAACAGGCATTATCATATAAGATAATGTGATTAGAAGTTCTGCCACTAGTTGGTAGTGTTAATCCTAATGTATTATTCTTCCTAGCGGAAATACATGAGTACAATGTAATTTCCCATCTCTATTTTCCTGTTGCTTTCCAGTAATACAAGAAGGGCTCAGTCATGTGTTCAGACTGGTAACGGTCATATCTGCAGCAGCTTTTCAACAAAAACACCCAGTCCTTTTGTAAAAAGCCTAGTATCTTCCCTATGTAGAAAAATACAAAAATCATTTGGTGGACTGCGCACAGTCCACTCTAAAACGAACCTTGTAGCAGCGCTATTATAACAGTTTCTCAAATGATAAAATATGAGAAAATAAATATATATACACTCTCAATAAAGTGACCATGTGCTGAATAAATATAAATAAATATATATAAAGGCCAGGTGAGTGTGAAAAAAATTGATAAGTGAATCAATCAAAATAAATGTAAATTATTAAAAGTGAACCATAAATGCGGTGAGAATAAATAAACTAAACTACAAATATGGAAATTCGTGTCTAAAGTCCACATATGAAAGGTGCTTGCAAATCGGATCAAGCAAGTTGCAGAAATACAATAAGTGACAATTCCCGAATGGTGTCAATGACAGTTCTAAATTGATAATCCTTCTGTGATCCGTCCACCATACACTTTCACCTCGTGAGGGATTCGTCCCCTTATGGGGCTGCACTCACCAGAAATCCATTTATAGTAAGCCTGTAGTTACACCAAACCGGGCCTTCTCCTCCAACATCAGACCATTACACTCCACCAGCGCGGTAGTAAGACCAGAGTATCAGACCTTCAATCCAGCATCCCTTGATCAGCACTCCACCAGCGCGTTTACATAATGTGTGAAAAACAAATGAAGGGCCACATAGTGTAATACTGCTAAAATATTTTTATTAAACACTTTCCCTTTAAAAACAAGGATCCCCCTAAAATTAGCTGCGTACCAAAAGATGAAAAACAATGAGCATTGGTTAAATGTAAAACCTCTACTGTGCCTGGGTTCCTTCCACCTAGCAGGATGTGGATCAATGAGTTCCGCTGTGTAAGCTGGCGGCGTCTCTCCTTCCTGGTGTCTGTGGAACGCACAGTGAACCGCAAGCGTAGTGACGTCACTTCCTGTTGACCTACGCCCTGACGCGTTTCGTCATTTCCGACTTCTTCTCGAGGGCGCCCTATAAATTGATTTCTGGTGAGTGCAGCCCCATAAGGGGACGAATCCCTCACGAGGTGAAAGTGTATGGTGGACGGATCACAGAAGGATTATCAATTTAGAACTGTCATTGACACCATTCGGGAATTGTCACTTATTGTATTTCTGCAACTTGCTTGATCCGATTTGCAAGCACCTTTCATATGTGGACTTTAGACACGAATTTCCATATTTGTAGTTTAGTTTATTTATTCTCACCGCATTTATGGTTCACTTTTAATAATTTACATTTATTTTGATTGATTCACTTATCATTTTTTTTCACACTCACCTGGCCTTTATATATATTTATTTATATTTATTCAGCACATGGTCACTTTATTGAGAGTGTATATATATTTATTTTCTCATATTTTATCATTTGAGAAACTGTTATAATAGCGCTGCTACAAGGTTCGTTTTAGAGTGGACTGTGCGCAGTCCACCAAATGATTTTTGTATTTTTCTACATTTCCACATTTCTAAGCAGCAGCTGTTAATAATGTATGTATAAGGACCACTGTACATTTACATTATATCAGGATTATTTTACACACCACTAATTTAATTCTTATCACATTTATTCACATACACATATATCCATATCAGTTTATTGGTTTTACACATATATATATACCTATTCATTGATTTATATGTTTATGTAACTCACTTTATGCACACATTTTTATATTTATTTATTTATTCATATTTATATAGCCAACTAGTCTACAAACTACTATTTATAGGATAGGTCCACCAAAGGCCTGTTTAGTGGTTGCCAGTAACACATCCTTGTAGCGCAGAGCGGTGTTTATTTTAGGAGGGCAGTAGTACTAAACATCATCATCCAATAGTATCTTCCCTAGTTAATCATTTGGGCTCCTGGTCATAAACCAGCATTTTTAGCAGAAGCTCATGAGATAGGAAGAGCAATAAAAAATGTTGGTGTAAAAAAAGACTTTGACAGTTTTGGAGACTGAAAGTTAGGCAGACAGTGTCCCTAAATATAATGTAGCCAGGCAAAGATGCAGAGCCACAGGTGAACAAGGTATAGACTACAGACCACCGGGAGCAAATTGCTTGTTCTTATTAAAGTAAAACTTCACACAAAACAAATTACCTGCCCCCCCCCAATAAAATAACATGACAAATGTGGCAGAAGAGGGGGGGAGGAGCAGGTAATTCTTTTTGTCAGGTACATGCTCCCAATTCCATTTGGATCACCTAGGCAAGTGAACCAAGCCAATTATTTACTTTCTTTTTGGAATTAAATTCAAAACAGTTGTCTCTGTGCCTCTTACGAATCTATCACTACATGTGGATGCGACTGCCTTATTCCTGGGTGTGCTGGTCAAATAGCCTGTGTAAGGATCCATAGGAACACATTTACATATATTGTTCAGGCTACCTCCTAGATGTATTCTTTTTTTCTAAACTTTAAAAAAAAAACAATATTTTTTCCAATATCTTATTGTTAACATAATATTCCACTGTGTAAATACATTTTGCTTCTAGAGTGGTGTAAGATGCTGTTGTAAACATTGACATTGAGATGCAAAGCACAGGACCCTGACAGAGATTCTAATAGACATGTGCAATTCATTTCGTTTTTTGTCCGTTTTTCGTTTTTTGTCGTTATTTTCGTTCGTTCGTTTTCGTACGAATGAACAAATCATTCGAATTGTACGAATCCGAATAACGAATCGTTCGAATCGTACGAATCCGATTGACGAATCATTCGAATCGAACGAATCCGAAAATCCGAAAAAAACTACAGTGGTGTGAAAAAGTGTTTGCCCCTTCCTCATTTCCTGTTCCTTTGCATGTTTGTCACACTTAAGTGTTTCGGAACATCAAACCAATTTAAACAATAGTCAAGGACAACACAAGTAAACACAAAATGCAATTTGTAAATGAAGGTGTTTATTATTAAAGGTGAAAAAAAATCCAAACCATCATGGCCCTGTGTGAAAAAGTGATTGCCCCCTAAACCTAATAACTGGTTGGGCCACCCTTAGCAGCAACAACTGCAACCAAGCGTTTGCGATAACGTGCAATGAGGCTTTTACAGCGTCCTGGAGGAATTTTGGCCCACTCATCTTTGCAGAATTGTCCCAATTCAGTTACTTTAGAGGGTTTTCGAGCATGAACGGCCTTTTTAAGGTCATACCACAACATCTCAATAGGATTCAGGTCAGGACTTTGGCTAGGCCACTCCAAAGTCTTCATTTTGTTTTTCTTCAGCCATTCGGTGGTGGACTTGCTGGTGTGTTTAGGATCATTGTCCTGCTGCAGAACCCAAGTTCGTTTCAGCTTGAGTACACAAACAGATGGTCGGACATTCTCCTTCAGGATCTCTTGGTAGACAGCAGAATTCATAGTTCCTTTTATCACGGCAAGTCTTCCAGGTCCTGAAGCAGCAAAACAGCCCCAGACCATCACACTACCACCACCATATTTTACTGTTGGTATAATGTTCTTTTTCGGAAATGCAGTGTTCCTTCTACGCCAGATATACTTGGACACACACCTTCCAAAGAGTTCCACTTTTGTCTCATCGGTCCACAGAATGTTGTCCCAAAAGTCTTGGGGATCATCAAGATGTGCTGTGGAGAAATTGAGACGAGCTTTGATGTTCTTTTTGCTCAGCAGTGGTTTTCTCCTTGGAACTCTGCCATGCAGGCCATTTTTGCCCAGTCTTTTCCTGATGGTGGAGGCATGAACGCTGACCTTAACTGAGGCAAGTGAGGCCTGCAGTTCCTTGGACGTTGTTGTGGGGTCTTTTGTGATCTCTTGGATGAGTCGTCGCTGCGCTCTTGGGGTAATTTTGGGAGGCCGGCCACTCCTGGGAAGGTTCACCACTGTTCCATGTCTTCGCCATTTGTGGATAATGGCTCTCACTGTGGTTTGCTGGATTCCCAAAGCTTTGGAAATGGCTTTATAACCCTTTCCAGACTGATAGATCTCAATTACTTTCTTTCTCAATTGTTCCTGAATTTCTTTGGGTCTCGGCATGATGTGTTGCTTTTAAGGATCTTCTGGTGGACCTTACTGTGTCAAGCAGCTCCTATTTAAGTGATGCCTTGATTGTGAACAGGTGTGGCAATAATCAGGCCTGGGTGTGGCTAGAGAAATTTAACTCAGGTGTGGACAACCACAGTTATAGTATGTTTTAACAAGGGGGGCAATCACTTTTTCACACAGGGCCATGATGGTTTGGATTTTTTTTCACCTTTAATAATAAACACCTTTATTTACAAATTGCATTTTGTGTTTACTTGTGTTGTCCTTGACTATTGTTTAAATTGGTTTGATGTTCCGAAACACTTAAGTGTGACAAACATGCAAAGGAACAGGAAATGAGGAAGGGGGCAAACACTTTTTCACACCACTGTAATTAGAAACAACGAATGTACTAATGAAGAAATTATGAAGAATTATGCTCCGATTACGAATCTACGAATGTTACGAATGTACGAATAAATACAAAGGCGTCTGAAAATTAAACTAACGAAAAAACGAATCAACGAAAAATAACACTTATGAATGTACAAATCGTTACGAATACGAACACCGACGACTTACGAATGTACGAATCGTTACGAATACGAACACCGACGACTTACGAATGTACGAATCGTTACGAATCAACGGAAACGAAACAACAAAACGAAAATAAACAATGTTTTTTCGGAAACGAAAAAACGAAAATAAACGATTTTTTTTCGGAAACGAAAAAAACGAAATGAAAATAAACTAATTTTTTTGTTGTGCACATGTCTAGATTCTAATCGTTCTTCATTACATCCAAAAAGAAACCTTTTAGACTTAAGCTTTAAGAGATTAGAATGAATGTAATAGCCCCTATTGAAATATTAAGAATATCTATATTACAATAACCCATGAAGAAGGTCAAGTCCTTGGGTCTCTCAAAAGACATACAACCTACTGTATAGGGAACCAACCCACCCACCGGGACCTTTCCCCAGAATAACACTAAGGGACCTCTCCCCTGAAAGTGTAGGGCTAAAAGACCCTTCCATAACAGTACTTAGCTGTTTTGTTAAAGACTGTTCCAGCTCACTAGAGGTTGACTCGCTAACAAGACAGACAGGACTCCTATTATCATGCCACTGTTACAGAACCCTAGCGCATACTTGACTTATAAAAAGACTAAAAAGTCCCTGAGCACATAAGAGATTTTGCAAAATAGCATAAACACCAACACGGTAAGGCAGGTGGAGAACACATCCCAACATTAGGCATTAATAATATTCATAATGTTGGGTTGTGGTGGGCCCCTCATAGTTCCTACAGTCCCCATATAGAATTTTAACTCTGGCACATGTCGGATAGGTAAGTGCCTGATGAGGTCACATATGCAAGTGTTTATTAATCTGAGACCATTGATGAAGGAACATTAATAATATCGATAATTATTAACAACACATATTTTTTGTAAGAGGGACATGTTCAACTGAGCATACACAAGGCAAGGACATCCAGGAACTTTCCAAAGAAGTTTGTCCTGCACTTTTTTCCCCAACAAGACAGGAAGCAAAAACAGGTTTAATGCAGAAGGGCTTCGTACAGCAAGTTCATAGCATACAAGAAACAAAACAGCTGTTCTTCCTAACAGGGTACACCCTAATGTGTTCCCCAAAACTAACAGGCAGCACATGTACCATTTTAATGTTCTGTCTGCACTCAGTCTTTTCACCAAGCAGCAGGTTCCAACAGCAAAGACAGCGAGAAAGAGAAATCCAAGCATCAGTCAGCTTACAAAATGAAAGGCCTGTAGACAACTGCGACCAAGAACAAGGTCTGTCTACAAGGTAAGATGTGAACCTAGAAACAGAGGCATTATTCCACTCAAAGCTCTACAAAGTCTCCAGGCTCCAGGGTCAAAAATGTAACTTACAAAAGAAAGCAAAAAGTTTGTTTTCTCCACATCATTTATATACCTTAGAACCCCTCACCTTGTGCATGTGAGAAATCTAGGTGACAAATATACTTCTTCCTCAATCCTGCCAGCCAGTTCCACTTTGAGCAAAGTGATAGTTATAGTGTGTTTATAAAAGCTAAACCCCTTCCCCTCTTTTCCCAGTTAGAATCACATTATCGGCCATTCTTTTTCCCACGCTTTAAATCAAGTTCTGTTAAATTAAAGAATGTTATAATGATGGCAATTGGAGGTTTAAACAATATTGTTGTTAAACACTAATCATGATGTTCTGATATATATTTTAAAATTCAATGTGCAAAATTACAATATGTTTCATTTATGAGTACTTGGTAATCTCTATGTAGTGTGTTTTGTTGGAAAGATCAAGATATGTTTGGGATGTTGGTTCTAAGAATAATATAAAAAATATACTGTATATTTCCTCTCATACTGCCAAATGAAAAGACTGTTATAAGGTTTTGAACTGGTACTTTTTGATCAACAGATAGCTTGGTAGAGACAAACAGTTTTGTAGTTGTGTAATTTGCTTGTATTTGTCATTAAATTACTTTTTGCAATTCTCTGAGTCTGAGATTTTGCATTATTGAATTATTGTCTGTAAATTAAGGTGTAAGCACACTTTTAACAGTCATCTCATCCCTATCCCCTAGGCCCTCCTTATCACATAAAACTAATTCAGCTCTGCATACCCAAAGCTGGACAGTGCTTTGTTGACTGCAACTTCAGATTTTTTTCTACTATACTGCAGTTTCTATAATCCAAATTGCTCCCCTGCACACCACAAGAGGAAAAGATGGCCAAGAAAGCACTCTGTAGCTCTCTAGTGTGTGGAAAAAAATATTACCTTTAATAATGATCAGGATGGCCGAGAGGGATGAAGGGTAAGATTACTGATAAAACCCAGAAGTAAAGTCCTTAGTGTACTTTCAATGAAAAGAAGCCATGATAAAGTATATTTTTATATTTCTATAGCAGCCTCATTGATCCAGGTCCTTTATTTATCCACTCATACAATATATATAAAAATAGCATATCAGTCGGCCAAGGACTGCTGGAGGCAGCCACTTCTAGTGCACTTTTTATCTAGCAGATGAAGGATTGACAATCAGCAGCCAGTAGAAAGTATATATAAAAAGCTCCACTGAGTGCCTCCAAAATTCCTTAACAAAGAAAGATATGAAAACATTGCAAAGGCATCAGACGTGATGTTAGGCAAGCTTTAAGATGTCACAGACAGAGTGGCTTCAGAACTATTTGCGGTGAGCACCAGCAGTATCACAAGTCTATCAATGTGCTACTAGCCAGGGCACTGACAGAAACAATGCTTCTTCCTCCCTTTGACTTTACTATTTACATGCCTACAATTCAGGAGTGGATACAAGAAACCCCACAAGAATTGACGATGCTGTGAGTTGCAAGTGTAGGCTGAATCAATAACACTGGCAGTCCCTGAGCTAATCAGTGACTTCATCTATGTGAGTAATTTCATGTGTAAACCTTGCTCTGTAACAATTCCTGCTTTGGAGCTCAGGTGTTGATGTGCTTGATTGATGTCATAGTCATTAAGAACTAAATTGAATGATTTTTGATACAAGTTGAATGACCCTATCAAGTACCTGGTGGAGACTGGGTGGATGAGGGGGTTCCTCTTGTACCTCCTGCCCAGCACAAGGTAATATCATTGCCAGAGTTTGCAGGCCGAGACAGATCTTTGTTGCAGCCAGATATATAGAAGTGGGAGCTGAAGATCACCAAACAGAAACCTTGTACAGAAACAAAATGGTACCAGATCAAGAGCCAAGGGCAGAGTTCAGGAAACATGCCGAGGACATTAAAAACAGCCTGGCAATGTGGTACCAAATTGAAAGACAAAGACAGAGTACAGGGTACAAGCCAAGGTCAGTAACAGCTGGGCAGACAGGATACAAGGCAGAATAAGATAGCAGAGTCCAGATGGCATGCAGGGTGGTCAATAGAGATTTGTCGAACACCCCCTGGTTTGGTTTGCAGCAGAACATGCGAACAGGCAAAAAATTTGTGTGAACACCGTTAAAGTCTATAGGACACAAATGGGAAAATCCAAAAGTGATCATTTTAAGGCTTATATGCAAGTTATTGCTATAAAAAGTGTTTGAGGACCTGGGTACTGCCCCAGGGGACATGTATCAATGCAAAAAGTTTTAAAAGGAATTTTTTTTCAGGAGCAGTGATTTTAATAATGCTTAAAGTGAAACAATAAAAATGAAATATCCCTTTAAATATTGTGCCTGGGAGGTCCCTTTAGTCTGCCTGTAAAGTAGCGCATTTTCCCCAAGTTCATAACAGTCCCGCAGCAAAATGACATTTTTTTTTTTCTTTTTTTTTTTCCATTTATAGATGTTTATTGATTTTTTCAATAAAAATACAGAAAAATAAAATAATGAAAACACAAGGTATAAACAGAAATAATGAACAAGAAGAAGCACGTAACCATAGCAGTCGTAGTCACATATCCAGAAGAATGTGAAACTTTTCAATGTATACAAACTTAAAGTTATGCAGTGTGTATGCATTTAAGTGTGTTAATTGCTAACAGACGTTCAAATGTGTAGTTTTGTTGGACTCTTCTGATAACATCGGTAATGTTAATTGTTGGGATGTTTTTCCAGTGTTGAAGTATTAGGGATCTAGTAACTAGTATGATGTGGGATACTACATGTCTCATGGTGTATGGGTATTTCTCTAACCCTATTAGTAGTATAGTCATCATTGGGTTTGGGGGTGTGATAATTCCTGTAAGGGATGAGATGAGTTTAAATACTTGGTTCCAGAGGCTTGTTAGGCTGGGACAGTCCCAGAGCATGTGTAGAAGATGGCCTTTGTGGCCGCAGGCCCTCCAGCAGAAAGGAGAGGTGTTAGGAAACATATTTGCAACTCTACAGGGGGTATATTGCCAACGGCTAATTATTTTAATGGATGTTTCCCAGTGGCTAATGCAGTGTGATGCTTTTGTATATTTCGGAATGCAGACTTCCACTGATCGTCTGTGATAGTAGTTCCCATATCTGTGTCCCATTTTATATGTACTGTTGACTTTCTAAATACTTTTTTGTTCTGGAGCAAGTTATAATAGAGTGATATGCCTTTGTTGTTTATTGGGCCTCTTGTGATATGTTGCCATACTGAGGGCGGAAGGTGGACGGTTTGTAACGGGTTATTATGCATGAAGTGTGCCACTCGTATACAAGTAAAAAGCAAGTGGTGTGGTAAATTGTGGTCTTTTGTTAGGCATGCTGCTGATTTAGGCCTATTGTTGTGAAGTAAGTCCTGAACCGATTTAATCCCTTGGGAGGGGAATTCTTTTAGGGATAGCATTGGAATATTGACTTCTATCATAGTCAGAGGAAGGGTAAAGCGTAATGCCTTGCTGTTATCAGGTTGGTGGGTTTGGAGGTATCTCCAAGCCAGCAGTGATGTGGCGATGGTTGGGGGTAAGTGTCTGTCATTCCAGGGTATCCAACTGTCTCCTAGTAGGACCGTTGGTAGATCTGGCATAGGAGCAAGTGATTTTTCGATTTCTACCCATAACGGTGTGTCAGTAGAGGAGAACCAGTATTTGATTTGGTCGAGTCTAGTTGCCCACATATAGTCGTGTATATTAATTAGGCCCGCCCCTCCAGCTGTTTTATGGGGTATTAGAGTGGTTTGTGAGCATCTTGCTTTCTTGTTCTGCCATAGAAGTTTCCATTGAAGATTAGAGAGGGATCGGAGGTAAAGCGCAGGGATTTTTACCGGAAGCGCTCTAAAGATGTATAAGATTTGTGGGAGAATGACCATTTTAAAGGCTGCTAGTCTGCCTAGCCAAGATAGTTCTCGTTTGGCTATATTATTGGTTTGTGTTGTTATTTTAAGTAGAAGGGGTTTGAAGTTGGCATCCGCTAGTGTTGCAGTGTTGCTAGTCAGGGTGATGCCCAGGTATGGTATACCTTTGACACTCCATGAGTATGGAAGGGAGTGCTGTAACTCAAGGCAGTCTTTGGTTGGTACACCTAGGTTTAGGATGAGGGATTTTGAAAAGTTTACCTTGTAATATGAAACTTCTCCAAAGGATTTCAGTATATTGTGTGCTGTAGGGAGTGAGTTAAGCGGATTTGTTAGCATCAATATCACATCATCGGCGAATAAATTTATAACATGGGGAGCCGAGCCGAATTGAAAACCAGAGATATTAACGTGTGTTCTAATGGCCTCCGCCAGGGGTTCAATCATGAGATTGAATATTGTTGGGGATAAAGGGCAGCCCTGGCGGGTTCCATTAGTTATCTGAAAGGGATTAGAAAGCATACTGGATGTGTATATTTGTGCCGAGGGGCATGAGTATAGGGCTAGTACTGCATTTAGTATATGATCACAGAAACCAAATTTAGACAAGGTCATTGACATGTATGTCCAGTGCACTCTATCAAACACCTTCTCTGCGTCTATGGAAAGCAGCAGAGAAGGCGTTTTGGTTTGTTCAACATGGTGGAGTATATTGATAAGTCTCCTTGTGGCATCCGAGGTTTGTCTCCCCTTCACGAAGCCCATCTGGTCGCGTTGAATAAGGGACGGAAGAAAGTCTGATATTCTTTTGGCAATAAGTTTACCGTAAATTTTGATGTCGGTATTAAGTAGAGAAATTGGTCGGAAATTAGGGGGTGTATTGGGTTCCTTGCCTGGCTTGGGTAGGGTGACTATATATGCTTTTAGCATTTCCGGAGGAAATGATGCCGTGGTTGCAGCTTTGGTAAACACTGAGTGCATATGTGGTGCAAGGTGGGATTTGAATATTTTGAAATATTCGTTTGAGAAACCATCGGGTCCGGGTGATTTGCCATTAGGTAGTGTAGCTATTACTTTTTCTATTTCAGATGTAGTGAATGGGGAGTTTAATGAGAAAAGTTGGGACTCTGATAGGGAGGGCAGTTTTAGGTTTTGGAGAAAGTGGTTTATGTCTTCATGTGTAGGTTGGTATGTAGAGGGGTCGTCTTTAATGTTGTATAGATTGCTGTAATAAGTAGCAAATTGGTTAGCAATATCCTGCGGGTTAGTGATTTTATGTTTGAGAATGGGGTGCAGCAAGTGGGCAATTCTCATTTTGGATTGTACAGTTTTTATTCTATTGGCCAAGTATTTGCCAGCTCTGTTGGCATTATCATATGAAGTCAATTTCAGGCGTCGGAGGTGATAATCATATTGTTGGGACAGTAGTTCTCTTAGTTTCTCTCTGAGTTTTGAAATTTTTTGAGTGAGGGTAGGGTTTGGTGCTTGTTTATTTTGTGTTTCCAAGGAGTGTAGATCTGTTAGAATAGAATTGACGTGAGCAGTATGACGTTTCTTTTCTCTAGCACCAAGTTGTATCAATATGCCTCTCATGTATGCCTTATGGGCATTCCAGAGAGTAAAGGGATCCTCTACAGAATCTGCATTGTTGAGAAAGAAATCGTTAAGGTGTTGTGAGATCATCGCTGACGTGCGGGGTTCTTGAAGTAATCTAATATTACTGCGCCAGATGGGTGGGGAAGAGGAGACAACCCGGTCATTTATGGTAATAGTAATAGCTGTGTGGTCAGACCATGTAATGTCATGTATTTGCGCAGAGGAGACTTTTTGCAGCAACCATTTATCTGTTAGGAACAAGTCAATGCGTGAGTAGGAGCAATGCCTGTGGGAAAAGAAAGTATAGTCTCTCGCATTCGCATTCAAGCTTCGCCAAACATCAAACAGCTCTGCATTGTGGATTGTTTTGCTCAGATAAGAGGACCTGTTTGAATTTTGGGTAGATGTATCAAGTCTTGGATCAACGATGAGATTAAAGTCGCCACATAAAATGAGACTTCTATAAGGTTGAAGTTTAGTTTTCTTGAGCAGTCTGCTGAGAAAGCGGATCTGGTGAGAGTTCGGGGCATATAGAGATACCAATGTATATGGGAGTGAGTTGATATCCCCTTTAAGGATAATGTATCTGCCCTTGGTATCGATGATAGTTTCCTTGTGAAGGAAGGATAAGGTATTCCTCAGTGCGATCAAGACACCTCCTCTTTTATGATCTGGTGTACATGCCATGAACACATGAGGGTAGTCCCTGTGAGAGCACTTTGGAGCTTTGAAGGTTTGAAAGTGAGTTTCCTGAACACACAGGATGTCTGCCTTATGTTTCTTGGCTTCCGCCCACATGGAGATTCTTTTTGCGGGATGGTTCAATCCCCTGGCATTAATGGATATGCAGTTAATGGACATGGGGATGGAATTGGGTGTTCTGCAGTGCTATGTGTTGCTTGTACTCACTGTGACCAAGATTGGAGTCCAGAGAGGTAGGATGGATTCTGGTTGGATTCAGTGCTTGATGAAGGAACGCTGCTGTTCGGTGTGCTTCAAACATATAATGAACAAGATAAAAATAATATAGAGAAAACAAGGTTAAATATACGAACATAGTAAGAACAGGATCTATAAACTGATCCATGTGCAGACGTAATTGCTGCTAAGGTGTTTGAGGGAAAAAAAAAACAAGGGTTGTAACTGGAAACCCCTGTGTCCGGAGAGAATTGATTGACATATATGTAGTTAAACTCATGTGCTGCCACCGGCATTTTTCTTGGAGGAGCGTTTGCGGGAAACCACTTGCCAGTCCTCATGTAGTGGATTAGGTGTGGGGGCCTGAGCTGCTGGTGGGGTGTGGTCAGGGAGTATGCCCCATTGGCGTAGTGCAGCAATGCCCTCATCCAGTGTGGAAATTAGTGTCGCTATGCCATTGTGGGTAACTGAAAGCTTAGCGGGATACTTCCACTTGTGGACGATGTTGTGGTTCCTCAGAGCCTTAGTTATTGTCGCTAGGTTGCGACGTTGTTGGAGTGTGTGCCTGGACAGGTCTGGAAGCAATTGAAGGTCAGCGTATTGCGGATGTCTGGCTTCGGCCCTGCGTGAAGTTGTTAGGGTTTGTTCCTTAACGTGGTAGTAATGTACCCTGAGTAATACATCTCTGGGTGTGTTTTCCGGAAGAAAGGATGGTTTTGGAATGCGGTGGATACGATCTACAATGAGGTCTTGCGGTGATAAAGATGACAGTAATGTTGAGAATAGCGCCTGAGTGTATGACAGTAGCTGCGTGGCTGGGACGGTTTCTGGGATCCCCCTTATCTTAATATTGTTCCTTCTGGAACGGTCTTCCAAATCTGCGATTTTGTTTTTTAACCATGCGATTTCTTCAGTATGGTTACTATGGGCATCTACCATGGTGTTGAAGGATGAGGTAAAATCACCCATGCGTTGTTCAATATGATCAACCCTATTGCCTAAGGCCTGCACTTCTCTTTGACAGTGGTTTATTCCTGCAGTCATATCAGCATGCAGTGAGGCTCTCAGGGATAGTAGCATGTCTTTAAGAACGGTATCTGACACTGGTCTGTCAGATGTGGGGAAAGCTGTTATGGGGTCCTGTGTGAGTATTGCTGCTGTTCCCTCAGTGCTGTGAGGCCTGCTTACCTCCATTTCAGGGTCCCTCAGCGGTCTGTCAGGTGAGGAGATCCTCTTCTTTTGTTTGGCCTGGCTTCTGGTGGTGGGACTAGAAGTCCCAGAGGAGGATCCGCTATTGGGGAGGATGCCTGGAAGGGTTTGTGGAGGTCCGGGGCGGCCATTAACAGCGTTCGCGGCCTGTCGCTCCGTCTTCTCTATAGCGCCGGCGCCATTTTGTTGTGGTCCGCGCGCTCTGAAAAAATCTTGTAATTTCTGGGGATCTTGTGTTTTTTTCCGCTGGCGAGTCATCTTGACAGGCACAGCGGGACTCGGGGAGTCTGTGGATGGCTCGTGGGGCTTGGATGGTGCCGGTGGTCGCAGATGCGGCTGGATTCTCTCCGGCGGCCGAGCGGAGCTTGTAAATCAAGCGTCCATGTTGGAGCTCGGTCGCCACGACCCCCCGCAAAATGACATTTCTAAAGGAAAAATTTTAATTTAAAATTGCTTGTGGCTTTAATGCATTGTGGTATCCCGTCAAAATACATTAAAAAAACATTGAAAAAACGGCATAGGTTGCCCCCCCTAGTCCATTATCAGGCCCTTAGGGTCTGGTAATGGATATTAAGGGGAACCCCACACCAAAATGTAAAAAAAATGGCGTGGCCCCCCCCCCCCCAAAAAAAAATCCACACCAGGCCCTTCAGATTTGGTATGGATATTAGGTGAAACCCGTGCCAAAATAGAAAAAGAAATGGCACAGGGGTCCCCCCAAAATCCACACCAGACCCTTATCTGAGCACACAACCTGGCAGGCCGCAGGAAAAGAGGGAGAGAGCGTCCCCCCCTCCTGAACCATACCAGGCCATATGCCTTCAACATGGAGAGGGTGCTTTGGCGCAGGGTTCCCCTTAACCACTTCAATACACTATATTATATATACTACACTGCCTGAATATAGATTCTGCACTGAATATCTAATCTACACTAAATGCAGAGTATATACTAGGCTGTATATATGTATATATATATATATATATATCAAATACACTGCCTGTACTGACTGAATATAGGTTCTACACTGAATATTGAATCTATGCTAAATGCAGAGTATATACATACAAATATGACTCTCTCAGCAGAGCGTGCTGTGATTGGCCAAAGCATGCAGGTCAGGTGCATGCTTTGGCCAATGCACTGCAATCTCGCAGTGCATTATGGGGCGTTCTGCGGTGCTCAAATTTGCCACGAACGCCCCAAAATGTTCTTAATTCGGCGAACACCTGATGGCTCATCCCTAGTGGTCATACACCATTAGGCACAATCAGTAGGTTAGGTTTCAGGTACACAAGGACAAGTTGAAGACCACTCAGCAACTTCTTTCTGCAGTGATTCAATTAACATTGGCTACTGGGTATCAATACTAGTGTCGAGCAGCCACGCTGCCAAAAATGTATGTGCGGCATTGGTATTGGCGTATGCCCTCAGATGTTTGTGCACAATCGCTAACGTGTATGCGCCCACTCACTGATGCACTTCCAGCATTTACCTTATGCGTAATGCACATATGCAATCAGCGGCACTTGTTTCTTTCTACTGACAAGAATTTGACCTTCCCAACAAACCCCATCATCTACCCTCAATGCAATGTGTCATGTCACCAAGGCACCCTTCATTTACACTGTATCATGTAATGGGCGACTCTTTCCATCAGTGTAGACCACACTGCTCGGAGAAGAGGTACAGATGAAAAGGACATGTCATGCAATAGGTCTTTAGAAAAGGTATTAAAAAAAAATATATATATATATATATATATATATATATATATATATATAGCCAGTGTGGACCACAAGGGGGAGGAAGTCAGAGTTGGCCTTTAAGGTATAGCTAAGAAAGAATATTAAAAAAACTTTTTCACAATTATTTGTCTAAACGGAGGTCAAAAAGTTGCATGGACAGTGCAAGATTTATGTAATCTTGGGAAACCTCCTCCATTGCTGTACCTACTATGAAAAATTTAGACTTCAGCTATTCTCTGAATGGCTCAAGAGGCATTTTTTTCTTCTTATAAGACTTGTCATCATCATTCAAATACGAATTTGTCATCAGTCTTTCAGTCTAAAGTACCTGTTTGTGATCAGGACAGAAAAGAAAACCTTGCAGAGTTCAAAGGGGGAGCCTATAAAGGCAGTACATACATTATAAAGAAAGAATAAAGTGAACTTTGCGATGCCGAGGAAAGATAATCTAAAGTATATCCAAAATTAAAACTTTCTTTTTACATTGCAGACATAGTAAGGAATGGTTAAATTGACTCTCAGATCCAACCTTACTATTAGACATGTGCACAACAAAAAAATTTGTTTATTTTCGTTTCGTTTTTTCGTTTCCGAAAAAAAATAGTTTTTTTTCGTTTAGTTTTTTTCGTTTCCGTCGATTCGTAACGATTCGTACATTCGTAAGTCGTCGTTGTTCGGATTCGAAACGATTCGTACATTCGTAAGAGTTATTTTTTAGTTTTTCGTTAGTTTAATTTTCGGACACATTCGTATTTATTCGTACATTCGTAACATTCGTAATCGGAGCATAATTTATAATTTGATATAATGTGTATGCTATTATTACATTTTAATAATTTACGAATCGAAAAAAAAAGTTATGAATCGAAAAAAAAAAAGTTACGATTCGAAAAAAAAGTTACGAATGTACGAATTTTTTGGTTCAATAGAGACACGGAAAATTACAAATCGAAAAAAAAAAAAAAAAAGTTACGAATTGAAAAAAAAGTTACGAATCGAAAAAAAAAAGTTACGAATCGAAAAAAAAGTAACGAATGTACGAATTTTTTTGTTCAATCCATTTGAAGCACGTTTAGCAGCACCATTGTAAGGGACGCGGAAAATTACCAATTCAACAAAAAAAAAGTTACGAATGTACAAATTTTTTCGTTCGTTTTTCGGATTTTCTTCATTAGTACATTCGTTGTTTCTAATTTTGTTTTTTTCGGATTTTCGTTGTTTTTCGGATTCGAATGATTCGTTAATCGGATTCGTGCGATTCGAACGATTCGTTACGATTCGTTATTCCGATTCGTACGATTTGAATTATTCGTTCATTCGTACGAAAACGAACGAACGAAAAGAACGAAAAGAACGAAAAAAAACGAAACGAATTGCACATGTCTACTTACTATGGCCATGAAGGACCAGGAGGACAAGTAGTGGCAAATCTGCACTGCCTGGCTTTCCTCCACAGATCAAACACCTTTGGCAGTAGAGGAGATAACCTGCCATACTCACCAGGAAATTGAACAGCTCTTAGCAGTTGCAGAGTGGGGAAGGGGTGCCCCCATCCTCTACACTCCAACCTGGACGCCTTTTCTCCTACCCCTTTTTCTCTTCTCTCCCTCTTTCTCCCTCACCTATCCATAGCGTAGCTCTATTAGGGCCTACCTACTCTTATTCCTATACACTTTAGTAGTTCTGCCCTGTACATTTTACCCCAAAAAATGTTACAAGAGAAACAGCATTCTCAACCACTAGACATGGTAGCAACATCAAAGGGATAAAACGGCAAAGCTTTTGGACTGTCATTTTCTTTAAATAATTTTTATAAGAATTTATTTAAAAGAAAATCCTCAAAAAACGTGAAAGAGATCTCTCCAAAGTGAGAGAAATCCCCTTTTACACAAAAAATACTATAGGCCTGGTGTGCATATACACGGCCAATACCCCTAGGGATGTTTAGGAATTGGATAGACACAGAAAATGTGTATGCATTCAAAAAATATTTATTACAATTCATACAATGGACAATAATGACAATTATGGACAAACTGTCAAGGAAGGCAAGGCATACAGGAAGCATACTCAAATTGACGATGTCACAAATGGATACAACGAATAAATGTATCTAAGTCATAAAGGAGTTATAACTTGCAATACATGTAGAATGTGGGAGAACGCCGACATGTTTCGGACTTTTGTCCTTTTTCAAAGGCAAATTTATTATCCCGTTCTTTCACATCTAATAGTGTGAACAGATAAATATTAGTACAATGGGTATCAAAATTACACATAAGCAAGCATGTTTGCATATTAATTGCTAAAATGTTGATCAACAGAATAATATATTATGGATGTGGTACTCACATGCAAGAAACTTGACCACTTGGATTTGTGATAGGGTGGGGACGGCTTTCCCCACGGCTAGGCAATTAAAGGGGACGTATATATACGTGCTTTTGCCTAGCCGTGCCATTCTGTAGACGTATATCTACAGGAGGCGGTCGGGAAGCGGTTAACAACCAGTGAATAGGAGCACCCCTCCCATGTTGAGGGCATGTGACCTGGTATGCTTCAGAAGGGGGGGGCGCTCGCCAGGCTGCATGCTCAGATAAGGGTCTGGTATGGATTTGGGGGGGGCATACCATTTTTTTAAGAATTTTGGTGTGGGGGCTCCCCTCAAAATCCCTCTAAATCCACATGCCGTTTTTTTCACATTTTTGTATTGCCGGCAATGTTTTTTTTTGTCACATTCAGCTGTCAGTGGGGAATCCCACTGACAGCTGACTTATCCGTTGTTAAGGATGCAGCAGCTAGCTTCCCAGGCCTGCTCCTTAACAAGCGGCTTATCACTGGTTACGGATGTCGGCGGCATTTGCTTAAACAAAAAAAACTTTGCTAAATGCTGGACACTGACGTTTATCAGAGTTTGGGAGAGTTTAGTAGAGTTTAGGAGCTGTCAGACTTTTTTCTACCAAAGTGCTGCTGCATCAGAACGCGCTGACCCTCAGCTTCTAAACCTATGCCACTGAAAGCTCCTAAAAGCCCACGTGTGCGTGGACACATAGAATAACCTGGAGAGGCGTTTTGAAGCTGTAAAAAAAAACATTAGACGCTGCTAAAAGCGGCAGTAAAAATGTCCTGCGTGCATGAGGACTTAACAGTGACTTCACTATAGACGGCATAGCTACCTTCATCAAGGAAGATGATGTTTGACCCTTTATTGCCATTACTTATTCTGAGGTGGGGAACCTCATTGGAGTAGGGGAGAAAAACTATCCAAATAATTGACCACTATATTAGTATCCTGAAAATAAATACAGAGATTATATGAAAATTAGGTCTTTCATTTGCCATCAGTCCACCGTGCAGTCCATAATCGCCCATCTACTGGTCAATGCAACTGTTTTGATTGGAAGGAACAGCTAAAGTTACTCGTAGTAACAGCATGACTCACCTTCTCTTACTGACTGTTTTACCAAGAGTCAAAAACTAACAGAGTGGCATAAATTACAGTTGCACCATTATTTACTGCATTGGAAAAAAAGCATATTTTTTATTGTTGTAATAATGCATCAATGGAAGATGTAAGGCTGGTTAAAAAGCATGTACTTATTGGATTGTTGAAATTATTAATAATGCATTTAATATACATTTAAATGAACAATACATGCTTGCAGAAATTTTAATTATGTAAATGTAAATCAGGATATTTGTCAACTCCAATAAAGCAGCTATCTTCAGCAACTGACGCTCTCTGTAGGATTTTCTGCTGACAATCCTATTCTAGCAGTGTGATGATAGAATATGGATAAGGAAGTCTGCATTTATAACAAGGAATTCTATCGTAGAGACCAGCACAGATGGAGGGAGTTTATTTGAAACAATCCATGCATGATGGCCTAGAGCGTATGTGCCTCTCAGCACTGTATTGGCCCTTATTTTATACAGTAGAATATTTACTAACTAAAGAATATGTGAGCAGCTTATTTCAGTATGTTCATTGTGCCAAGTTACTGAGAGTTTTCCCCTGCGCTTAACTGCCAGTCAGCAAAACTCTGCTTTAAAATCTGTTTCAAAACTAACAACAACAGCAAAATATCAGCAAAAAAATTTTATATACCGTATCTGTGAGCCATTCACTTTGCTGAATTTCTTGGGTCAAACAGGGTACAAATACTGTGTTGTCTTGTATAATTATTACAGTGACCACAAACCAAAGTTTCATTGGTACAAGATAAGGACCCAGGTGCAATGCAACTTTGTACCATTCTGATGGACTCTGAAGACAACAGCTAGGCAAACACATTTTCCATTCACTTCAGAGACAAGAAGCAGTCCTTGCAGCTTTGTTTATTTTTTTTATTAGGGGAATTGAACTTGGATAGGGAAGGGTTGATATGGGATGCCCATTTGATCAGTAGAACTCTTTAGGGACTTGAACTATATACATCCAGTATACATCCCTCCATACCCAAAAGCACCCTCCCCATGTTGAGGGCATGTGGCCTGGTACGGTTCACTTTTCCTGCGGCCTGCCAGGTTGCAAGCTCGGATAAGGGTCTGATATGGATTTTGGGGGGGACCCATACGCCATTTTTTTAAAAATTTGGGTGCAGGGTTCCCCTTAAAATACATACCAGACCCTTCAGGATTTGGGGGGCCCTACACCATTTTTTTTAATTTGGCACAGGGTTCCGCTTAATTTCCACATCAGACCCGAAGGGCCTGGTATGGATTTTAGGGGGACCCCACACAATTTTTTTTTAATTTTGGTTTGGGGTTCCCCTTAATATTCATACCAGACCCAAAGGGCCTGGTAATGGACTGGGGGGGGTGGGTCCCATGATATTTTTTTCAATGAGTTTTATCTATATTGCCTTGACCCGACAATTCATTACAGCCGCGATCAGTTTTAAATGACAATTTTTCCTTTAGAAATGTCATTTTGCTGTGGTACTTTTCTAAACACGGGAAAAAAGCGTCACTTTACAGGCGTACTATAGACAGCCCTCAGGCACAACATTTAAAGGAATATTTCATTTTTATTGTTTCACTTTAAGCATTAAAAAAATCACTGCTCCTGAAAAAACTGACGTTTTTGGGGACCCGGGCAGGACCTTGGTCCCCAAACACTTTTTATGACAATAACTTGCATATAACCCTTTAATATGAGCACTTTTGATTAGTCATGTTCGTGTCCCATTGACTTTAACGGTGTTCGTGTGTTCTGCCAAATATTTGCGTGTTTGGTATGTTCTGGAGCGAACCGAACCAGGGGTTGTTCGGCTCATCCCTACTCACTAGGGGAAGAACCTCTGGGGGAATTAAGGATGGAGAAAGATCTGAGGGTCCTAGTGGAAGATAGACTGTGAAAAATGGCCTGGTCATGTAGGGGTGGGTAAAACTTTCCAGAGCTGAAGGGTTTAAGATTGAACAAGACTAAAAGGGCATATACATAATGGCATACATAATGGCACACATGTATTTTGCAATTTGATGACATTCATTCATTCTTTTACTCACTTTTAGTAAAATATTTTGGAGCTCTGGTGGGGGGAGGGGCTCCCATGCAGGAGCAATGGAGATGTATCCAGTAATTGCACTGTCCGCAGAAACAAGCAGCATTAGATGACTTCTTCTTCCTGTGTTCACGCCGCTCTTCACTGTGGAGAAAATGGAGGGAGGAGACAACACTCACTAACAGTCACTAACAGTCACTGTCCGCAGAAACAAGCAGCATTAGAT
The DNA here is from genome assembly GCA_028564925.1 of Lithobates sylvaticus. NCBI lineage: Eukaryota > Metazoa > Chordata > Amphibia > Anura > Ranidae > Lithobates > Lithobates sylvaticus. The sequence goes on along the minus strand of CM053031.1, from coordinate 100,783,983 downwards.
GACTTCTTCTTCCTGTATTCACGGACCCCTGCAGTGTGCAGAAGATGGAGGGAGGAGGTGCTGGTGGGTGGGGCCAACACTCTCACTCACTGACATCACTGGTTGCTAGACGCCTGGCAGCCCAGGCGCTAGCAACCAGTGCAGGGAAGGAACACAGAGGCCACGCCAGCAGCGCAGCTCCACCCACCTCCTCCTGGTCCAGGCATCCAGCACGGCATAATTATTACACTAACACAGAGTCTGTCTCTCGGCGCCACTGATTGGCTGATGTGAGACAGAAAGAGAGACTTGGGAGTCGGGACTGCAGTCAGTGTCAGTCTGCTCCCCCCCTGGATCCTGATTTCAGGAGGCTTCAGGTTGCCAATAAGTTTTTTTGAGTTAATTCTAAAATATCAAGGTAGACAAATACTATGTACAGAGGTCCTTACTGTATACAATACTTGAAGTCAGATTCAGTTGGTTCCTCACTTGTCCTTCAGAATGGGACATCAGCCTCTTGCCACGTGATTTCTGGGCAGCCTACTTCTTATGCTCTGGCATGTATAGGTGAGGCCCCAATGGGCTCAGAGATACGGCAGTATTTGAATGAAGCACACTGGCCTGAATTATGACAGGCAACAAGCCTCTCACATTCAACACAACCTTTTTCTATATGTAGCACCCTCTAGTTAGGTAGTTGCTAGAGTGAGGATTTTTCTGGAGAGTAAGAACACTTAGGCAGGCCTAGCTGGTGCCTAGTCCTGTTTGTTTTTATTCTGGACTGGGGGTGGCTCAGGGCAGGGCTGGGTGACTCACAGGTAGCATCACGGTCACCTCCCTCTTCTTTCTAGAAGATGCTAGAAAGAGAGGAAGAGAGGAGAGGTGGAGCTGCCTGGGGTGCTCTAAGGCGCCTTGACCAATCCCCAACTTGGAATGGCAGGGCTCCTTAAATACTCAGGTTCACCCAAACCTGGGGGGGTGACCCTGGGCCGGGACTCGGTTGCATCCAGGCAGAGAGACGAGATCCTGGAAGGAGAGGCACACAAGAGAGCAGAGAGAGGACAGCGGGAGAGAACATTGCTAAGAAACTCCAGGCAGGACAACTGGTCGCAGCCTGGAGGGCTGGTGAGTGAAGCACAGTCGAGAGTACTGGGGAGGCACACCTGAGAGAACTGGGAGATTGCAGTTTGAGATGGGTGCAGAACCAAAAGAGAAAGGACTGTGGGAAGGGCAGTGGAATGAGGTCATTGCAGCCAGTCTGGCTGGCAGGGCCTGAAGAGAGCTACCTGGGATTGGCAGCTGAATACAGTTAGCACCTGACCTATTTCTACACCACAGGGGCCCGAGGTCCCTGCCCGCAAAAGGCAGTTCACTGAGGTCTGGCTGAATTAGTGTCAGGCCTAACCATGCGGTGCTAGCTAGCCTGGAGGAGTAAAAGTCTGCAGCAAGGGAAGTGCGGGTGGAGTAACAATCTGCAGCAAGGGAAGTGCTGGAGGAGTGAAGTATAATTCCGTGTACACACTCTATGTGAGCGTTTTTCCCGTCAGAATAAACTCTGAAGGTTTCTCTGACGGAATTCCGCTCAAGCTGTCATGCATACACATGGTCACACCAAAGTCTGACCGTCAAGAACATGATGACATACAACACGTACGATGGGACAGAGCATGTGTTGTTTTTGGTACGTCGGAACAGCATACAGACGAGCGGTTTTCCCGATAGGAATTGTTTCCGTCTGAAAAATTTAGAACATTTCTAGGTCCGTCAGAATTTTCGATATAAAAAGTCCGATGGGGCATACACACGATCAGAATATATGATGAAAAGCTCCCGACTGACTTTTTCTGTCGGAAATTCCGCTCGTGTGTACACAGCATTAGAGGTCTTAAGCAAGAGTTGTGCTGGAGAGAAGACTAAAGTGCATATACTGGAGTGTATATAGAAGTCCTAACCTAGAAGTTATCTGGCAAACCTGGACTGTTAGTGGGCCCTGAGGACAGGGTTGATGACCACTGAAATAGCAGACACAACATTGGTAGATAAGGGGACTAGACAGTGCTTAGTTTGGTGTTTTGGAATGTGGATGGGCAGTCCGGGGTGGTAAAAAGGGCTATCCAACCAAACTGTAAAGGCCACGTCGCAACCATGTGCAATGCATGCGATTGTGGCACGGTAGTGTGGCATTATAGGGTTAAATTAGGCAGTAAGGAAGCAATATATTGCAATATATTGCCTCCTTACCACCCGTCAAATGCCCTTCAACGTGGATTGCTCTTCAGAGGGCACACACTCTATGTGAGTGTGAAAGAGCTCTTAGTGAATGTTATGTACAAAGATGAGTGATACATGCTACGCCCATATTATTGCTTTCCTGTGCATTGTTTAAACTTAGGCTCTTCACATGCATGCTTTTCATAAAGTTAAACTCCTGGTAGATATAAAATAAACATAAAATAAAATTTTAAAAATAATAAGTTACATGTAGCCATGCCCCCGTAGGGGTTGCTGAATGTAGTGGTTCACCTGTCACATTTCCCCCCATTAGCCTATAGTAAGGTTGGCATAGCCTGGGGCAAAATTTGCCCCCATGGCTGTGCCTCTAATTGTGCAAGGAGAATTGGTGCATGAATGAAAAATAATTGTGTCATAGACAGAAATCTGTACTGTCAACTAAAAAAATGGCCTGTTCAGAGTTTAGATCACCTGCTTGGACTAAAAAATGGTGTGCTGCAGCCAATCCCACATCATGAGGAATTGATGTGTAGAGAGAGGAGACGTCCAACCCATGAATATTGTTTGAGAACTTCCAGTATATGACTGGAGTCTCTTACACAAGCAAAATTATAAACACAACACTTTTGTGTTTGCCCCTATTTATCATGAGGTGAACTCAAAGATCTATGACTTTTTCTATGTACACAAAAGGCCTATTTCTCTCAAATATTGTTCACAAATCTGTCTAAATCTGTGTTAAGCACTTCTCCTTTAATCTATCCACCCCACAGGTGTGGCATATCAAGATGCTGATTAAACAGCATGATATTGCACAGGTGTTCCTTAGGCTGGCCACAATAAAAGGCCACACTAAAATGTGCAATTTTACTGTATTGGGGGGTGGGCCTGAAAACCAATATCTGGTGTGACCACCATTTGCCTCTCGCAGTGCAGCACATATCCTTCGCATAGAGTTGATCAGGTTGTTGATTGTGGCCTGTGGAATGTTGGTCCATTCCTCTTCAATGGCTGTGCTAAGTTGCTGGATTTTGGCAGGAACTGGAACATGCTGATGTATACGCCGATCCAGAGCATCCCAATCATGCTCAATGGATGACATGTTCTGTGAGTATGGTGGCCATCCAAGAACTGGGATGTTTTCAGCTTCCAGGAATTGTGTACAGATCCTTACAACATGGGGCCATGCATTATCTCTTCACGATATCTCTGTGCATTCAAAATGCCATCAATAAAATATACCTGTGTTTATTGTCTATAGCATACGCTTGCACATACCATAACCCCAACATGGGCCACTTGATCTACTACGTTGACATCAGAAAACCGCTCACCCGCACGACGCCATACACGCTGTCTGCTGTCTGCCCTGTACAGTAAAAACTGGGATTCATCCGTGAAGAGAACACCTCTCCAAAGTGCCAGACACCATCAAATGTGGTTGCAGAAATGAAATTTGCATGATTCCCCCATTACACATAAGTGCTGACAGGGGATTCCCTCCTGCTGAGCAATTGTCTGCTCCCGGCAGGGAAAGCCATCCCCGCCAGGAGCAGATGACAGCAGACGAGCAGAAGACAGTGATTATCGCTAGCTGCTATAGCAGCTGCTAGTGATAATTGTAATAGAATCTGGCAGGCTGGTTGTACCCAGGTTGATCGATCCATCAACTTGGTACATTCAACCTGCCTATTAACGGTTTGAATTGTGTATGGCCGGCCTAAGCAAGTTGTAGTGTGTTGATCTTTTTTTTCCATTTTTTCAGACTTAATTTATTCCAGTAGTGTTCTACATTCACAGAGTTTACAATACTGTACATATTCTGGAGGAGGAGAATGTGGAGTGAGAGAGAGATGAACTTATCTCGGTGCCGTTTCTCCTTCACTGTCCAGTCTCATGCTCCCCAAGACTGCCTAAGCTCAATGGAAGGGAGTTGAATGACACTGCCCATACAACTCCAGATTGAAGGTGGGTATTTCAGCAAAATTGTTTTTTTTTTTTAAATCTTTTAATAGGCAATTATTTTTGTTTTAAAAAGAGTTTTACTTTAATGGTCATCTGACAACAGCTAACTAAAATCCATTTGGTTTCTGGGATACTACTTCATTGAATAAACCAGTCATGTTGTTTAATATTTCCCTTCTAAAGCTAGCCAACTGGTCAACTTTCGATCCATGTATGGGCAGTGTAGTTGTGTAGAAGCTGATCATCTGATCGACTTCTGTACAACTTCCTTTTTGGATTTTTGCCACTCGATTAGTGATTACTTAGATTGGTGATCGCTGATTAGTGTATTCTGACTGCAAGGAATTCTTCCTGCTGTCAGAATACAAAGGCACAGATTTGAGTAATTTTTGTCATTCAATACGCTAGTTGAACAAAATTAAAAAAAGAATCATCTATGGGCTGCTTTAGGGTTAAAAGTACCTAGTTTAAACCGTTGAAACTAGGGACTAGGTACTAGACCTAGCCCCGACTTGGTAGCTAAATACCAATACTATCTGTCCTCTAGACTGCACTTATTCTTTATCTTTTCTATTGCTGGTACTACACCACTTACCTACCCCTCTCTCTACCCTCAATACCCTACCCCTACACCCCCCCCCCCCGCCACTGACTACAATATGTCGGCACAGAAAATTAAAGTAATGTCCCTAAACGTTAAAGGACTGAACACCCCGGAGAAGAGGCGTATCTTAATGACAGAACTTAAACGAGCCCAAGTAGACGTGGCATTCATACAGGAAACACATTTCAAAGACACTAAGCTACCCTACCTCCGTAATAGACAATACCCTATTGCCTACCACTCCTCTAACCCAACCACCAAATCTAAGGGAGTTTCCATACTAATTTCCAGTAAAGCACCCTGGCAATACCAGGGATCTCAAATAGACCCCACAGGTCGGTATGTTTTTATTAAAGGCATGATGGGGACCGCACAATTGACATTAGCGACACTATATGCCCCCAACGAACGTCAGGCCACGTTCCTGGAGGAAACCCTAGAAATACTCCAAGGATTTATGGAAGGTCAATTAATACTAGGTGGAGACTTCAATGCACCCCTGACCCCCTCAGTAGACACCTCACAGGGCAAAACATCGATACCCATCTCCCAACTTAAACGCATGAATAAGGCATTTCATAGACTGCAGCTCATAGATGCTTGGCGCCTGCAACACTCAGGCGACAGGGATTACACATATTATTCCCCCGTACACCAGGTGTACACCAGAATTGACTATTTCATGCTCCCCCATAGCCAACTACAAGCAATTGAAACCACGGACATAGGGAACAGAACATGGTCTGACCACGCCCCTATATTCCTGACATACAACCTCACCGACACCTCCTCCCCCAGGCACAGATTCTGGCGACTTAATGAGAGCCTCCTTCAAAACCCAGAAATTCTAGCGGAAGTCACTAGGGAACTAAACTTTTACTTTACAGAAAATGATCAACCAGACTGCGAGCCAGGGACATTGTGGGAAGCCCATAAGGCGGTGATAAGAGGGACTCTTATTAAACACGGAGCTAGAATAAAAAAAGACCGAGACCTGAAACTGACCCAACTTTTGAAAGACCTAAAAGAGACAGAAGCCAGACACAAACATGCCCCCACCCCAACGCTAGCATCAGACCTAGAAAAGACCAGGAGACTAATTAACAACATACTCCAGTACAGGGCCCAAGCAGCTATTCAGATATGCCGCAGAAATACATACGAATCTGGAGATAAATGCGGGAAGCTCCTAGCCCAATCAGTCAGGGACATCAGACTATCGTCATACATCCCGCACATCAACAGAATGGGGGGAGACAAAGCAGTCCTGCCCAAGCAGATTACACGGGAGTTTCAATCCTATTACACCAAGTTATACAACCTACCGCTAGGGACAGGATCTCAACAAGAAATGGAGGAATATGTTTCCTCAGCAAAGCTCCCGACCCTATCCCAGGAAATCCAGACTGACCTAGAAGCGCCCATAACCATGACTGAACTACAACAGGCAATTAAGCAGATGAAGCCAGGAAAAGCACCAGGACCGGACGGTTTCACCCTACAATATTACAGAACACTGCTACCAATACTAGGACCCCGGCTATTAAAGCTCTTTAATGCATTGGGAGAGGGAGGCACGTTAGCCAGGGATACGTTACGCGCCCACATTTCTGTGATTTGGAAGGAAGGAAAGGACCCAGCGATATGCGGCAGCTATAGGCCCATATCGTTGCTGAACATAGACCTCAAATTATTTACGAAAATCATAGCCACCAGATTAGCAGCACAACTACAACAGCTTATCCACTTGGATCAGGTGGGCTTCATACCCACCAGAGAAGCTAGGGACAGCACGACTAAAGTGCTGAACCTAATACACATTACAAAGACTACTAAGACCCCGTGCGTTCTACTTAACACAGATGCCGAAAAGGCGTTTGATAGGGTTAACTGGCCGTATATGTTCACAGTACTGAGAGGTATAGGACTGGGGGAAGTGATGATCAACCGTATAGCTAGTATATACCAAAACCCGACAGCCCAAGTAAAGGCCAACGGAGTCCTATCAGACTCGTTCCCCATCACGAATGGCACCCGACAGGGATGTCCTCTGTCACCCCTACTATACGCTATATCCCTCGAACCCCTCCTGTCCACGATTAGACTTAACCCTAATATTCACGGGGTACTGAACGGACAACAACAACATAAGATATCGGCATACGCAGACGACATGCTTTTCTCAATAACAGACCCAGTGACATCATTACCGAACCTCCTCAAGGAGCTAGAGACATTTGGGAAAATATCTAATCTCAAAATAAACTATAACAAATCGGAAGCCATGGAGATATTAGTCCCAACAGCAGACTTCCAGACCCTAAAAGCAAACTTTAGATTCCGATGGACCACCTCAGCACTGACCTATCTCGGTACTAAAATCCCACCAGACATATCGCGAATATATGAGACTAACTTCCCCCCCCTACTGACGAAGGTAAAAACTCTCCTGGACAAATGGCACAAAGGCTTGCACTCCTGGTTTGGGAGGTGCAACCTGATTAAAATGAGTATCCTACCCAAATTCCTATATCTGTTCCAGGCACTACCAATCAGAGTTCCCCCGGCGTATTTCAGACAGGTACAGGCTCTATTCACCAACTTTGTATGGGCCCAAAAAAAACCGAGACTGCCAAGAACCCTGATTACAGCGCCAAAACAGCATGGGGGTCTGGCACTGCCAGACATAAAAAAATACTATCAAGCCGTACACTTAGGCAGAATAACAGACTGGAGACGACACCAAGACTGTAAGCTATGGGCCCAGATAGAGCAACGTCAATCCAACACGCCCCTGGGTACGGCATTATGGTGCTATGATGCCCTGCCCTCAAAGATAAAATCACACCCACTGATTGGGAATACCATGAAGCAAGGTAGACGGGCGCTTCTCCAAAATGCCCAAACGACCAAAACATCTCCCATGACGCCTATACTTGACAACCCTAGTTTCCCCCAGGGGAACTCCCCAACAAGTTTCCAAACCCTACGAAGTAATAATCAAATACTAGCGGAAAGATTTGTGACGCATGATAGGTGGCCCACTATTGGGGAACTGACAGAACAGGGAGGTAGGTTTGGTCTTCCCTTCTGGAACGCAGTGCAGATCCACCACTTTCTACATGACATCCCAGACCCACACCTACACAATAGACCGAAGACCTCGTTTGAGGAAATAATGACAGAAAGAGAACCCATGGCACAAGTACTATCACAAATGTACACCATCCTGAACATGCCCTCCACGCGACCGAATCTGAAATATATAGAACAATGGGAATCAGACTTGCAATGCACCTTTACTGAGACCCAGAGACAGAACATGACCAGTTTGACCCTGAAATCCTCCCTCTGCACTAAAATACAGGAGTCTAATTTTAAGATCCTGACAAGGTGGTATTTAACGCCTAGTCGACTACATAAAATCTTCCCTGAAACCTCAGACCTTTGTTGGCGGTGTCAAAGGGAGAAAGGCACAATGCTACATGTGTTCTGGTCATGTTCTAGGTTACAGACTTTCTGGAATGCGGTCCGTACCACATCTCAGAAATTCACGGAATTTCAGATCCCAGACGACCCAGCATTCTTCCTGCTGCATGTCTCACCCATACCACTGAAAAAGTATAGGAAGTCCATATTGCGACATCTCACCAATGCAGCGAAGTCCTGCATTCCGACACTATGGAAGCAACAGAATCCACCGACCTTAGCAATGTGGTTAAGGAAAGTGGAAGAGATGAACAAAATGGAAGATCTTATCCTAACATCTCAAGATAAACAAGAAACTTATAGGAAAACATGGGCACTTTGGAACATGTTCATTTTTTCAGATGAAGGAAAATCCCTCCTGGAATCCTGAAATACAAAAGAGCGGAGGCTCACTGAGGATCCAGTGACTTAGTAGGCACCAGCATACCTGGACTTACCAGACAACTCCCTGAGCATCCCCCCCCCCCCTCCCCCCCCCCCCCCCCTCCCCCTCTACTGCTAATTTCTGGCCTGAACTTATTCTCACCTCTCCTCTTTCTCTCTTCTTGCTCTCCTTTCTTCTCATACGATCGTATTGTCCACCAGAAGGCCCCCCGGGCTGGACCATTAAAGCACGCCACTAAACTGATAACATTCCCCGTATACACGAGAACCAGGAACCAACGGTACAGGATGTACAGTAGAAATAATAAGAGATATACGGGTTGTCACCAATCCCTGTTGATAACTGTGATATTATATTGGGAGGCTGCGACCCCCTACGAGACTATATGATTGTATGTATTGTTGAGGCATCGACCTCCTTTTCTTTCCTGTTTGAAAAACTAATAAAAATTTATATTTGAAAAAAAAAAAAGTACCTAGTAACCCACCCTACCAAGCTTCCAATTGATTGAACTCTTCCTACAAATTGAAAAAGGTGATATTATAACTACCTACAGATGGGAAAATGCTCCATCAGTATATTAATGTGGACTAAAGGCAATTGCCTAATCACTTCTGTCAGAATCTATTCATATGAGCCGTTAGTAATCTATTAGGAGCCAACAGGGCTCAGCAGGCCTTCACAATGGAAAGTAATTACTTTGATTCACAAAGAACAGATTCTTTGTGGCACTTTGTATTTACATCTACTTTACAATCCTAGTCATCACAAGGTGTGTTTTTATGTCAGGCTGAAGGGTTTACCTCTTATACGCTTTGCACAGAGTATCAGATTCCACAGGCAAATTTTAGGTTTAGTACATAAAATATGCATGGATAATTCTATAAAACAAGTATCTTTTATTAAAGCGTATGTAAAGGGTTGCACAGAATAGTAGAAATACCACATGATAAAAGAGTTTACCTTTGAAGTATCAAAATCCTAATTAAAAATAAATCTGCACAGGACAATCATGTTGGTTGACGCTAATTAGCAGCTAGAAAATAAATGAGTCACTCAGCACATTGATATGTAACATTCCACACAATATGAGGCAACTAACAGATATCCAAAAACCTAAAATCAAATGTATGTTTGCATACCAACCAGTAGAGCAGCACCACTGGTTGCTAGGATGAAGGTGGCCAGACCACATGGTCATTGGTTGCTGTGCCAGCATCCTAGCCACCAAAGGGGAAAGCTAGCATCCTCATAGGTGTGCGCACAGGGTGTGCACACCCTAATCACTCTGGGTGGTGCAGATCCCCCCTGTTTTAACCCCTGATATTTCACCAAAGCCCCAGTGCTCCTAAAAAAAAATGTGTAAAAAATGTATTAAACTAATAAAATAGTAAAAAATTATAAAAATAAAAGCTACTTACACCTTCCACTGCCCTACTGACACCATTAGTATAAATACACATGTACACACATATGTGTTTGAGCTTTGAGGTGCACACCCTAATGCAATAGGGTGTGTACACCTATGAGCATCCTAGTAACCAAAGGGGCGAAAAACCTTCCACCTCATTTTGCAATAAACCTAGTTAGCTTCTTCCAAAACATGCTATTAAAAGGGAGCACACTGCCTGCTTTATATTCACAGCTACTTAACCACGCAGACCAACAAACAATAGAAAAGAGAGATGACTTTATGATTTCTAAACTATAGGCAGGAGGCAGATTCTTCTTCCTTCTCTCATCATCTCCTTGTACACAACCCCTTATAGTTAACCTCTTAAGGACCGCACCATAGCAGATATACTTAGTTCGACAGGCCAGGGTCCGGCGGACAATTCTATCGTGTGTGGGCTCCAGCAGACTTTTTCTTCCCAAAAGTCTGGCGGACTTAGAAAGAAGTCTTGACTCAAAATTATCCGCCAGGCTTGGCAGTCCGGCAGACAATCTCTGTCGTCTGTGTGCTAGTCCGAAGGACTAAAACTGATGCTAGGGCAGCTATTGGCTACTGGCTATGAACTTCCTTATTCTACGTCATCACGTTCGAATCCGGCGGACTTTTGGAGTGATCGTGTGTGGCCAAGTCCATTCATTTGAAAGTCCGGCGGACCTCAGCTTCAAAGTCCATCGCATTGCAGGAAATTCCAATCGTGTGTGTTATGCCGCGTACACACGAAGGGACTTTTGCCGGCGGACCTAAGTCCAGCGGACAATCCGCTGGACTTTCCAGCTGGGTCCGCTGGACTAAAAAGCGAACGGACTTGACCACACACGATCACGCAAAAAGTCCGACGGTTCACGCGATGACGTACAGCACGTACGACGGGACTAGAAAACGAAAAATACTAGAAAAATACTTGCTACTGAGCATGCGTCCTTTTTGGTCCGCCGGACCATACTACACACGGCGGGATTGTCCGCCGGACTGCCAAGTCCAGTGGATAATTTTAAAACAAAACTTAAAACTTTAGTCCGCCGTACTTTGGCCAAAAAAAGTCCGCCGGCGCCCACACACGAGGGGATTATCCGTTGGACTTCGGTCCAGCGGATAATCCCGCGGGATAGTCCCTTCGTGTGTACGCGGCATTAGTGTTCATTAGTGTTCAACTGTCTGCGACAATATCGCTGATTGCCACCATTACTAGTAAAGGAAATTCCAGTATATATCCAATAGTTTGTAGATGCTATAACTTTTGTGCAAACCAATGAATATGCGCTTATTGGGATTTTTTGTCAAAAATATGTAGCAGAATACACATTGGCCTAAATTAATGAAGAAATTCAAATTTTTTTTTTTAATCGATATGTTTTATAGCAGAAAGTAAAAAATATTGTGATCAAAAAACACCAAAAGAAAGCTCTATTTGTGGGAAAAAATTATAGACATTTTATTTGGGTACAGCGTTGCATGACCACACAATTGTCAGTTAAAGTAACTCAGTGCCGTATGACAAAAAATGGCCTGGTCATGAAAGGGGGTAAATCTTCAGGAGGACAAGTGATTAAATTGCTTAATTCATCCACAAATGTCCAAACCTGGCCAGTAGAGAGAAACAAATAGAATTTTTTTTTTCAGTTTGTACAATTTTAGGCTTGCTGCCCCTTCTATTATAGAAGGATAGTGCCCAACAAGTTCCATAATGGTAAATACAGCCTTATACAAGCAGTGCACTGCAGAGGGTGCTATACTGTGCAGAATTATTCCCTATCATTTTTGTTTGACTTTTTGGTGGAAAAGCATTACTTGATATAGAATAGATCCAAAGTGACCTTTGCTTGTAATTGTTTGGTTTTATTGTTAGGGGTTGCTTTCCAGGAGACCCTGTCAGTTTTTTTTTTTTTGCCATCTGTGTCCCATTGGGGAGATAACCTTTCACTTCTTGTCCCATAGCCAAAACAGGAAATGAAGGAAAATCACTCCAACGTTAGGGAACCCTGGTTGTCACCAGGGACACCAGAATTAGTGTTCTCATTGGAAGAATTCTACTATCTTACTATTCTTGTGTCAACCTAAAATTAGTGATTTTTTTCCCACTTTCTCTTTCAGTGATAATAGTAAAAAGGTCAGTTAACGAGGGTGAATCCCGCTAAGGGTCACTGAAATTGTCACTGGGCACACTGGCTCTGGTTTGGTAGCCTTCCTCAAAACAGGGATACAGAATTGAGAACCCACATACATACATTTCCGTAAGAGCACCAAACAAACATCCAAGTGTCCAAGGCTTTAAATGAATCAGTTTTATCATTAAAACTTTGGACTCTTGGATATTTGTTTGGCGCTCTCTTTAGATTGTAAAAAGGGGGGAAAACACTGCGCTAAAAGAGGAGTATCACAATGATATAGTGGAAAAAAAGCAGCCGACACTCATACAAACAAAGTGAGCAAAATGTGACGGAAAAATAGTGTAGCGCTAAATGGTGGAGTATAAGCAGTGTTGGTCATCTTACTTTAAAAAAGTAATTAGTTAAGTTACAAATTACTTCTCCCAAAAAGTAATTACGTTAGTAACTCAGTTACTACATTGGAAAAGTAATTAGTTACGCAGCAAAGTAACTGACTTTTTTTTTTAAATATTCTATACGTGTATCTAAGGGGCGGGTCTAGTATTACTGTAACCAAGGGGCGCATTTATTATTATTGTTATATATCGTGTAACCAAGGGGCTGCTTTATTATTACTCTAACCAAGGGGCAGATCTGTTATAGCATGTAAGCAAGGGGCGGGTCTATTATTATTATATCGTGTAAGGGGCGGATGGCTACAGAAGAGGGCGAATGTTAAATTAATGGGCAGAGCTCGATATATAACAATAATAATAAATGCGCCCCTTGGTTACAGTAATACTAGACCCGCCCCTTACTTACACGCTAGACGCCCCTTGCAGAGTAGCACGAGCATCAGGAGCGTGCGGCATCGCCTCGTACAATTACATGTTAACTGTACCTGCGCGGTGTAGAGTTCACTCAGAGCTGTTTAGGTTGGGCAATTTTCGGAAGCTCCATAGTCCTTCGTACTGCGCAAGCCCTGCACCTGCGCAGTACAGGGGGTCCTTATCCGGCGGGGGAACTTTTTCGGCAGGACACCGGAATTACACTACTGCCATCTAGTGGCGGTAGATGTAATTGGGGTAACTAAGCCAAAGTAATGGGAACTGAGTTACCATGAGGGGAAAAGTAATCAGTTAGATTACTCGTTACCCTCTAAAGTAACTGCGTTAGGTAACTCAGTTTATTTTAACTCAGTTACTTACATCACTGAGTATAAGTGTGTGAATACAGTTACACATATAAAATAAGTGACAATGCACAATAAATAAATATAAAATGAAGTAAAAAATTTGAACTTTAAAGTATAGAGTCCAAGATCAGGCTCAAATAAGATGGATTTTAGTCCAAAATATCTAAAGAAGTCCAAATGGGATGGTCCGTATAAATATGGGAAATGATGCGGCTGTGAAGCGGTAGGTATGGTACGAATAAACAGGTGCCTGTGGGTACATCAACGTTCACTGGTAAAATAGAAGTTGGGTACTCTTACCGGATAGGTTGGACACACATGTCATACAACAGTGGGTCAATAGGGCTTGATAACCTGATGAGGCCAGGTCAGACCTATAGGAAAGTGGTCGGATGGGTCCTGTTCGGTCCTATTCTATCCGACCAAATGGTGAATCCTGGTGTCACCGCTTGTAGACTCCGAATAGGTGGGTGCTCCGACCCTGGGTGTATCCAAGGAAGCAGCAAAAGTGGGGGGCTCGTGATGTGAGTATGGAATAAAAAGATAAAAAAGAGGCTCCGGATGGTGCAGATCAAAACAAACCAGTTGGTTTATTAGGGTGGTCAGATATAATGATAAATATATGACACAAGAATTAAAAAAGTGATCACAAAATAAAATGGATGGTAGTATAAAAGCAATGTGGGGTACAGAGTATGCTGGGCCTTTAGATATTTTGGACTAAAATCCATCTTATTTGAGCCTGATCTTGGACTCTATACTTTAAAGTTCACATTTTTTACTTCATTTTATATTTATTTATTGTGCATTGTCACTTATTTTATATGTGTAATTGTATCCCTCCACTCTATCCAAAAAAACATTTTGCCTTTAATTCTACAATAACTGTCCATATCCCTAACTGTTTCAACAATGATATTTCATTTAGGATTAAGCCGATATGTACTGGCATTATTTTAAGACAGCAACAATTAAATTATGGAACTTTAATAGGGAAATAAAATCATTGCAATGCCACACATATGCATGTATATAAATATTTGTGGTGTATTGTATTAGAGACTGCAACCCTCATAGTCAACAATCTTCCCAAGTGTTTTTATATATTTAAACCTATTGTATATTTATATGAAAATTTTATTTTTAAATGCTGATAGAACATAAAGACATGAGATATATCTTTAGACACTAGCTCACCGCCCACTGTCAAATGACGGCGGGACGGTGCAGCTCTTGTGGCGGGCCGCCGTCATATGACGGCGCTCGCTTTTTGGCCATTGGGGGGCACGCGCGCTGTGGGTGGCACGCACGCGTGCCCCGCCGCGTAGCTGGGGACCCGGTGTGCGTGCCCGGCGGTCGCGATGACCGACAGGCACCCGCGATTGCCCGGTAACTGAGCAGGACGTGGATCTGTGTGTGTAAACACACAGAAACACGTCCTGTCAGAGGAGAGGAGACCGATGGTGTGTCCCTTGTACAAAGGGACACCGATCGGTCCCCTCCCCCCCAGTCAGTCCCCTCCCCCCACAGTTAGAATCACTAAGATAGGGCACATATTAACCCCTGCAGCGCCCCCTAGTGTTAACCCCTTCCCTGCCAGTCACATTTATACAGTAATCAATGCATTTTTATAGCACGGATCGCTGTATAAATGTGAATGGTCCCAAAAATGTGTCAAAAGTGTCCGAAGTGTCCGCCGCAATGTCGCAGTCACGATAAAAATCGCAAATCGCCGCCATTACTAGTAAAAAAAAAAAAAATAATAAAAATGCTATAAATCTATCCCCTATTTTGTAGACGCTATAACTTTTGCGCAAACCAATCAATATACGCTTATTGCGATTTTTTTACCAAAAATATGTAGAAGAATACGTATCGGCCTAAACTGAGGAAAAAATTTGTTTAAAAAAAAAATAAAAAATTGGATATTTATTATAATAAAAAGTAAAAAATATTATGTTTTTTCAAACTTGTCGCTCTTCTTTTGTTTATAGCGCAAGAAATAAAAAACGCAGAGGTGATCAAATACCACCAAAATAAAGCTCTATCTGTGGGGAAAAAATGATAAAAATTTTATTTGGGTACAGCGTTGCATGACCGCGCAATTGTCATTCAAAATGCGACAGCGCTGAAAGCTGAAAAATGGCTTGGTCAGGAAGGAGGTGTTCGTGCCTGGTAGGCAAGTAGTTAAAGGAGAAGTCCAGCCTGAGCTTGTCCTATGGGTCACAGGAGTGCAATCCTTTCTGCAATCCTGTGACCCGTTTTCAGCGGAGAGTGGTTTGAAGTCTGCTCTCCGCTGACATCAATGGAATCAGTCTAGGCAGCGCGTCATCCTGACTTAGGAAGTCTGGATCCACCAGGTGCCTGGACTGATGGCAGTCTCAGCCTCTCAGCGAGCCGCTGAGACGACCGCTCCCCGCCCCTCCACAGCTCAGCGCTCCAGTGAGCATGGAGGAGCAGAGCAGGAGAGCTCCGGGAGCTGAAAGAACTGAGACATCTGCAATGTCTGGTGGCTTGGTTCTCAGTAAAGAGGCGGCGGGGGACAGATGCAGCATCGGTCTGATGCTGCATCCACCTAGGTAGGTATGAATCTACCTACCTACCACAATGCCCTGTACTGCTGAAATCAGACAAGGAATGAAAACATGAAGTTATCCAAGTTTTACTACTATATACCACCCACTGTCAATCTAACATGCTTTCAGGTTGTGAATCTAACATGCTTTCAGGCACTAAGAGTCAACTAGGAAAGTTGCGCTGACATAACACACATTTTAGGCATGCCGATGCACAAAACTGTGTGGTGTGTTACAATTTTTTTGAATGGCACCCCAATGCACTCAGCCAAAGTAAAACAACCAACCCAGAAAGGAAAGCAGTGGGGAGGACTAGGTGTGACCTGGTGCTGATTGTCAACCTAAACCTTGTGAATCAGCAGTACCAATGCTGATAGCCACACCCCCTACAATTTCTTCATCTCACTGTAGTGCAAGCAAGCAAAGACTTCATCAGAGCGGCAACTCAACTCTGAAACCAGGAGCAGTGCAGTATTGTTGCCACAGCATCACAGGAAGCTGCATTAGGTGGACTTCACTGGCAGGCTCAACAGGTATTTGTGGAACTTTGTAGGGTGACTAAAGAAAATATTACGTGCAGATGCACTCATACTTAAAAGAGAAGTATAAGTTTTCTTTTTTTCAATAATCATACTTACCTAGATGGATGAAAACAGGTTACAGGTGTGCAGAACGAACTGCACTCCTGTGATCCACAGGAGACATACAGCCAAATAAGCTTTGGCTGTACTTCTCTTTTAAGTGCTGCAGCAAATAACTTTTTTTTAATAGAGATCACAGTTCTACTTTAACCGATTGCCAACCGCCTCACACCGATATACGTCGGCAGTATGGCACACCTGTGCAAACTGACGTACCTGTACGTCATTCCGCTTTAACCAAAAATATGTAGATGAATACATATTGGCCTAAACTGAGGAAGAAATTGATTTTTTTATATATTTTTTGGGGATATTTATTATAGCAGAAAGTACTAAAAAAAATATTTTTTTCAATATTGTCAGTTTTTTTTGTTTATAGCACAAAAAATAAAAAATGACCGAGCAATTGTCAGTCTGCGACCTAGTGCCAAATTGTAAAAAGTGCTCTGTCAGGAAGGGGGTAAAATCTTCCGGGGCTGAAGTGGTTAATGCATGTGTAGTAATGCATGCAGCCTTATGCCCCGTACACATGGTCGGACATTCCGACCACAAAATCCATCTGCTTTTCCGACGGATTTTGGCCGAAACTTGTGTTGCACACCCGGTCGGACAAAGTTGTCGGAAAATCCGATCGTTCCAAACAAGGTGACATACAACACGTAGGACGGGACTACGTAGAGACCAGTAGCCAATAGCTTTCATCTCCAAATTTCTTCTGAGCATGCGTGGCACTTTGTGCGTCGGAATTCTCTACACAGGATCGGAAAAAGTCAGATCGGATTTTGTTGTTGGAAAATTTTAGATCCTGCTCTCAAATTTTTTCCATCGGAGGTTCCGACGGAAAAAGTCCGCTAGAGCCCACACACGATCGGATTTTCCGACAACATAATCTGATCTGACTTTTTCCATCGGAATATCAGACCGTGTGTACGGGGCATAAGAACTGGAGAGTGATCCGTTTGGGCAGCATACAGAAATGGAAAAGCACAGGGATGACCCCACCTATGTAATGATTCTATTTCATAGTCCAAGGAGACTAGGACTAGGTGACACAGCAACTGCAGACTATTTGAACACTGTTAACCATATATTGAAGCAGAAGTGTGTGAATCACTTGGGGATGGTTGTGATGCTTTCTTATGGTAAGATATAGGAACATAAGGGAGAGTTTTCTCTAATGCAAAGAAGCCTTGCCTTCTGAATGCTCATTGTGATATGTCAAGCAAGAAACAAAAGGCATTAGGGTCATCCATTTCAAGCAGTGGTCAGTCAAGAATTGATATAAAAAAGTCACAGATGGAGCCATTTAGTCTTGACAGTGCTTGGTCCAAATATAATGTCTAAGGGTGCGTGTGATGATCATCATGCGTGGCTCAGTGTATGACCAAAGTAGATAAATAAGAAGTTACCAGCATAATCTATTGATAATGTAGCGCTTGCCCCCAAAGGAGCCCCTTGATGCGTTGGGTCCCCTGTTCTCTGCCGAGGACTCTGCGAACAGAACAGTACACACTTACACACCTCGCTAAGCAGGGAATGTTGACTGCAGATATCTGTATGTACACCCCGATGGCTTAAGGTGCATAGACACCTGGAATGACAGAGCAAATTGTTAAGTAATAGCAAGAAGTATATTGCAGTAAGGTAAACAATAGAAGTTATATACTGTAATGAATAAACAGTAGTACAAATATACTGCAACAATTAAGCAATAGAGTAACATGCTGCCGAAAAATCAATAATTGTTATAAAACACAACTCCTCCCGAACCCTAGAATGAAAAACACTAATTAGGGAGTGCTACACCACAACAACAGTCCAAGAGTCTGTAATATAGTTCCTCTTTTCCTCTGCTGGCCAGATCGTTGGCAGCCAGACTTTTACAATGGAGCACTCAGGTTAGTGTCCCTTTAGGATCAGATACAGGCACTGAATGTGGTACTTGAGGATAATCCTGTCTCCCTTTGGTCAAAGTGTAGTGTGATTTTGGCCAGCAGTCTACAAACACCTGGTTCAGCAGATGATCTCCCTCTGTTTACTGTGAGAAGAGCAGCCGCTCAGTATTCACAGTGTCCCTTTGTCAGGCAGCAGACTCCACAGACATCAGTGGATCTCCTCTATATTCCAAGCTGACTGTCGCTGTGCCTCTTAGGCCCCTTTCACACTGGGGCGGTTTGCAAGCGCTATTGCGCTAAGAATAGCGCCTGCAAACCGACCCGAAACAGCTGTTGCTGTTCCCTCAGTGTGAAAGCCCGAGGGCTTTCACACTGAAGCGGTGCGCTTGCAGGACGCTCAAAAATGTCCTGCAAGCCGCATCTTTGGCTCGCTATAGGAGCGGTAAATTTACCGCTCCTATAGCGCCCGGTCCCATTGAAAACAATGGGGGAGCGCGCCGAACCCGCCCGCAAAACGCCGCAATAGCGGCGGTTTGCGGGCGGTATTGACCCTTTTTCGGCCGCTCGCGGGGGGTAAAAACACCCCGCGAGCGGCCGCAATGCGCCGCTAAAACGCCGGTAAAGCGGCGCTAAATATAGCGCCGCTTTACCGCCAGCGCCCCCACCGCTCCAGTGTGAAAGTAGCCTTAGGGTTGCCACCTCATCCCTTTAAACTTGAACACATATTAATTACACAGGTTCTGTGACTGATTAAGGTGGAAACTAAACTCACTTAGTGTCTTACCTGCATTCAATTAGCCTCAGAACCTGTGTAATTAATATGTGTTCGGGTTTAAAGGGATGAGGTGGCAACTCTAGTGCCTCTATGATTGTCAGCTGGCAGCTGACTGTGCATTAAGTCCTCTCCAAATGGCTTCTTCCACACTTCTTCTGCTCTACCCAGGAAAAACAGCAGAGTACAACATGGGATATGTATTTCCTACTGCTACGCTGTCCATAAATCAGCTCAGTCTGTGTGAGATTACACCTTGCACAATCCTCCACATGTCTCTCCAGAGTCTCTAGCAGTCCACATCCTCAGTGCATCCCCTACTGGAGGGAGGGCAGCTTCACACTGCTCTATGTCAGTGGTTCTCAACCCTGTCCTCAAGTACCCTCAACAGGCCATATTTGCAGGTTTTCCTTTATCTTGAACATATCCTTTAACCGCTTGCCGACCGCCTCATGCAGATATACTGCGGCAGAAGGGCACGTACAGGCAGAATCACGTACCTGTACGTTGCCCTTTAAGAGGCGGCCTGTGGGCGCGCACACGCGCCCGCAGCAAGCTCTGTAAGTGGGGTTACGGGTTCCGCGATCGTCTCACGGAGAGTAAGGACGGGGAGATGCTAATGTAAACAAGCATCTCCCCGTTCTGCCTAGTGACAGTGTCACTGATCTCTGCCCCCTGTGATCGGAGCAGAGATCAGGGACGTGTCACACACAGCTATGCCCCCCACAGTTAGAAACACACCCCTAGGACACACTTAACCCCTACACTGCCACCTAGTGGTTAACCCCTTCACTGCCAGTGTCATTTACACAGGAATCAGTGCATTTGTATAGCACTGATTGCTGTATAAATGACAATGGTCCCAAAAATGTGTCAAAAATGTCTGATGTGTCCGCCACAATGTCTCAATCACAATAAAAATCGCTGATCGCCACCATTACTAGTAAAAAAAAATTATTAATAAAAATGCCATAAAACTATCCCCTATTTTGTAAACGCTATAACTTTTGCGCAAACCAATCAATAATCACTTATTGCGATTTTTTACCAAAAATATGTAGAAGAATACGTATCGGCCTAAACTGAGGAAAAAAATATTTTTTATATATTTTTGGGGGATATTTATTATAGCAAAATGTAAAAAAATAATGATTTTTTTGAAAAATTGTAGCTCTTTTTTTGTTTATAGCGCAAAAAATAAAAACAGCAGGGGTGATCAAATACCACCAAAAGAAAGCTTTATTTGTGGGAAAAAAAGGATGTAAATTTTGTTTGGGAGACACGTTGCGCAATTGTCAGCTATAGCGACGCAGTGCCGAATCGCAAAAAGTGCTCTGGCCAGGAAGGGGGTAAATTCTTCAGAGTCAATGGCTTGGTATTTTCGACAGCTATTTTATCTAAGAGAAATTCCCAAAACATAGCCTGTTGGGGCTAATTGAGGATAGGGTTGAGAACCACTGCTCTATGTAAAGCCACAGGACTCTCCTCCCATATATTTACCTGTGCAAATGTCTTCTTCTTCTCTACTGCCAGGCAGAATGCTTTTCCTGTCAGTGCTGTAGACTGAGCTACACAAATATGTCATAATTAGCCAATGTTTCAGGGCCTCGCAGGATCTCCTTCCTCAGGTCCTGCGAAATGACAGGACGTTGGCAGACTGACCAATGAGATACAATATATTGAGTGCTGGTGACTTCATACTCTTCTACAGTGGAGAAGTGCTTGCAAGCTTTGCAAAAGTTAGGCATTTTGGGACTTCTCAAGAAATGGATAGTGACTTATTCCCTGGCAAACCATGCATGCATGTTGGATACCCACTTAGAAGTAAAAAACAAAACAAAAAAAAAAAAAAACACTACAGATTAAAAATGGAGAGAAATATAAAATGAATAAATGTTCAAAATAAACATTTTCTAAACTTCTGTAGGATCAAAACAGCAAAAGCGTAAACAGCAACCTTGGATATATTAATACCTTGAAAGCATTGTGTAATTGTTGGATATTTCAAGCACAGATGTTCTCTTGCTGCCCACATAGATGACTTCATAAAGCTGATTGAAGAATTAAGCACTTCTAACATCAAACTCAGAAAGAGTTAAACCTTTTATTCATTTTATATTCAATTAGAACTATGCTAAAAGCAAGTAAGAGCTCCATGATTAACTTTTATATAAAATATTCTTCCAGACACTTGTCCATTTGGTGTGCACTTTATACTGTTTATTAGCACATATAGCCAAATGCAAAGACTTGTAAATTGCTTTACATACTACTACTACTATATTTTTGTTAATAATTTGAAATGCTGCCTCATACCCATACCACTAAGTATTGCAAACATGTACTGAAAAATCCTAACAACAAATCCATCCATCTGCAGATTCCTGGAGTTGTTTTGTCATTTGTGGGTGGTATTTTACTTTACTACAGGCATCTGACTTCCGCTTGCTTTATGACTATGCTCTGTCAGCTGACCTTTCCATTGTCCAATGAGACTGGCTTCAGTGGCCAGTAATGGCCACAGTCACTGGACGGGGACAAGAATTGACAGAGCTTATTCATGAAGTCAAGGAAAGCTATGCTCCAGAAAGTAAGTTAAAGCGGAATTCCAGTCTTTTTTGTGTTTATTAAAAGTCAGCAGCTACAAAAAGTGTAGCTGCTGACTTTTAATAAACACACACTCACCTGTCCCATGATCCAGTGATGAGTGATGTGGCCACCCGAACCCTTGATTCTCTCCCTCTCCTTTCCCCGGCGCCGGCATTACAACTGAAGACACCCGGCTATGACAGCTTCACAGCCAGGTGCGCACTGCACACGCACAAGTCGCTCTCCTTAATGGTCGGACAATCTTCTGGGACCTGTGATGTGTCCCAGAAGATTTCAGGGAGGGAGAGAGGGGGAGTCGAGAACTACCAGTCGGATCGCCTAGGCAGAAGTGGAAGCGGGGACCTGCCATTTTTAAAAGTCCTGCGTGCTGCATCTTTGGTGCCCTGTTAAAAAAGTGCACCAAAAATGCACCTCCCATTAAAATCAATGGAAAATGCATCAAAACCACGGTAGTGTTCTTTGGTGCGCTTTTTGAGTCACACATCCATGTTTCATAGGTACTGATCATGCTGGGAGTCATGCAATGAGAAAATACACCAAGAAAGAATCAAAAATGCATATGCTTTTTTTTTTAGTAGAGCAGAGTGGAAGAGCCCCAAGATAGCACAGCAAGGTGTGTGTGGTCAACACAAGAATGTCCCATCAATCTAGATATTAGAAGCAGGAAGTATTCATAAGTTTCAGCTACAGGTTCCAGATTTTGTCATATTTCTTGGAACAAACATGACTGGAGTAAATCAATTTATACACTATATTACCAAAAGTATTGGAACGCCTGCCTTTACATGCACATGCATCCCAGTTTTAGTCCGTAGGTTTCATTATTGACTTGGCCAACCCTTTGCAACTACAACAGCTTCAACTCTTCTGGGAAGGCTGTCCACAAGGTTTAGGAGTGTATCTATGGAAATGTTTGACCATTCTAACAGAAGAGCATGTGTGAGGTCAGGCACTGATGTGGACGAGAAGACCTGGCTCATGGTCTCCGCTCTAATTCATCCCAAAGGTTTTCTATCGGGTTGAGGTCATGACTCTGTGCAGGCCAGTCAAGTTCCTCCACCCCAAACTCACTGATCCATGTCTTTATGGACCTTGCTTTGTGCACTGGTGCGCAGTCATTTTGGAACAGGAAGGGGCCATTCCCAAACTGTTCCCACAAAGTTGGGAGCATGTAATTGTCCAAAATGTCTTGGTATGCTGACGCTCACTGGAACTAAGGGGCCAAGCCCAAACCCTGAAGAACAATCCCACACCATAATCCCCCCTCCACCAAATGATTTGGGCCAGTCCACAAAGCATGTCTCTGAAATCGCCCCCGAAGTCAGGACTGACATCCAGGAATAAAATGGTGCGAGTTCAGCTGAATTTGCACCATTTCATTCCTGCTATCAGTGTGAACCTAGGCTAAACATACAGCCAGAGCTACAATGGAATGGTTTGGGTCAAAGCAAATTCATGTGTTAGAATGGCCCAGTCAAAGTCCAGACCTAAATCCAATTGAGAATCTGTGGCAAGACTTGAAAATTGCTTTTTACAGACACTCTCTATCCAAACTGAGAGAGCTTGAGCTATTTTGAGAAGAAGAATGAGTTAAAATGTTTCTCTCTACATGTGCAAAGCTGGTAAAGACATACCCACAAAAAGACTTGCAGCTGTAATTGCAGTGAAAGATGGTTCTACAAAGTATTGGCTCAAGGGGGCTGAATACAAATGCATGCCACACTTTTTAGATATTTATTTGTGAAAAAAAAATTATAACCATTTATAATTTTCTTTCCACTTCTTAATTATGTGCCACTTTGGGGGGTATTTATTAAAGGAAAATCCACTTTGCACTGCAAGTGCACTTGAAAGTAAAGTCACTGTAGATTCGAGGGGGACGTGCAAGGAAAATAAAAAACAGCATTTTAGCTTGCACATGATTGGATAATAAAATCAGCAGAGCTTCCCCTCATTTCAGATCTACCCCTTAGATTTAGAGTTACTGCACTTTCAAGTGCACTTGCAGTGCAAAGTGAATTTGCCTTTCGTAAATAACCCCCTTTGTGTTGGTCTAGCACTAAAAATCACAATAAAATATAGGGTATGAACACTTTTTCAAGGCCCTGTGTGCGTCTATATATGCATCCATAATATTTAGGAGCGATGTTTCCAGAGAGTATGGAGCCAAAAAGGCCAAGTGTGATTGAAGGAAAGTGTAGACACCAGTCCAGTATGGTTGGATATAAGAACATGAAAAAAAGCGTGCAGGGCATCTAGCAGAGAGATAAGAATTGCATTTTGGTGAGCTGCTCCGGAGTATAATAGAGACTATTGCTGAACCTAATCTGCATCAGTTTATCTGCTTTGCTAATGATGGTGTCAAACCAGGATAGTTTAGTTTCTGGAGCTGGAAGATATGTTTTCCATTTGAAGCAGGCAAAAGGGCTGTATTGCAGTAGATTGAAGGACATAAATATAAGTAACCAGCTTCGCAAGGCCCTGGTCTCATAGGAGTGACTCAAGAGGTCTAAGTACCAGATTTACACAAGAGACAAAATGTTTCAGAAAGTCATGTCTTAGGAGTAAGTATTTTAAACAACCCCCATGTATGATTGTTCTACCCTCCTTCAGAGACTGAAAATACACAAGTGCAATTTTTTTAAATATATGTTCCAGATACTTTACCCCTTTTGATGCCCACAAACCGTGTATATGTATATAGCTATGAAAAAATATGGATTTCACCTTAAGGGGGTTGTTGGTGATAAGGCTTTAGAATGCCTACCAAGGAGTGCATGGGCTCTTTGCCAGAAGTAAATGGAAGTTCACATGGGAGATCCATTCCTAAAAACATGGGATGACAATCTGATTGGGAGATTTCTTAGTTGTATATAAAAACCCACAATCTCTGCCAACACACTAGTTAGTTCTCTGGACAATTGACAATCATGAACAAAGGGCAGAAAGCCAGGAAATAGCTGTAAAAAATGTGGATCCGCAAGTCCTCCATCTACCTTATAAGCATGCAGTTCTAATCATGAAATTTGTTGGGGGGGTAATTTGAATAATTCTATATGAAGCAGGTAATGCAAGCATTAACTTTCCCAAAGAGTGCATGGGATCCACATATAGCTGTTGCATTCAGCGCAGAAAGGCAGGACCAATGCCGATATGTTGCATTACCTCCCATGCTATAAATTACTCCAGAGAATGGTTTCAAAGGCTTTCATTATGTCCATAGGTATTATCAGACCTAGGCATTGCAGTTGCCAGGCAGCAAAAATGTTTGTGTACAGGCTCCCAATATTATTCAGTGTACTTTTCCTGGCCATAAATCACAATTGAACAGGAAGTATTAAGTCTAGAATAACTCTGATCAGTGTCCTCGCTAGACGTTTGGCGAGAATCCTAACATCTCCATTCAGAAGAAATATAGGACTATACAATTGACTATTTTCCTTTTTCTTTTTTGACAGATTTAGGGACTACTATTACTAAATCTTAATTCATGGATGGTGGGAGAAATCCCCACCAATATGCCTTCTGAACGACCTGTAAGAGAAAGGAAGTAATGGTCATCTTTATAGTCTTGTACCACTCCAGGGGTAGCCCGTTATGACCGGGGGTCATGTTGGCTGGGAATCCCTTCACTTGGTCATGTAATCTGTAATGTCATAATCAAGCTGAAGAGACACATAAGGATGCACTACTAAATTCCATGTTGGTCCATGGCAGCTTCCCTGCTCATCTCTGTTTTGAAAGTTGTGGGCAGTAAAGAGGGGTCGGTGGTACCTAAGCTAGGTACCACCTCTCTGTAGCATGGCCTCTGTAACCCTAGAGAAATTGCTCTATCTAAAGTACCCTTTTTTTATATTGGTATTATATTTTTCTGTCCAATTTTTATGTTCAGGAGTAAAGATTGAAAATAGATGGAAAAAGAAAGCATTAGATACACATTTTGCAAATTAGAATAAGACTCACAAAATCTGTTCTGACATTTCATCAGTTTTCTTTTAATTTTCATTCTGTGGTATGTAAATTGTAATCCCATTCGAAGTTGGAGTGAGAATAACGATGTGCAGCAAATCAAAAAGTACGTGTTCCACTAACATCTGTTGCCAATATAATTCCTCTATGAGCACCTTTCTAATCATCTCACTCAAAAGCTTCTATTCTGTCTTTATAAAGCAGCCATATATAATGCGCACATAAGACACCAACTGACTATTAAAACTCTCTGCCCTTGAAATCATACTCCAGAAGTGCTTTATTGGCAGAGTTGTCTTAAAAATGTCATGGTTAAACCATAATTTATTTTGGACTTCTAGCATCAGTGTTGCACTGTTCCTGGACAGAGTTGATCTATTCCTACATCTTTAGAAGGAGTAAAAATCTAATGAAATCTTGGATTGTATTTTATACAATCACAGCTGCACACATTGGTTTCAAAAAATGTGTAAAGGCACAAGAACAAAGTATAATTTTAATTTTATTAGTATTATTTTTTTTTTATATATATATTTAAAGTTTATTCGATTTCTATAAGTTACAAACCCACATATATCAAGTATTAAAAATAAAAAAAGAACAGCAATATTAATCAAGACATTGACATTTATGTATCCTCTCAGTACTGCTTTGTAATATATTTTTATATCAGGTGCTGCTAACCCCCCCCCCCCCCCCGGGTATCTTATCTC
Source organism: Lithobates sylvaticus (assembly GCA_028564925.1). Classification (NCBI taxonomy): domain Eukaryota; kingdom Metazoa; phylum Chordata; class Amphibia; order Anura; family Ranidae; genus Lithobates; species Lithobates sylvaticus. The sequence continues at coordinate 100,757,418 of CM053031.1, read as the reverse complement.
TACTCAATGGTGAAATCTGTACTCTTGGCTTTTTGTCTTGCCATATGCATCTTAATATCATTGTCTTTAATGTCTGGAAAAATGTCAGAGGAAGTGCTATTGGTATCGTCTGGAATTTATACAGTATTTTCGAGAGTATTACAATTTTTACCATGTTTATTCTTCCCATCCATGACAGTGGGCGTGTTGCTATTTTCCTAATCTCTACTTTGATCTCATTGAGTAGTGGGATATAATTAGCTCAATACATTTTTCCCAACAAGGTTGTTAGTTTTATTCCAAGGTATTTTAATTCCTTTCCCCCCAAGTGAATGGGAATTCCCTCTGAAATGCTAATTCCTCCTTATTGCTTAAACTTATATTAAACATTTCAGATTTTATTGGGTTGATCTTTAAGTCTGAAAGTTTCCTATATCTCTTCAGTTCTTTTATTAAGTTTGGGAGTGTTGTTCTAGTGTTGGCGATATAGAATAAGATATCATCCGTGTATGCTGTGACCTTCTTTTCCCATCTTTACCCCGCCCACAGCTGTGCTATTACGTATAGTTGTCAATAAGGGTTCTAGTGACAGTACATATTGGACATCTCAAAGGATGACGACATACTTCCGCTAACCTTTACCAACGCGGTGGTGTGATTATATAGGTTTTTAATCCATTTGCCCATTTTGGGTCCTATTCCCAAGTTTTCTATTGTATCCATCATAAATCCCCAGTCTACCATGTCAAATGCCTTTTTGGCATTTATTGACAGGAGTATAGCTGAGAACTTTCCTCCTCTCCCTTTCTGTAACAATAGTAATGTTCTTATACAGTTGTCTTTACCTTACCTTTCTGGTATGAACCCTGTCTGATCTGCATGGATCCACTCCGGCATCAGCTTTTTTAATCTTGTCACTATAATTTTTGCATATAGTTTTGTCTCCGCATTTAACAATGCTATTGGTCTATAATTAGAGCATAATATTGTATCTTTTCCCTCCTTAGGTATGACTGTTACATACGCCAATAATGACTCTCTCATCATTTCCTCCCCCTCCCTTAATGTATTAAGATATACACTTATTTTTGGAATTAGTTGTTCTTTAAATGTTTTATAATACAGTATCTCACAAAAGTGAGTACACCCCTCACATTTTTGTAAATATTTTACTATATCTTTTAATGTGACAACACTGATGAAATTACATTTTGCTACAATGTAAAGTAGTGAGTGTACAGCTTGTATAACAGTGTAAATTTGCTGTCCCCTCAAAATAACTCAACACACAGCCATTAATGTCTAAACCACTGGCAACAAAAGTGAGTACACCTCTAAGTGAAAATGTCCAAATTGGGCCCAATTAGCCATTTTTCCTCCCCGATGTCATGTGACTCATTAGTGTTACAAGGTCTCAGATGTGAATGGGCAGAAGGTGTTAACTTAGGTGTTATCGATCTCACTCTCTCATACTGGTCACTGGAAGTATAAACATGGCACCTCATGGCAAAGAATTCTCTGAGGATCTGAAAAAAAGAATTGTTGCTCTGCATAAAGATGGCCTAGACTATAAGAAGATTGCCAAGACACTGAAACTGAGCTGCAGCACGGTGGCCAAGACCATTCAGCGGTTTAACAGGACAGGTCCCACTCAGAACAGGCCTCGTCATGGTCGACCAAGGAAGTTGAGTGCACATGCTCAGTGTCATATCCACAGGTTGTCTTTGGGAAATAGACATATGAATGCTGCTAGCATTGCTGCAGAGGTTAAAGAGGTGGGGGGGTCAGCCTGTCAGTACTCAGACCATATGCCGCACACTGCATCAAATTGGTCTGCATGGCTGTCTTCCCAGAAGGAAGCCTGTTCCAAAGATGATGCACAATAAAGCCTGCAAGCAGTTTGCTGAAAACAAGCAGGCTAAGGACATGGATTACTGGAACCATGTTCTGTGGTTTGATGACACCAAGATAAACTTATTTGGTGTCAAGCGTGTGTTCCGGCAACCAGGTGAGGAGTACAAACACAAGTGTGTCTTGCCTACAGTCAAGCATGGTGGTGGGGGTGTCATGGTCTGGGGCTGAATGAGTGCTGCTGACACTGGGGAGCTACAGTTCATTGAGGGAATTAGGGAACTATGAATGCCAACATGTACTGTGAAATACTGAAGCAGAGTATGATCCCCTCCCTTCGGAGATTGGGCCGCAGGGCGGTATTCCGACATGGTAACAACCCCAAACACACCTCCAAGATGACTACTGCCTTGCTAAAAAAGCTCAGGGTAAAGGTGATGGACTGGCCAAGCATGTCTCCAGACCAGAGCATCTGTGGGGCATCCTCAAATGGAAGGTGGAGGAGCGCAAGGTCTCTAACATCCACCAGCTCGGTGATGTCATCATGGAGGAGTGGAAGAGCACTCAAGTGACAACCTGTGAAGCTCTGGTGAACTCCATGCCCAAGAGGGTTAAGGCAGTGCTGGAAAATAATGATGACCACACAAAATATTGACACTTTGGGTCCAATTTGGACATTTTCCCTTAGGGGTGTACTCACTTTTGTTGCCAGTGGTTTAGACATTAATGGCTGTGTTGAGTTATTTTGAGGGGACAGCAAATTTACACTATTATACAAGATGTACACTTACTACTTTAAATTGTAGCAAAGTGTAATTTCTTCAGTGTTGTCACATGAAAAGATATAATAAAATATTTACAAAAATGTGAGGGGGTGTACTCACTTCTGTGAGATACTGTATATAATTGTAAAACCGACGGGCCTAGGGCTCATTCCTGTTGCTGTACTGTTTATTGCTTTTCTAATCTCTTCTTGTGATATTGGATCTTCCAGATCCTGTCATTTATCTACTGAGATTCTGGGCAGTTTTGCTTCTCTTAGGTATTCCTGTATATGTTGCTTCCTTTTTATCTCTGCTTCTCGTATCTCCTTCCCCCCTTACTGAATATAGGGTGCTGTAGTAACTTTGTAAAATCTTTGCTATTTCTGATGTTTCATATACCATCTTTCCTTTCATGTTTTTCATCTTTTCTATATAGTTTAACGACTTTTTATTTTTTAAGGTTTTTGCAAGATATTTTCCTGGTTTATTCCCCATTTGTATCTTTTGCCACCTTATTAAATACCTTTCTTGCTTCTTGTTCCATTAAGTCTTTTAGTTGGTCTCTTTTTATTATTAATGTCTGTTGAACTTCAGTATCTGCTTTCTTTTTGTGTATCTGTTCCAGCTCATATATTTCTTTTATTACCCCTTTCATTTCTATTGCTTTTTCCCGTTTTCTTGCTGGCACCTATGGATATCAACACGCCTCTGATATAGGCTTTTTTGTGCTTCCCATGTTGTAGCTTTTGACACCTCAGGGGACTCATTCAGCAAGAAATATTGTTCTATCTCATTTGTTATTTTATCTCCTATTTCTTTGTCTTGTATTAGATCTTCATTTAGCCCCATGTATTTTCCCTATTCTCTGTTCCCATAAGTTGCAACTTCACTATTACTGGAGCGTTGTCTGAGAGTGATGTTATTTAGATTTTTCGACTGTTTCCAGGATATAATCTAACCTTGAATATGTGTCATGCACAGGGGAATGGAACGAGTAATCCCTTTCTCATGGATATGTTAAACCCTCCAAACATCCACCAGTTAGCACTGATGACGTTTTTTCTTGATTGCTTTTAATTGATAGTCCCCAGTGCCCAGTGCATCTGATGTACTATCCATTTGTGGATCCATGCAAAAATGAAAGTCCCCTGCCAAGATTAATTTGCCTTTCTTGAAGTCCATTTGTTTGCCCAAAACCGCTTTTAAATAACATTTTGGGTTTTTATTAGGACAGTATACATTAGCCAATGTGCATTCCATCTCTTGTAGGTTTCATTTCAGAAATAGATAACGTCCCTCCGGGTCTACTTTCCTATCTTCAAATATAAATCTAAGATCTCTTGCCAGTCCCATTGCTACCCCTTTTGCACTTCTGATTGGGGAATCTCCATAGTACCATGTTGGATAGGGTTTTGAATATAATTTAACATTTGTATCTAGTGCTATGTCATTATGTGTGTCTCCTGTAGTAATATTATACCTGCAGAATATCTTTTGATCGCCTTTAATACCTCATACCTTTTTTGTGGGTTATTCAGCCCTCTTACATTATATGTCAAGCAATTTATAGTTGTCATTCAGATTTTCTATCTCCCGCCCCCCCCCCCCATAGCTCCATCCCCCATATAGGGGAGGGGCCTTGAGGGGTTCTTTAGAACAGAGAGGGGGGATTTAACCCCTTGGGAAAGTTGGGAAATCAAAGAACAAAGGATTCCCAACACCCTATCTCCCAAGTCCCAATTGTACCATATATCATGATTTTATATTAGTTCAAAGAGAGGTTTTAACAGCCTCCTTCTCGCTATTGTCTCATATGATAGATCTGAGAAAATCTGGAGTTTGGCACTTTCATATTTTGTTTGTGGCTTCCCCCTCATATTTTTCAATATTTGGGTTTTTTCCATAATTCTGGAATCTTATAACAATATCTCTTGGGGCCTCTGTTGGTATACTTTTTGGTCTTCTGATCCTGAGGGCTCTTTCTATTCTTATTTATTCTACATCTTCTCTACCCAGTAATGGGTTAAATATAATTTCCCATCTTTTCCACTGTCTTCTCCATTTGTTTGTTCTGGTAGACCATGTATTCTCAAGTTTTTCTTCTGCTTCGATTTTCTTGATCTTCCATTTTGTATGCCAGTTCCCTTTGTTTAAGTTTTAGCATTTTCACTTCTCCTTTTAGATATTTTGTTATTTGTGTATGGCTATCCGCTCTCCTTTCTATATCTTCCACTCTTGTCAATATATGACTCAAGTCATTACATATTGTTGCCATTTCAGTTTTTAGGGAATTTTCTAATGCTGCGAACATTGCTGCCATCTCTACCTTTGTAGGTAGTTGGGCTTTCAGGGACTGGTCCTCCTTATGTCCCTTTTCCGAGTCATTTTCTGGATCTTGAATTAATCTTTCACAAATTAACTATTAACTAAATTAACTAAATTAACTAAATTTAACTAATTAACTAAATTTCACAAATTAACTATGCATCATCAGGAAGCTGCCTGATGACGCATAGTTAATTTGCGAAACGCATAGAGGCTGCTGGGTAAACACGTGACGCAACACCATTTCCGGTCTGAGCGGCAGTGAGGCGAGGGGCGCAAACAACCAACGCGCCAAATTTAAGGTCCCTACACACACGGCTGGAGAGGCTCAGTGCCGGCCTGAGGGCACAGGCATATGTGAGTGCAAAACTTCTTTGTTTTTATTGTTTAGGGGGTAAAGACAGATACAGGGTGATAGTATCACCTCTCGTGGTGTAAATGGTTGTATTTACACCAATTTGAGTATTTACATCTTCTATTTCTATCCCAGTTTTCATTGTTTTGGAATTTAACACATTATTTGATATAGGTGGATATGAGATGAAATCAAACTGATTGGCGCAACTCTCTTTTGCATACTAACCAGAATTATATACATTGTGCAATTAGCACTATTGTTTTTAGATTGCAGCCTATCGCATATGTAAGTTGGTATAAAATATTTAATTGGCGCCGGTACCTTTATGTACACAAACAGTAAAGATAGCCCAATTTTTTTGTATAATATGAAAGATGATGTTAGGCAGATTAATGGATACCTAACATGTCATGCTTTGAAATTGCACACTCATGGAATGGTGAAAAATTACAGTATCGAATAACCTCCATAGGCAGCGCTTTAAAAAAATAAAGATTACCAGGTTAGAGCTATAGAGAAGGTCTAGTACTAGAATTATTGATCTCGCTCTGACGATCGCGGTGATACCTCACATGTGTGATTTGAACACCGTTTACATATGCGGACACGACTTAGGTGTGCATTTTCTTTGCTGTGCAAGCTCGTGTGGACGGGGGCGTGGGATTTTGATTTACTTTCATTTTCAATGCTAATGGTTATGGTAAACAGGACAAATAGAGAGGGTGAATCTCCCTAAGGGGGGCACAGACAGCAATACATATTGACAGGGGTTTTAACTCTCAGAGTATTAGTATCTGACGACTCAGATACTACGAGTGCTTATCAGTAGGGATGGGCCCGGTGCTCGATGCGAACCCATGTTCGCATCGAGCACCGGGTGTTCGCTCGCTCGGCGAGTCCAGAACTATTTTGGCCGCTCGCATCACGTTCGTGTGATGCGAGCGGCCCCGCAATGCATTGCGGCCGGCGCGGCCGGCGCAGTGCATTGCTGGCTGATGATTGGCCAAGCATGCACTGTGACCCCGCATGCTTGGCCAATCACAGCGCCGGAAACTCGAAGAGCCATAATTGGCTACAGGCAGGACGCCTGTAGCCAATTACAGCTCAGGGGCTTTAGTACACGCCCCCTCTTATAAAAGGCCGCCACGCCGTTGGCGCCGGTCACATGCGTTCCGGCGTTAGAGAGAGCAGGATCATTCTGTGTCACTCTGCTAGATTCAGTTAGAAAGATTTAGTTAGAGAGATTTAGTTAGAAAGATTCATTTAGAAAGATTCATTTAGAAAGATTCATTTAGAAAGAGGGGCTTGTAGTGTGTTCGTGGCAGGCAGGCAGTGGCAGCAAACAGAGCTCCTATATTTTGTTCCCAGAAGCACCTATAGGACTTGTAGTGTGTTCGTGGCAGGCAGGCAGTGGCAGCAAACAGAGCTCCTATATTTTGTTCCCAGAAGCACCTATAGGACTTGTAGTGTGTTCGTGGCAGGCAGGCAGTGGCAGCAAACAGAGCTCCTATATTTTGTTCCCAGAAGCACCTATAGGACTTGTAGTGTGTTCGTGGCAGGCAGGCACTGGCAGCAAACAGAGCTCCTATATTTTGTTCCCAGAAGCACCTATAGGACTTGAAGTGTGTTAGTCCCATCACACAGAGCTATATTTTGTTCCCAGAAGCACCTATAGGACTTGTAGTGTGTTAGCCCCATCACACAGAGATCATATATTTTGTTCCCAGAAGCACCTATAGGACTTGAAGTGTGTTAGTCCCATCACACAGAGCTATATTTTCTTCCCAGAAGCACCTATAGGACTTGAAGTGTGTTAGTCCCATCACACAGAGATCATATATTTTGTTCCCAGAAGCACCTATAGGACTTGAAGTGTGTTAGTCCCATCACACAGAGATCATATATTTTGTTCCAGAAGCACCTATAGGACTTGTAGTGTGTTAGTCCCATCACACAGAGCTATATTTTGTTCCCAGAAGCACCTATAGGACTTGAAGTGTGTTAGTCCCATCACACAGAGCTATATTTTCTTCCCAGAAGCACCTATAGGACTTGTAGTGTGTTAGTCCCATCACACAGAGATCATATATTTTGTTCCCAGAAGCACCTATAGGACTTGAAGTGTGTTAGTCCCATCACACAGAGCTATATTTTCTTCCCAGAAGCACCTATAGGACTTGAAGTGTGTTAGTCCCATCACACAAAGATCCTATATTTTGTTCCCAGAAGCACCTATAGGACTTGAAGTGTGTTAGTCCCATCACACAGACCTATATTTTGTTCCCAGAAGCACCCATAGGACTTGAAGTGTGTTAGTCCCATCACACAGAGATCCTATATTTTGTTCCCAGAAGCACCTATAGGACTTGAAGTTTGTTAGTCCCATCACACAGAGATCCTATATTTTGTTCCCAGAAGCACCTATAGGACTTGAAGTGTGTTAGTCCCATCACACAGAGATCCTATATTTTGTTCCCAGAAGCACCTATAGGACTTGAAGTGTGTTAGTCCCATCACACAGACCTATATTTTCTTCCCAGAAGCACCCATAGGACTTGTAGTGTGTTAGTCCCATCACACAGAGATCCTATATTTTGTTCCCAGAAGCACCTATAGGACTTGAAGTGTGTTAGTCCCATCACACAGACCTATATTTTCTTCCCAGAAGCACCCATAGGACTTGTAGTGTGTTAGTCCCATCACACAGAGATCCTATATTTTGTTCCCAGAAGCACCTATAGGACTTGAAGTGTGTTAGTCCCATCACACAGACCTATATTTTCTTCCCAGAAGCACCCATAGGACTTGAAGTGTGTTAGTCCCATCACACAGAGATCCTATATTTTGTTCCCAGAAGCACCTATAGGACTTGAAGTGTGTTAGTCCCATCACACAGACCTATATTTTGTTCCCAGAAGCACCTTATAGGACTTGAAGTGTGTTAGTCCCATCACACAGAGATCCTATATTTTGTTCCCAGAAGCACCTATAGGACTTGAAGTGTGTTAGTCCCATCACACAGAGATCCTATATTTTGTTCCCAGAAGCACCTATAGGACTTGAAGTGTGTTAGTCCCATCACACAGAGATCCTCTATTTTCTTTGCAGAAGCACCCATAGGACTTCTAGTGTGTTAGTGGCATCACACAGAGCTCCTATATATTCTTCTCAGCAGCACCCACAGGACTACCGACTACAATGGCTGGAAGACCGCCAAGGGGAGGCAGAGCGTGCAGAGCCAAGAACACAGGGCAGGCAGGCTCTGTTTCTAGTGGACGTGGCCGTGGCCGTGGACGTGGTCGTGCATCTTTGTTTTCGGCAGCTGGACATGTGGAGCCGCATCATGCTAAAGGCTTGGTAGAATGGATGACCAAGCCCTCCTCATCCTCCTCATCCTCTCTCACCCAGGCTCAGGGTACTGGCAGAGCAGCTGCCAACGCGTACTCAATGGCATCATCAGCCACCCCTTCCCTAGACCCACCATGTCCTCCTGAGGAGTCCCCCGAACTCTTTGAGCACAGTGTTGGGTACATGCTCCAGGAGGATGCCCAACGATTCGAAGGCTCGGATGATGATACCCAGCTTGAGGAATCTGGCAGTACTGTTCCACCAGCTGCAGCTTACTGCCAGGTTTGCTCTAGTGGTGAAGAGGGAGGGGATGATGAGGTCACTGACTCCACGTGGGTGCCTGAAGGGAGAGAGGATGAGGAGGAGGACGAGGAGGAGGATGCGGCGTCACATGTCCAACGAGGCAGGATGCCCCCTGGAGGCCAGGTAGAGGCCAGCACAGCAACTGTACAACACCGCAGAGCTCCGCCTGTGCACGGCGCTGCCTCTGCACGTTATCAGAAAAGTTCTTTGGTGTGGGCCTTTTTTGAGACGAGTGCATCAGATCGCACCACTGCTATTTGCAATATTTGTCTCAAGCGTATCTCGCGTGGCCAAAACATCAGCCGCTTGGGCACCACAAGCATGACCAGACATATGTCGACCTGCCATGCAGCTCGTTGGCAGGCACACATAAAAGACCCACACCAAAGAACTAAGCGGACCTCTCCTTGCTCCTCATCAGCTGGGATCTCCATCCCCACTACACCTTCAGTCCTCTCTGAAAGCTGCTCTGAGAGGACTGAAGGTGTAGAATTAGGTGTGTCACAACCAAGTACTTGCAGTACACCGACGTCCGATTGCAGCAGGCAAATTTCCCTGCCCCAGCTGCTGGACCGTAGAAAGAAGTACACTCCCAGCCATCCACATGCCCAGCGGTTGAATGCTAGCTTGGCTAAATTGCTAGCACTTCAACTGCTGCCTTTTCAGTTGGTAGACTCGGCCCCCTTCCGTGAGTTTGTTCAATGTGCGGTTCCTCAGTGGCAGGTTCCCAAACGCCACTTTTTCTCATGGAAGGCGATTCCGTCTCTCTACCGGCATGTGGAAGGCAATGTCCATGCCTCGCTGGACAGGGCGGTCAGCGGTAAGGTGCATATTACCGCTGACTCATGGTCCAGCAGGCATGGACAGGGACGGTACCTTTCTTTCACGGCCCATTGGGTCACTCTATTGGCAGCTGGGAGGGATGCAGGACAAGGTGCAGTAGTGTTGGAGGTTGTTCCGCCACCACGCCTCCAAAACGCTACTACTGCTACTGGTTGTGACACACCTCTCTCTCCTCCACCCCCTCCTCTTCTTCTTCCTCCAGTGCTCTGTCCTTGGAACCAGCGGTGCTCCGTAGGCGTACAAGGGGCTACGCAAGTACGCAGGCAAAAAGATGCCATGCCGTGCTTGCGCTGGTGTGTTTGGGGGACAGGAGCCACACTGGGCCAGAGGTTCTGGCAGCTCTGCAGGGGCAGGCCGAGAGGTGGTTGACGCCACGTCAGCTTAAGCCAGGAATGGTCGTTTCTGACAATGGCACCAACCTCCTCTCCGCCCTGCGACAGGGGCAGCTCACCCATGTGCCCTGCATGGCTCACGTCCTCAACCTGGTGGTGCAGCGGTTCTTGGGCAGGTTCCCAGGCTTACAGGATGTCCTGAGGCAGGCCAGGAAAGTCTGTGTGCATTTCCGCCGATCTTATAATGCCAGTGCTCGGCTGACTGAGCTGCAAAAGGAGCTGAACCTGCCCAAGAACCGCCTAATATGTGACATGCCCACCAGGTGGAACTCAACGTTGGCCATGCTGCAGCGACTGCACACGCAGCAAAGGGCCATCAATGAGTACCTTTGCGACTACGGCACCAGGACAGGGTCAGGGGAGCTTGTTTTTTTTCCCCACGTCAGTGGAGCATGATCAGGGATGCATGCACTGTCCTCTCACCATTTGAGGAGGCCACGAGGATGGTGAGCAGTGACAGTGCATGCATCAGTGACACTGTACCTCTTGTCCACCTGTTGGAGCATACGCTGCGTGGGATAATGGACAGGGCACTTGAGGCAGAACAGAGGCAGGAAGAGGAGGACTTCCTTGCCTCTCAAGGCCCCCTTTATCCGGGCAGTGTTCCTTCTGTCCCACCCATCACACAGGAAGAGGATGAGGAGGAGGAGGAGGAGGAGGATTGTGTGAGCATGGAGGTGGAGCCTGGCACTCAGCATCAGCAGCAGCAGTCTTTTAGGGATGATGTACAGTCCCAACAAACCAGTGGACTTGTACGTGGCTGGGAGGAGGTGGCTGGCGATCATGTCATCCTCAGTGACCCAGAAGACTCCGGACCGAATGCCTCAGCTAACCTACGCTGCATGGCCTCCCTGATCCTGCAAAGCCTGCGGAAGGATCCTCGTGTTCTTCGGATCAAGGAGAGGGACCATTACTGGCTGGCCACTCTCCTTGATCCACGGTACAAGGGTAAGGTTGCGGACCTTATCTTGCCGTCGCAGAGGGAGCAGAGGATGAGACATCTCAGGGAGGCCTTGCAGAAAGGTCTGTGCAACGCGTTCCCAGAAACTGGGAGGTTACAAACTCCTGGTCCTGGGCGACGAGTTGCTGAGGCTTCGGTCAGTAGCAGAAGGAGCGGTGGGAAAGGTGGACGTCTGACCGATGCGTTCAGACAATTTTTTAGTCCGCAGCCCCAAGGTATGATCGGTTCCAGCAACCATCGCCAGCGTCTGATATACATGGTGCAGGAATACCTTGGGGCAAGGTCAGACTTGGACACCTTTCCCACCGAAAATCCTCTGGCTTACTGGGTCCTGAGGATGGATCACTGGCCAGAGCTTGCACAGTATGCAATTGAGCTACTGGCCTGTCCTGCCTCCAGCGTTCTTTCCGAACGCACATTCAGTGCTGCTGGAGGATTTGTCACCGATCATAGGGTGCGCCTGTCCACCGCCTCGGTTGATCGACTGACCTTCATCAAAATGAATCAGTCTTGGATCACCACCAGCTACCAGGCACCTGAAGCGGATATAACGGAATAATTTATAATGTCACATCCCTTCAAGACTGCCTATGCTGATGCTGAGTGACTGTCCTCTTATGTTCACTGACTATCCTCTTCCTCCTCCTCAATGATCCATGCCACCACACCAGTGCCTAAGGCACAATTTTTCAGCCCCTTTAACAGGGGCGTGTACATACAATTTTTATAAAAAAATGCTTCGCAACACATGTGACTGCTGTGCTCCAAGTACAGTATCTGTGAGGGGTTGCAGTGTTGTGGCACCAGCACCAGTGCCTAAGGCACAATTTTTCAGCCCCTGTTTAACAGGGGCGTGTACATAAAATTTTTATAAAAAAAAGCTTTGCAACACGTGTGACTGCTGTGCTCCAAGTACAGTATCTGTGAGGGGTTGCAGTGTTGTGGCACCAGCACCAGTGCCTAAGGCACAATTTTTCAGCCCCTGTTTAACAGGGGCGTGTACTTACAATTTTTTTTAAAAAATGCTTCGCAACACGTGTGACTGCTGTGCTCCAAGTACAGTATCTGTGAGGGGTTGCAGTGTTGTGGCACCAGCACCAGTGCCTAAGGCACAATTTTTCAGCCCCTGTTTAACAGGGGCGGGTAATTACAAATCTTGATCTAATAGTTCACAGCAGGGCCCATTCCTGCGCCCACCAAGAGTAACTATGAGGGCCTACAGTCTTGTGGCAACACCGTCCACCACCACCGCCAAAGGCCCAATTTTTCTGCCCTGTTCATCAGGTGCTTGCAATTACAAATCTTGATCTAATAACTCACAGCAGGGCCCATTCCTGCGCCCACCAAGAGTAACTGTGAGAGCTTACAGTCTTGTGGCAACACCGTCCACCACCACCCCCAATTTTTCTGCCCTGTTCAACAGGTGCATGCAATTACAAATCTTGATCTATTAACTCACAGCAGGGCCCATTCCTGTGCCCACCAGTCTTGTGGCTACACCAACATCTAATAGGGCAAATTTCTGCAGAGTATATACGCCAGGCCCCCCTACTTTCAAACATCCAACTTACAAACGACTCCTACTTGCAAATGGAAAGAGAAAACAGGAAGTGAGAGGAAATCTACCCCTAGGAAGGGAAATTCTATCCTGTTAGATTTAATTTGGGAAAAAGGTATCTCCTCTCTACTGATACTTTATCACCAATCCTTGTTTCAATTAAAACCCCACTTTTCCAAAAACATTTGTCATTGGGACGGAAAGTGAGGTGACATGTTCTGAACAGATGTGCAAAGACAGCAAATGTTACAGGGGTGATAACCCCTCCCTATGTTCTCCAAAAAGCTTAAAAATAGATTTTTTTGGGATGGAGCTACACTTCATAATGTACCTGTTCAGATTCTACTTAAGAACAAACCTAAAGCCGCAAGTGGTTTTAAATGGCTTCTTTTTTTCCTTTACAAATGTCATTTTGTGCAAGGACAGTTCTTTTTTTTTTTTCACCTCAGAGAGAGCTTATTGGGACCAAATCAGGAGCGCCCTCATTTTTTTGTCCCTTTTAATGTCTTCACATCATTGTGGAATTTACGCCTTCTCTCTATTATTTATTTTTTATTTTTTGGTTAAATTTTGAATTTATAAATTTGTGGTTACATATTTCTTATGCGTTGTTTGTGCCTTCATTGGGCCTGCGTTGGGGGGCCTGCTACTTAAGGCCTCCCCAGCGCTCCCCTTCTCCAGTGATACACCTTTGCCCCCCCCTCCCCCCCTTCACCCAACCCTCCCTCCCCCCCCACCCCCGCCGCTGGAGTCACTTCTGCAGATGCTTCAGAAGAACAAAGGGGCTTTGTCCTATTGTTTTTTTTTTTTTATTTTATTATTTATTTTTTTTTTTTTTATTAGGTATGGTCAAATGTCTCTCTCTCACTCTGTCCTCAGAGCTTCAGCATAACTCCAGGACTTCTTTAACCTTCTCCAGCCTTCCCATTTGGTTTTGGTGTCGTCCCTTTCCTCTGTCGCGCTGTTTGCTAAACACTCCGAGATATAAGTGCCCTCGACCGCGTTAACCCATTCCCAGATGGGTGGGCTCTCAGGGTCCTTCCATCTTCTGGGGATCACTCGCTTTGCTGCGTTTAGCAAATGCGGGACTAGTGATCCTCTATATTGCCTGGAACCTACCTCTGTATCATGTAGCAGAACTGCCCAAGGGTCTTCTCTTACCTCAACCTTAGTAATCTCCTTAATGTATTTTAAAATGGACTTCCAGAATTTTTTAATTTTTGGGCAGCCCCACCATAGGTGGCCCATAGTGCCCTTCACTTGGCATCCTCGCCAGCAATCGGCTGATACTCCCGGCTGGAATTTATTTAATTTTTCCGGAGTCAGGTACCAACCGGATAAGCACTTATAGTTAATCTCTGCGGTTTTGGCATCCACAGCTGAGCTGTGGGTGAGTTGAAACATTTTTCTAATTGCCCCCGATTGGTGCGTGCCCAATTCCCTCCCCCATTTTTTGACAAAAGGCGGTTCCCCCTGTCCGTCCCCCGACAGCAGAAATTTATAGATTTTTGTGATAATTTTTTTGGTGTTCTCCGTCGTGAAGATACGTTCCAACTCCGTAAGGTCCCTCCGTCCCCTCTTTGGAGGGGGGATGGACCCCACGAAATGACTTAACTGGAGGTACCGCCAATCGTCAACTCTAAAACAGTCGTTCATCCCCTGTAACTCCTGAGACGACACTATTTTCCCCTTACTTATTATGTCCCCTACTCGTGCATTGTCATTTATTATCCAATCCCCTCCCTGATCCCTTCTCCCTGGTGGGAACATGTCATTTTCTTTTAGTGCAATTAGTGGTGAATTGTATTTAAATTTAAAATTTTTGTGAATTTTATCCCAGACTTTTAAAGTGTTTTTTGTGATTGCATGTGTTTTTTCCCCCAGCCTTCTAAACTTCGGGGGGTTCCAAATAATTTTCCCCAGCTGTGCTTCACTTAGTGCTTCCTCTAGGCTTGCCCACCTCTTAAAACTGTGTGCCCTCCCCCATTCTGTGATTCTTAACAAAACTGTTGCGTGGTAATAATTCACAATGTCGGGCACCGCCAGCCCTCCCTTATTTTTATCTAATTTTAAGGTTTGAAAAGAGATTCTATGTAGCTTCTGTTGCCAAATGAAATTCAAAATGAGAGATTTTAATTTCCTATGGTACTGATCTGGTAGCGATATTGGGATCATCTGGAATTTATAGGTGATCAGCGGGAGTATCATCATTTTAACTGCGTTAATACGACCAAACCACGAGATTGGTCTGGTTTTAAACTCCTGACATTTTTTTTTAACTTCATCTAATAAAGGTATGTAATTGGCCCTATACATTTTCTCTATGGAATTAGTCAGCACTATACCTAGATATTTTATTTGTTTCTTCCACGTGAGGTTATAGGCCCTCATCAGGTCTTGTTTTTCAGCCCTGTTCATGTTGATACTCAGAATTGAGGATTTTGCTAAGTTGATCTTGAAATTTGAGGCCTCACTATATGCCGCTATATTCTTCAGGATGTTGGGAAGGGATTTGTGAGGTGAGCTTACATAAAATAGGACGTCGTCGGCGAATGCCGCCAGTTTGTCTTCCTCCCCCCCCCCGCCTCGCAGCCCTCCACCTCCTTATTTCCTCTTATTGTTGCCAAGAGGGGTTCCAGAGCTAAGATGAAAAGGAGCGGGGAGAGGGGGCATCCCTGCCTAGTCCCATTGTGCATTTCAAAGGGTGAGGACAAGATGCCATTCACCTTGATGTTAGTTTTAGGATGGCAATAAAGGACTCTTATTTTTTGGATAATTTTTGGCCCAAATCCCATAGTGTCTAAGGTCTTGAACAAGAACCCCCAGTCTACCCGGTCAAAAGCCTTTTCTGCATCAATAGACAGTAGTAGACTGGGGGTTCGTGAGTCTCTCATCCTTTGTATCGCCAGCAGGGTTCGCACACTGTTGTCTCTACCCTCTCTCCCTGGTGTAAATCCCACTTGGTCTGGGTGTATCAGGGTTCCCAGGGTTCCCTTTATACGCTCGGCCAGAATTTTGGCATAGAGTTTTGTTTCGAAGTTTAATAACGATATGGGTCTATACCCGGCGCACGTCGAGTCGTCCTTCCCCTCCTTTCGCAGCACCATGATTGTGGCCGACAGTGAAGCCTCACTCATACCGTACTCCGAGCCCAGGCTGTTCATATATGTTAAAAGTTTGGGTATCAAGATCTCTCTATAGGTCCTATAATATAGTGCCGTGAGCCCGTCTGGCCCCGGGCTCTTGCCCAACGGCGAGTTGTTTAAGGCTCTCGTGATTTCTTCCTCCGAAATGGGTCTGTCTAGCCTCTCTTTCTCCTCTAGTCCCAGGGTCTGTAATTTTGCCCCTCTTAGAAAATCCTGTGCTTTGTCACACCTCCCCCCTCTTTTGGCTCTAACCTTTTGACTGACCGAGTATAGCTCCTCGTAGAAATCCCTAAATGTCGACGCAATATCTTCTGAGATGTATCTTACCTCTCCCTTTTTATTAATGATTTTCTCGATAAAATTTATGGACTTGTTTTTTTGAAGCAGTCTGGCTAGATGTTTACCTGGTTTGTTACCATAAGAGTACCGTTCTTTCGAAATTCTATTTAAGACTTGTTTTATTTCCTGTTCCGCTAGTTCCCTTAACTCTTCCCTCTTGAGGGTTAATCCTTGAAGTATTTCCTGGTTCTGAGTAGGGTCGGCCTTGTGCTTAGTCTCCATGTCTTTTATGTCGTCCGTCAGCTCCTGAACTCTTCTAAGTCTTTCTTTTTTTTTCCAAGTGGCTTTCGAAATAAACACCCCCCTAATGAAGGCCTTGTGGGCATCCCAGAGGCTAGATCCCTTCACTTCCCCGTTATCGTTTATTTTAAAAAACCACTCGAGTTCTTTTCTCACACTTTCCCTGAGTTCGGCGTCTTTCAATAGCTCGTTATTTAATTTCCACCCACAGCTCGGTTTTTTAAATTCTGGGATATTCAAGCTCATGCTAACTGGGGCGTGATCTGATAAGGATGCTATCTCAATACTTGTGTCCATTACTCTGTCTAAGAGTCCATGGTCCACCCAGATATAGTCTAGTCTGGAGTACGTCTTGTGCACAGGGGAGAAAAATGTGTAGTCTCTGGTAGAAGGATGCTGCATTCTCCAAACATCAACCAGTTGTTCCCTACTCATCTTTTTCTTTAATAATTTTAGTTGGGCATTTCCTGTCCCCTGTGCACAAGACGAACTATCCAGCTCCGGATCAAGGGTGAGATTTAAATCTCCCATTAGGATCAGATATCCTCTTCTAAAGGTTCTCAGCCTAGTAAGGGTCGAAATCATGTAGTCTGGTGACCTAGTGTTGGGTGCATAAATATTTGCTAGGGTGTATGTTGTCCCGAAGAGAGTGCCCCTTAAAAACAGGAATCTTCCCTCCGGGTCCACCTTCCTTTCTTCAAGTTTGAACTTTCGCCATCCCTATAGCCACCCCTCTAGTTCTGCTTGAAGCAGTGTCACTGTAGTACCAAATAGGGAAGGCTGTTGAGAAGAGTTTAATATTCGAACTAAGGGAGAGATGGGTTTCCTGTAAAAAAAACAAGCTGGCCCCGTATCTCTTGACCTCTTCCAGGACTCTTTGCCGTTTACCTGGGGCGTTTAGCCCCCTCACGTTGTATGTAAGGAGTTTAATCTCTGACATCCAAGTATATTGACTTTGTCTCCTTGTCCCCCTTGCATCCCCCAGCGGCGGGGTCTCCCTCCCTGCACCCTTCCTCCCTCCCCTGTACCCCTTCTCTACCCCCCTCCCCCACCCAACCCCGTCTCACTCTCCCCCCCTCTTTCCCATACCACCTCCCTTTCCTCACAGCGCCCCCTCCCCCCCTCCCTCCTCTATACCCCCCCTCTCTACCCCCTCTTACCCATTCCTGGGTCTCTGAGTTAAGGAGTGCCATCCTCACTTGGCCTCTCTCCAACTCAGGCTCTCTGGAGAGGCAGGGTTCTGACCCGCCCCTAAGGACCCACCCACCCGCCCAGCAGCCGCTGGGCCCGTGAGTGAGCCAGCCGACGAGGGCCGGAGTGACCCCACCTGGGTGCCCCCCCCTGGTTTGCCCCCCCCCAGTCCCCCCCTGCACACCACCACCGTGTAACTTTCAATTTTTTTTAGCCCATCTCCACCCACCCCGCAAGGTTAGGAACCGGAATATCAAGTTTCCTACAAAACTCGGATAGCTCCTCTGGGTATCTCAGCTTGGCCGATCTGCCCTCTTTAGTGCCTATCAGGCATGCAGGAAATCCCCAGATGTATTTAACGTTGTTATTGCGGAGAATCTCTAGTAGGGGTCTCTGCAGCCGTCTTCTCTCGAGGGTTCTGGCTGATAAATCGGCAAATATCTGGATTTCCGCCCCTTCGAACTCTAAGGGAGTCTTTCCTCTGATCTTTTGCCAGATGTCTTCCTTGTCTTTAAAATGACTGAACCGTACTATGACATCCCGGGTTCTGTTTGACTCAGAGGAGTCCATCCTACCTATCCGATGCACTCTCTCTAGTCTGGGAAACTTATCGTCTCTAGTTCCGCTAAAAGGGGAGAGGAGCGTTCTAATGATTTTCTCCAGATCCTCTCCTCGATGTTCTGGGATTGCTCGAATTCTTATGTTTTGCCTTCTGTCTCTATTTTCCTGATCTTCCATTTTGTAGAGTGTATCTCTCTGGTTTGTTTGGGTCATCTTAAGTTGCCCCCTTAAGTCTGAGATTTCTTGTTCCATATTGTCAACCCTCTTCTCCATCCCCTCCACTCTGGTCAATAAATGGCTCATGTCCTCCCTTAGTTTGTTAACTTCCCCCTTAATTACGGACTCCAGCCTCAACATCATCTCCTCCATTTCTATTTTGGAGGGGGGTTGAGACCCCCTTGGCGGCTCGTCCATCCTACTCCCGTCGCTCTCACTTTCTATTGTATGTTCCGCCCTTGATTGATCGAGGACTGTATCTGGTTTATGGACTTTGCCCTTTCCCTTGGAGGTCTTAGGGGAGTGATCTGGCACTGAAGTTGTCGGGCTCGCGCCCTGTCTGAGATAATGTTTTATAGAACTTGAATCGTTCTTCTGAGCTTTAGCGGCCCCTTTCTTAGGCAATTTATTAGACTCTTTGCTCATGTTTCTTTTCGTTCCTCTTATTCTTTTCCCCAGCTTGAGAGAGTAACAGACCAGGCCTGCCTTTGTGCCCCCTTATATTAGAGTTTTTTTTTTTTTTTTTTTTTTTTTTTAATTTTTGGGTTTCACTAGGTTATCGCCTTATTGTCCCCGACTGGGGATGCCAGGTTAAGAGTCCTCCTTGAGGCACCTCACAGCAGGATGAAGAGGGCAACCCAGATATACCCCTGCCCACTCCTCGCCTTGTGGTGAATTAGTTTTGAATCCTACACCTAGTGGTGGCCCCCGGGGGGATAAGGCTTCTTTTGATGTCTACAATCTTCAGTGATGTCCCTAGGCATAGGTACCTAGGAGCTGGTGGGTCTGCTGCTTCGTACGTCAGCGGTTGCTCCTCAGTCTGTGTCGGGGATAAGGTGTCTGACCCCTCCCTATTGTCGACATGTGCTCCTAAGCGAATAGTGCTGTATATTTTAAGAGGTGTCCTAGGTTGGCTGTCTTCCTGCGTTTCTCTGAAAGCTGGAATATAGCTAGGGTGTAGGGGTCTCTGCGTGACCCGACCGTCAGGTGTGGGTCCTGCCCCAGTCAGTACTGCCCCCCTATACTGGTGTCACCTCGGTAGGCTTTCCCTCTCCCAGGCGCAGGATTTAATGCAACCAACAGGTCAGACTATGGCTCGGCTTCTCGATGGGGCTCTCCTAGGGCTACCCTGTAGCGGCCTTCTCCCTGGTGGTCCAGCTGTTCACTAAGCGGGATGTTTTGGCATGAGATTATTTTACCCGGAATCTCTGAGATTTAAGCCACCTAGATAACTGTGTGCAGCTGAGGAGCCCAGATGTGCTCCCTTCTTGCTAGCGAAGTGTGGTATGTTGCCCCCTGGGAGTTCTGGTAGTCCTGAGTGTGCGCGGCCTCTATTGCAGTTTATGGTTCTCGTAGATAACTAGTGCTTCGTGCCACACTCACATACCGTCTGTCTACATAAGCCAATTTTAGTGGGCCTTCTTGTTAGCCCCCACCATGTTGTAGTGTGATATCCAGGTGCCCAAATTAACATGCAGTCCCAATGCAGTCCCAAACAGAGCCCCCACAGTCCCAGTCTTGATAGTCCCGATCTTTGAGGGGGATTATTCCCCTCTATGCAGTATAACAGGCATGTTAGGCTTTTTTTTTTTTTTTTTTAAAAGGCACTACGGGAGCTCTTCAAACCATTATGGCATAATTGTCTTCAGTGTTCCCTGGTTGTGGAGCCTGACTGGTTGGTATACTCACAAACCCAGGCGGTCGCTTCTGCTGGCTGTCCCTTCTCCTGCTGTGGGTTCCTTGTGTGGTGCCGAGGCAGGGGGTGTGCGGGGAGGCGTGCAGCGGAGGATGTGGGTCAGAGGCAGGGGCGGCCGTGCGGTGGTCACGGGAAGCAGCCCGCCGCCTACCCGAATGTGATGTCCTGTCGGCGGTTGCAGTTTCGGTCACGTTGAGGGTCCCCCATTACCTAGTAGCTGCAAATGCTCCTGGATGTTCGCCACCCACAGTGCAACCCACATCAAGACCGAAGGCCCCTGTTATCGTGTTATTCAGCAGTGAGGTAAGTCTTTCCCTCTAAGAAGCTCTAGTTAAAAGAATAAGCAGACTTTTTCCGGAACCTTGCAGACAGTCTTTATAACCATTTGAATGAATATATGGTCTTACCTTCTTTTTGAATATTGCTGGGGTTAATGCAGGCTCTAACAGTATACTCACAAACCAGGGGGTTTCAGGAGGTTTCGTCCCTGTGTGCTGTTGTCTCCTCTGCTATTGATTCCCGGGTTGAGGGCTGTGTCCAGTGGGTATGCAATGACGGATGGAGGGGAATACGGGGCGGGGAGGAAGGCAGCTGAACGGTGATCGCGGGAGGCGGCAAACCGCTACCCGAAGGTGATGACTTGGCGGTTGCCGTCCCGTGCTCTCTCCATTCCCGGAGCCGCGAGCCGCGATGTTCAGGGCTTCTGTCCGGGTGTAGGACACACCGTCCGCAGAAGCTCACACGATCATGGGGGAGCCGGCGTTCTCCTCCGCCTCGCTCCTACCCTCGCCAGCTGACGGACTCAGGCCCCTCCCTCCGTGCTGATCGTTACGTCAGCACGTCCATTCCCTCGCTTCTGATGGCTGTGCAGGGACAGTGTGTGGTCGCGGTCTGCAAGGACAGTTCTAAACACGGGAAACACATGCCACTTCACAGGCATACTTTAGACACCCCCCAGGTACCATATTTAAAGGAAAATTTCACTTTTTTTTTTTCACTTTATGCATCATTAAAATGACTGCTCCCGAAAAAACGTTAGTTTTTAAAAGTTCTTTTTGCATTGCTATATGTCCCCTGGGGCAGGGTCCCCAAACCTGTTTTATGACATTAACATGCATATTGGCCGTTGTAATTAGCACTTTTGATTTCGAACGTTCGCGTCCATTATAACGTATAGGGTTCGAAAATTCGCGCGAACTTTCGGTCCGTTCGAAGGTTCTGGTGCGAACCGAACCCGGGGGTGTTCGGCTCATCCCTACTTATCAGACAGTTCTATGTCTAGCATAACTGCCGTTAGTGTACTCTGACAATTTAGCTCTGGTGGATTGTAGCTCAGGTCAAACGCGTAGACGCAATTTCCGGCCAGTAAGCCTGTGACGCCTGCTTCCTGTTCTGCTTGGAGCGCACGCCAAGCGCGCACCCGGAACTCGCTGATCCAAGTCTGCTCAGTAGTGAGTTACTATTGTTTAGCATTGCAGAGGTTTAGCACGGCGATACTACACATGTATGTTCCTTTTTTCCTCTTCACGGCACCTACATTCAACTGGAGTCTCCATTGGACCATTTGAAGTATCTCTTAGGATTTCTGACATCACCCATCTCGCCATTCTATTAATGCGTATCTAGACCCTAGGACTGAAAAACCGTGGGTCACATCGTTCTGGTGAGTAGGGTTCTTAAGGGGATCATCCCTCTAGGACTACCTGCAATTCATCCCAACCTCATAATATTGAATATTGACTTTTTCAATCATTATTTTGTAACCATTGTTGTTCAAACCGTTTGTTTAATATCATATATGGGATTGTTTTCTCACTTATACTCACAGTGGTGAGTCACGTTTTTTAGCCATCTTAGTTGCACCAATTGCACCACTCCCTAGTGGTGAGTCACGTGTACCAGCAATTTTGCTACTATAGTTGCACAATCTGTTTTATACACTTTTGTTTGTTTTACCTACACCCTTAGTGGTGATTCACACCTGCTAGCGCAGCCTCATTGTCCATTGTCCTCATTGACCTTGTATTTCAGGTCATACGACTGCTCACTGCTGCACTTTAGGTGGTCGATGTTACTGTAAGCTGATCATCTAAGTCCTTGGCCTTATTGCTAATTATCCTGAGTACTAAAGTGTATTAGCATTAATATTCGTATTATCTTTTACCTCTGCATGCCTGCAACTAACTTTGTTTGACAACAATATATTACGTTTTTTTTTCTAATTGATTTAGTTCTTCTGTTCCCTTGAAACAGCATTATTGCTGGCTACTCAGTGTTACTGTCAGTGGTTTTCTCATGATATTGCTGTTGGTGTACTCAGCCTGGTGTGTCAGAGGGGCTGAGGACTTTGAGGAGGTCAAGAACAGCAACAGAGTACCCATCTTAACCAGTGACTTCTTTGGGGGTAGTACTACATGGTGTTGACATGGTTGGATCTGAGATTTGAATTTAAACCTCACATTTGACACGATTCCTTCCACAATCCAGGAACATACTGTTCGGTAAGTTGGCAGTAAGGGCTTTAGATTGTGATTCTCATCCCAACAGAAATGGACTAATTTGGATATTTGCATTTTGAAAAGCTCTGTTTAAAGTGATTGTAAGGCATCATTTTTTATTTTTAAAATAACAAAAATGTCATACTTACTTCCACTGTTCAGTTCGTTTTGCAGAGTGGCAATGATCCTCGCCCTCCGGAGGTCCCCCGACAGACGGTGGTAGCTTCTCCCCGCATTGTATAACCCCCTAGGAGAAGCGATCTCCCAGGGGGTTAGCATTTGGCGTCTATAGATGTTGGCACCCGCGTCCGGCAACGGCGTTCTTTGGATTTGATTGACAGCAGCGGGAGCCAATGGTGGCTCTGCTATCAATCTATCCAATCAAAAGCCGAGAACCCCGGGCAGAGAGGAAGAGTGTGTTTCCGGCAGGGGAATACAGGACTCAGGTGAGTAAAACGGGGGGCTGGGCAGAAGGTTTTTTCACCTAAACCACTTCAGCCCCGGAGGATTTGGCTGCTCAATGACCGTACCATATTTGTTTACAAAAGCATCTCCTTGTTCGACCTCTCTGTGACACGATCGCCGGGAGACCTGCAGACTTTGAGTCTGCGGGGACCAGCATGCGCGATCACAGAGCATGTGACGTACAGGTACGCCCATTTACCCAGCCGTGCCATTCTGCCAAACTAAATGTACATGCGGCGGTAGGCAAGCGGTTAATGCATAGGATGCATTAAGGTGAAAAAACATGAGGGTTTCCAACCACTTTAATATGTTGGTGACATATACATGTGTACTTGAGGTGCACATCTTCACTTCTCACAATTCAATTACGATTTTCTGGTCAACGTTTCGATTCCTTAATGAATCACGATTACTGTCGATGGTTTCCATAAAAAAAAAAAAAAAATTCAAGCATTTAAAAGAACTCAATTTCTAAAAATGTTATCTGCTTTAAAAAAAAAAAAGGACACCTCCTGCATGTAGGACATGGAAGAGTCCAGAATATGAGGGAGGGGTAGGAACTGAAGGATAGAAAAATCCATTAATAAGAAAGGAAGGATAGACAAGTCTGGGGATGGAGGAATCCATAGATAGAGAATGGAAGGCTGGAGGAGTCTGGAGATTGGAACTGAAAGATGGAAGAGTCTGGGGATGGAGATGGAGGAATCCATGGATAGGAATAGAAGCATCAAACAGTCTGGGGATGGAAATGGAGGAATCCATGGATAGGAACAGAAGGACAAAAGAGTCTGGGGATGGAGATGGAGGAATCCATGGATAGGAACAGTGGGATAGAAGAGTTCAAAGATAAAAATGGTGGTGGTAAGGAGGGGACTGAAGGATGGAAGAATCAAAAGGGAGGGTGCAGGCATTCACATAGGAAAAAACACACTGCTGCCAGGAGGACAGGAGTGATGGAATCCGTAGCTGACAAACAGCCCTGTGAAGTTCACCGTACTGGCTTTGTGCTGGGAGTTCAGCTCGGCTTCCCCATTTGCACATTCCAGCACACTAGGAGTTAACACAGTGGAATGTGCGAATGGGGAAGCCGAGCTGAACTCCCAGCACGGAGCCAGTACGAGTTGTAAGTAGAGTACAAATTCATATGTACTCTACTTACAGGTGTTAAACTAACTGTGTCTTATTGAATCCCATCTTACAGTACATTAAAGGGGTTGTAAAGGTTTGTTTTTTCATACTTACCTCCTCTGTAAGGTTTTGCACAGAGTGGCCCCAATCGTCCTCTTCTGGGGTCCCCCAGAAGCGCTCATGGCTCCTCCTCTTCTCTAGTGCCCCCATGGAGAGACACTTTCCATGGGGATACTCGTGCGGGCGCGCCCCCGAGTCCTGCTGCTGCATCCATTGAAACAGACAGAAGGACTCGGCCCCGCCCCAAGATCCCGTGTCACTGGATTTGATTGACAGCAGTGGGAGCCAATGGCTCCCACTGCTATCAATCTATCCAATGAGGACCCAAAACAGGGGCTGCTGTGCTTGTCCCCGTCAATGGAACAATCGGGTTCAGGTAAGTAAAAGGGGGCTCTGGGGGGCTGCTACACTACAGAATGTTTTTCACTTTAATGCATAATGCATTATGGTGAAAAACCTCAAGGGTTTACAACCCCTTTAAGTGCCCCATTGTATATGCTTTTTAAAAAATAAATGAAGCTACATTACACATTTCAGAGTGCCCCTCGTCGCTCATGTGACTGCCCAGCTTGCCGCACTCATCTCTCCTCCTGTCTGACATCAGTGGGGGATTCCCAGCCCCGCCCACTGCAAATGGGGAGAGGAGACCGGCGAGCCAGGCAGTCACATGAGCACCGAGGGGCACTCTGAAATGCACTATGTAGCTACATATTTTAAAAAAAGCATTTACAGTGGGGCACTCAATGTACTGTAAGACAGGATTCAATAAGACACAGTTAGTTTAACACCTGTATGTAGGGTACGCTGGGAGTGCTCTCCCAGGAGAGGCAGGGCAAGTTGGGATGACGTCATCTGCCAATCGATTAGGCGGCTGGAGCATCGATGCAGAATAGTGAACAGCTGAATCGATGCTACGATTATATTCTACACCCCTAATGTATACTGAAAGTGATTACAGCTGACGATGGACACACTTTTCTTGTCTGGGTAATTCTACCTTTTCTATGTGTGGAAACCTTGGTTACATAATCTGCTAAAAGGATAAATTATACGAAGATATGAACCCCAAGGAATGAGTTTTATTTTTGTTATTATGTCTCACAGCTAAATGTTATTTTTAGGAGTCCCCCTATGCAGACAATTAACATAAAATAACCAAATTTTATATGCAATTTGTATATGGCCATGCTAGGATTTCTATGTCTGGTTTACAATGTTTCAGAAAGGAGTTTCTAACTAGTAAGGAGTGGACACATGTAAATTACTAGCTGGTAAATTGTTTCTACCAGGTTATGAAGCCTGTCATGGAGAATTCCTTTTATTATATTTTAAGACTCTGTGATAATGATGTTCTCTGTTATATTACATTGTCAACAAATTGTCTTATTGGACTGTGAATTGTTGTGATCAGGATACCCCCTGATAGCAATGTTCTCATTAAATCAAAAGTTTTTTTTGTGAACAGATCCTCTTGGGCTTACATTTAGAAGCCGAAAGGTCTTCTGCTGGTTGGTGTTTGACTTTGCACCATGGCACCATTGGGATGTTTCAGTATTTCGTTATTTTCCATTGTAAGTTATATTTATCCATGGGAGATATGGAAGTCAGTTCTAACACTTTGCTCAGCACTAAATGCATACTCACAGGTAGTCTCCCACTGAGTATAATTGTCTCAGTTGTAAAAGGGACATATTTAAGGATATGAATCCAATAATGAGCTCTTATTTTTTTTTACTGATCACATTCTTAAACAAAGTGATGATCAAACGGACCGGACTGCCAAGCATCATCAGCAACTCCTTATGGAGAATACAAGTTAAACATGCCAAGTTAGTTTTAACTTATATAAAGTTAAATACTGTACAAATCTGAATTGTCTTTCACTTAGGGTTGCAATATTTATGTCCATGGATAACTGCATGGGAGGTGTGGAATATTAGGTAGCTCATAACTTTCTTTTTTGCAAAATGAATAATGTTACTAATCACCTTGTCATGTTTATAAGAAAACTAAAATATGGGATTTAGTACATTCCCCTACCTTTTTGATCACTGGCTAAATGTAACACATTTGGTATAATCTGTTCATTAAAGTGGATGTAAACTTCATGAAATTGGAGCAGGGCACATATATCTGCAGTGTTTCCTTATCTCTCTTCAAAGCACTGTGTCCCGTGGTTTTCTCCCGCTCCATTCTTCTGTTATCAGCCTGATAGCTTCTGACACATTTTCCAACATATGAGATAAAATCAGCCAGAGTTTTGTGTCAGGGAGGGAGCTATAAATAGATTGGCAGGCAGCTTGCCGTGTCACAGAACACCTCTAAGAGTCTTTGCCTATGTGGAGAGGGGGTGTGTGCCTTTCCTCCAATCAGCTATCTTGGTGTCAGGGCTGGGCTCAGCTCTTCCTTCTCTGAGCTGGCCACTCAGCTGTCGGCTAATTGGCAGCTCCTATCTCGCCACAGTGACTCACCTGTTGATGATATCATGCTCGTCAGTCCTGCTTACTTAAGCCGTCCAGCCCAGATGATCTCTGCCTTCGCTTTTGTCAACATTACAGAGACTTTCTCCTGCTCTCCTGTTAAAGACTTGCTTGGCTGACATTCCTTCTGGCTTCAGACTCTACTTGCTGTTCCACTACGCTAATTCCTGGCTTCCTGACCTGCTGGCTTGTCTGACTATCCGTTCCCGTTACCGAACTTTGGCTATGTTTTGACTACGTTTGTTCTATTTACATTTATTATTAAACAAGTGTGATTTAACTGTACTTCTGTCTCGGTCTGATAATGTGAACTTTCTAAACAGTATATAAAGCTGAAGACAGCAGATATACAGTGCCTTGAAAAAGTATTCATACCTTTTGAAATTTTCCACATTTTGTCATGTTACAACCAAAAACGTAAATGTATTTTATTGGGATTTTATGTGATAGACCAACACAAAGTGGCACATAATTGTGAAATGGAATGAAAATCATAAATGGTTTTCAAATTTAAAAAAATTAAAAATATCTGAAAAGTGTGGGGTGCATTTGTATTCAGCCCCCCTTTGTAGAACCACTTTTTGCTGCAATTAGAGCTGCAAGTCTTTTTAGGTATGTCTCTACCATCTAGAGAGTGAAATTTTGCCCATTCTTCTTTGCAAAGTAGCTCAAGCTCTGTCAGATTGGATGGAGAGTGTCTGTAAACAGCAATTTTCAAGTCTTGCCACAGATTATCAATTGGATTTGGTTCTGAACTTTGACTGGGCCATTCTAACAAATGAATATGCTTTGATATAAACTATTCCATTGAAGCTCTGGCTGTATGTTTAGGGTTGTGGTCCTGCTGGAAGGTGAACCTCCACCCCAGTCTCAAGTCTTTTGCAGACTCTGAAGCAAAAAGGAAGTTATGGATAGCCACACTCCGGAATATAGCCTTAATTATAAAAAATCCAACAGATACAAGCCACAGCAAAAAAATGGGACAAATGAACTGACGCGTTTCACATTTAACAGTGCTTAGCATAGTGAGGAAAGTCTTGTATCCACACATCCACCTGGATCAGTGATCCCCTTCCCCTTTTGCAGACTCTAACAGGTTTTCTTCTAAGATTCTCCCACCTGAGCTTTGGATCTCTGCAGCTCCCCCAGAGTTACCATGGGCCTTTTGGCTGCTTCTCTGATTAATTCTCTGCTTGTCTGGTCTGTCGGTTTAGGTGGACAGCCATGTATTGGTAGGTTTGCAGTTGTGCCATACTCTTTCCATTTTTGAATAAAAGATTGAACAGTGCTCCGTGAAAGCTTGGGATATTTTTTTATAACCTAACCCTGCTTTAAACTTCTCCACAACTTTATCCCTGACCTGTCTGGTGTGTTCCTTGGCCTTCATGATGCTGTTTGTTTACCAAGGTTCTATAACAAACCTCTGAGGGCTTAACAGAACAGCTGTATTTATACTGAGATTAAATTACACACAGGTGGACTTATTTACTAATTAGGTGACTTCTGAAGGCAATTGGTTTCACTAGATTTTAGTTAGGGTTATCAGAGTAAAGGAATGAATACAAATGCATGCCAGACTTTCAGATATTTCTTTGTAAAAGTTTTTGAAAACCATTTATCATTTTCCTTTTACTTCACAATTTTGTGCCACTTTGTAATGGTCTATCACTCAAAATCCCAATAAACTAAATTTACGTGTTTGGTAGACATGTGCGATTATTTTCATGTGAAATGAAATCGTTTACGAATTTCGGATCCAAATTCATAACGAAAATTCGTAATTGTTACAAAAAGTTAACGAACCTAAAAGTTAAAAACACAGGAAGTCAGCACAGCACAGGGATGGTGGGAACCCCTCATAATGGGCACAGCGGGTGTACACTCAGACCCGGGAACTCAGCACAGGGATGGTGGGAACTCCTCATAATGGACACACAGCAGGTGTACAGACCCGGGAACTCAGCATAGAGATGGTGGGAACCCCTCATAATGGACACAAGGCAGGTGTACAGACCTGGGAACTCAGCACAGGGATGGTGGGAACCCTATGGGAATTTCTATGCTTGCGAATTTCATACGAAATTTCGTTAACCATGGAGGTGGAGTTTTTCCTTTTTTTTCCGGGACCGTTGGTGCAATGATTGAAGATGGATGGACATTGCGGGACACTTTTCTTCTTCTTTTTTTTTTAATAAAGGAATTGTTCAAAACTGTCTCCTGTCTTTTTTGGTGAATGGGTAGGGGTACAATGTAAATTCCGATATGGGGACCCCCACGCCATTTTTTTTTTATTTTGGCGTAGGGTTCCCCTTAAAATCCATACCAGACCTGAAGGGCCTGGATATAGATTCTGCACTGAATATCTAATCTACACGAAATGCAGAGCATATACTAGGCTATATATATATATATATATATAGATATACTAGGCTGTGTATATCTATATATCTATATATATATATATATATATATATATATATATATATATATATATATATATATATATATATATATATATATATATATATATATATTGGGCAAGGTAAGGTAGAAATACGTTTAGTCTATCGCATCCCAAAATTGAATAGATAAATATAACAGTAGGCTATAGTGTGCATGAACACTAGCCAGTACCCCTGAGGGATGCTTGGAGTGGAGATAGACACTAGAGAGGTGTATGCTCTTAATAAAGTAAAATAATTTATTAAAGAAAAATTGTACAAATATATAAATGCTGAATAGAGTTCGGTATGTTTGCATACATAATAGGGTAAGCTTGTACAGTTTTAACACGTCAACAGCATAAACATACAAACACGTTGTGACAATTAAGAACTTGCTTGATACATGAAAGATAAGGATGATGCCAACATGTTTCGGACTTTGGTCCTTTGTCAAGGCAACTAGATATCCTTTAGATTCACATCTAAATGTGTGTAAGAATCATAGGGTTAGTACATATAGATTGAGGCAGATAATACAGTCATTTAAACCATTGCTGTGTACAACCAATATAATGCATGAAAATTTGTATGGAAGTAAGACAGGTACTCACATGAAATGCCAATATTCATATTTGCCACAGGGGAAACCACTAATCGTGGTGTAGAGAGGTACAAACACTTAAGTGTTATAAAAACATAAGAAAGGTGACCACTGATGGTGGAGAGCTTGCTAGGAAAGCCTCAGCAGGTTACAAGGTCCAATACAGGGCCTGAGCAAAAAAGCCCAAGTGCTGTAGCAGGCAAATAGCGAAGCCAGGCAGTATATGGCTGAAAAATAAGGTATAAATATAAGAATAGTAAGGTAGTGGTAATAAAGGTGCATAAGCAGCCCTGTGTGGCAAAGCGCTGTTGTTACCTGGATAGAGGTCGCTTAAGATGAAGGATCAGTCAGCTCTGGATCATCAGCAGCATGTACTGAGGCCATCTAATGTGTGAGTATATATATAGTTATATAATAACAATCAGCTGGGTAAAGGTGTGGGGTTTTAAGCTGAAGGATCTGCTGATTGGCTGATTTTGCCTGTGAGGAGAAGGCGCCAAGAGCGCCATAGGTGTATCTCCAATGAGGACC
Source organism: Lithobates sylvaticus (assembly GCA_028564925.1). Lineage (NCBI taxonomy): Eukaryota > Metazoa > Chordata > Amphibia > Anura > Ranidae > Lithobates > Lithobates sylvaticus. The sequence goes on along the minus strand of CM053031.1, from coordinate 100,727,140 downwards.
TCTGACGGGGCGGCGCCGGGCGTGAGCGCGTCATCAACGGCGGGGTCACGTCCGGCGTCGTGACGTCACCGACGCGGGAAAGGCCGCTGACGACCTGGTGCGCTCCAAGGTGGAGTGCAAACAGGAAGTGGACCGACGAAATGGTCCGTGATACAGCGGAGAGTTGGCACATGCGCAAAGGGAAAGCTGCGCATGCTTGCCAAGTCTTACCCGTGCCGGGTAACCAAGGAGAGGAAAAGCAAGCTGTTGTGTCTAAGATTAGACAACAATCTTGAGTAGTGAACTTTGAAATGGACAATGAATATTAAGGAAAGTCATGTGTTATACCCAGATGAGAAGTGTAGTATATGGCATGCAACATTGGATAGAGTGGGCACATCAAAAATTACAACAAACATTGCAAAAAAGGATATATTACAAAAATTATGGTTTATGTGGGTGCTTGGATGTGGGAAATAAAATCAGAGATCTAGTTCACAGACTCCGGTTTCAAAACCATCAAGATAGGGCTTAAAGTTGAAGGCCTCATTGAGGCCAGGAGGTGAGGTAGCGTTGAGATGGAAAATCCATCGAAGTTCGCTTTGTAGTAGCGCTTTGTTATAGTCACCACCTCGGGCAGGGGGTGGGATATGATCTAGGGCTTTAAATGAGATTTTGGGGATGGCGTCTTGGTGGACAAAATTGCAGTGTCGCCCCAGGGGTAAGTCTGGGTCTCTCTGGTTGGCACTGCTAATATGGCCATAAATTCGTTTCCAAAAAGGTAATTTGGTCTTGCCCACATAGAAGCACCCACATTCACATTCAAGTAAATAAACAATGCCGACTGAGCGGCAATTGACATAGTGTTTAGGAAAAAAACGTTGACCATTGGGTAGAACATTGTGTATGTTAGATTTGGATAAATATTTACAATAATTGCAATTGCCACATGGAAAAGTGCCCTTTAGTTGCTTCTGGGATTTATTACTACTTTTGTATTCACTGGTAATAAGTTTGTCTCTAAGAGAGGGAGCACGTCGATAGGTGATTAAAGGTTTGGGTGGGACAAAGGGGGAAGGGGTCCTGTCTGTGGCAATAATATGCCAATGTTTCAAAAGTATTTGGGAAATCTCGTTGTGTTGTTGGCAATAATTTGTAATAATTCGTAATGGAGGTTGAGTAGACGGCCCAGTAGGTTTGGGGGTAAGTAAAAGAGAGCGTGATTTGGATTTCGCTTTTTTGTATGCGTCTTTAAGGACGCTGTTTTTGTAACCCCGTGCCCGTAACCTATTACGTAGCACGGAGGCCTCGTGTTCAAAGGAGGTATCCGTCGAGCAATTGCGTCGAGCACGTAGATATTGGGCAAAAGGAATAGATTTCAGTAAGGGCTGTGGGTGAAAGCTAGAAGCAGCTAGGATAGTATTACCGGCAGTGGGTTTCCGGAACAATTGACTCTGTAGTTGTCCATGTCTGTCCTTGCTAAGCGTTAGGTCAAGGAAAGAGATAGAGCTATGACTGTAAGTTATTGTAAATTTAAGATTAAGGGAGTTGGACGTATTTAGATATAGAAGAAATTGTTGTAAAGTATCAGTGGGGCCTTGCCATAGAATTAGAATGTCATCATGAACTTATCCAAATCTAACATACACAATGTTCTACCCAATGGTCAACGTTTTTTTCCTAAACACTATGTCAATTGCCGCTCAGTCGGCATTTTTTATTTACTTGAATGTGAATGTGGGTGCTTCTATGTGGGCAAGACCAAATTACCTTTTTGGAAACAAATTTATGGCCATATTAGCAGTGCCAACCAGAGAGACCCAGACTTACCCCTGGGGCGACACTGCAATTTTGTCCACCAAGAGGCCATCCCCAAAATCTCATTTAAAGCCCTAGATCATATCCCACCCCCTGCCCGAGGTGGTGACTATAACAAAGCGCTACTACAAAGCGAACTTCGATGGATTTTCCATCTCAACGCTACCTCACCTCCTGGCCTCAATGAGGCCTTCAACTTTAAGCCCTATCTTGATGGTTTTGAAACCGGAGTCTGTGAACTAGATCTCTGATTTTATTTCCCACATCCAAGCACCCACATAAACCATAATTTTTGTAATATATCCTTTTTTGCAATGTTTGTTGTAATTTTTGATGTGCCCACTCTATCCAATGTTGCATGCCATATACTACACTTCTCATCTGGGTATAACACATGACTTTCCTTAATATTCATTGTCCATTTCAAAGTTCACTACTCAAGATTGTTGTCTAATCTTAGACACAACAGCTTGCTTTTCCTCTCCTTGGTTACCCGGCGCGGGTAAGACTTGGCAAGCATGCGCAGCTTTCCCTTTGCGCATGCGCCAACTCTCCGCTGTATCACGGACCATTTCGTCGGTCCACTTCCTGTTTGCACTCCACCTTGGAGCGCACCAGGTCGTCAGCGGCCTTTCCCGCGTCGGTGACGTCACGACGCCGGACGTGACCCCGCCGTTGATGACGCGCTCACGCCCGGCGCCGCCCCGTCAGAGGTCCTCATTGGAGATACACCTATGGCGCTCTTGGCGCCTTCTCCTCACAGGCAAAATCAGCCAATCAGCAGATCCTTCAGCTTAAAACCCCACACCTTTACCCAGCTGATTGTTATTATATAACTATATATATACTCACACATTAGATGGCCTCAGTACATGCTGCTGATGATCCAGAGCTGACTGATCCTTCATCTTAAGCGACCTCTATCCAGGTAACAACAGCGCTTTGCCACACAGGGCTGCTTATGCACCTTTATTACCACTACCTTACTATTCTTATATTTATACCTTATTTTTCAGCCATATACTGCCTGGCTTCGCTATTTGCCTGCTACAGCACTTGGGCTTTTTTGCTCAGGCCCTGTATTGGACCTTGTAACCTGCTGAGGCTTTCCTAGCAAGCTCTCCACCATCAGTGGTCACCTTTCTTTTGTTTTTATAACACTTAAGTGTTTGTACCTCTCTACACCACGATTAGTGGTTTCCCCTGTGGCAAATATGAATATTGGCATTTCATGTGAGTACCTGTCTTACTTCCATACAAATTTTCATGCATTATATTGGTTGTACACAGCAATGGTTTAAATGACTGTATTATCTGCCTCAATCTATATGTACTAACCCTATGATTCTTACACACATTTAGATGTGAATCTAAAGGATATCTAGTTGCCTTGACAAAGGACCAAAGTCCGAAACATGTTGGCATCATCCTTATCTTTCATGTATCAAGCAAGTTCTTAATTGTCACAACGTGTTTGTATGTTTATGCTGTTGACGTGTTAAAACTGTACAAGCTTACCCTATTATGTATGCAAACATACCGAACTCTATTCAGCATTTATATATTTGTACAATTTTTCTTTAACCACTTGCTTACTGGGCACTTAAACACCCTTCCTGCCCAGACCAATTTTCAGCTTTCGGTGCTCTCACACTTTGAATGACAATTACTCAGTCATGCAACACTGTACCCAAATTAATTTTTTGTCCTTTTTTTCCCACAAATAGAGCTTTCTTTTGGTGGTATTTGATCACCTCTGGGTTTTTTATTTTTTGCGCTATAATTGAAAAAAGACCGAAAATTTTGAAAAAAAACTAATTTTTCTTTGTTTCTGTGATAAAATTTAGCAAATTATTAATTTTTCTTCATAAATTTTGACCACAATTTATACTGCCACATGTCTTGGGTAAAAATAACCCAAATTAGTGGAAATTGTTTGGTCTTTGTGAAAGTTAGAGAGTCTACAAACTGTGGTGCAAATTATACAAAATTGATCACATCTGATGTACTGGTGACCGATCTCATTTCTTGTGACCCGAACAAGCCAGGAAAGTACAAATACCCCCCAAATGACCCCTTTTTTGAAAGTAGACATTCCAAGGTATTTAGTAAGAGGCGTGGTGAGCTTTTTGATGTTGTCATTTTTTTCCCACAATTCTTTGCAAAATGAATTATTTTTTTATTTTTTTCCACAAAATTGTCATTGTAATAGGTTATTTCTCTCACATGCAATGTGTATACCACAAATGTCACCCCAAAATAAATTCTGCTACTCCTCCTAAGTATTACGATACCACATGTGTGGGACTTTTACATAGCCCGGCCACTTAGAGAGGCCCAACATGCAGGGAGCGCCATCACGTGTTCTGGAGCATAAATTACACATCTAACTTGTTGACTACCTATTACACTTTTGAAGGCCCTGGAGCACCAGGACAATGACATGTGACACTGACATGGCACTGATGACAGGTGGCACTGATGACACGTGACACTGATGTGGCACTGATGACAGATGGCACTAATACGGGGCACTGATGACACGTGACACTGATGACAGATGGCACTAATACGGGGGCACTGATGACACGTGACACTGACAGATGGCACTAATATGTGGCACTGCTGACAGATGGAACTTATACGTGGCACTGATATCATGTGGCACTGATGAGAGATGGCACTAATACGTGGCACTGATGACAGATGACACCGATACGTGGCATTGATGACACGTGCCACTGATAACAGATGGCACGTGACACTGACAGGTGGCACTTTTGACAGATGGCACTGATACGTGGCACTGATGACACGTGGCACTGATATGGCACTGATGACAGATGGCACTGACGTGGCACTGATGACAGATGGCACTGACATGGCACTGATGACAGATGGCACTGACGTGGCACTGGGGACAGGTGGCACTGGCAGATGGCACAGATGGCACTGGGGGCAGGTGGTACTGGGGACAGGTGGCACTCTAGGGACTGGTGGTACTGGGGACAGGTGGCTGATGGTACTGGGGACTGGTGGTACTGGGGACTGGTGGCTGATGGTATGGGGGACTGGTGGTACTGGGGACAGGTGGCTGATGGTACTGGGGACTGGTGGTACTGGGGACTGGTGGCTGATGGTATGGGGGACTGGTGGTACTGGGGACTGGTGGTACTGGGGACAGGTGGCTGATGGTACTGGGGACTGGTGGTACTGGGGACTGGTGGCTGATGGCACTCTGGGGACAGGTGGCTGATGGCACTCTGGGAACAGGTGGCAGCGGGACAGATCGCTTTATTTTTTTTCTTTTTTTTTCTTTTTTTTTACTTACGGCGCCGGCGCCGTTCCTCTCTCACTCCTCACACGCTGTCTGTGTGAGGAGGCAGAGCGGCGCTGACAGATGATCTCATATGTTTGCATATGCAAACATATGAGATCATCTCTCATTGGACAGCTGGATCTCGCTGTAAACGGCCGCTGTGATTGGCCGTTTACAGCGATCTGTGACCGGCTGTGTCCGACGGACACGGCCAGCACAGAACTTCCCCGATGCGCGCTCTCAGGAGCGCGCATTAGGGAAGTAAACAGGAGGACGTCCAGGGACGTCCTCCCAGCAGAGAGCGTCCGCGCTGCAGCCGTCTTTCGGCTATAGCGCGGGCGCGAAGTGGTTAATAAATTATTTTACTTTATTAAGAGCATACACCTCTCTAGTGTCTATCTCCACTCCAAGCATCCCTCAGAGGTACTGGCTAGTGTTCATGCACACTATAGCCTACTGTTATATTTATATAACAACAAAACCTGGGGAATGCCCAGGAAAAAACCAAGCCTACTTACCACCAGCTCGCAGACAACCAAATTGACCTGTCTAACAGTATGCGTTAAAAACAGGGGTTTAGTCCGCACGCATTTGCAAACGCATGCGTAAGCCACAGAGCCTCGTCAAGGCACCCTGATATCTGTGGTCCTAACACTAAACTAAGAGTGTCCCCACAGTGGAGGCACATGCATTCTAATGGGTAGATGAGGGCAGGTGGACTGAAGGGGAGCCACCCCTTCTTAAAGGTACAGGAGCACACCAAACGCCCAGCAGATTGCACAATGGCTGCAAAGGTGTTGGTGCGTTGCTGGACCAATACAAACACTATGTGTTAACAAAAACGTGTCCACCGCCCCCATCTACAGCTGGCTATCGCAGTAAGAGGCATTGGAAGGCTAAAGCAGATAACAACAAAACCTGGGGAATGCCCAGGAAAAAACCAAGCCTACTTACCACCAGCTCGCAGACAACCAAATTGACCTGTCTAACAGTATGCGTTAAAAACAGGGGTTTAGTCCGCACGCATTTGCAAACGCATGCGTAAGCCACAGAGCCTCGTCAAGGCACCCTGATATCTGTGGTCCTAACACTAAACTAAGAGTGTCCCCACAGTGGAGGCACATGCATTCTAATGGGTAGATGAGGGCAGGTGGACTGAAGGGGAGCCACCCCTTCTTAAAGGTACAGGAGCACACCAAACGCCCAGCAGATTGCACAATGGCTGCAAAGGTGTTGGTGCGTTGCTGGACCAATACAAACACTATGTGTTAACAAAAACGTGTCCACCGCCCCCATCTACAGCTGGCTATCGCAGTAAGAGGCATTGGAAGGCTAAAGCAGATAACAACAAAACCTGGGGAATGCCCAGGAAAAAACCAAGCCTACTTACCACCAGCTCGCAGACAACCAAATTGACCTGTCTAACAGTATGCGTTAAAAACAGGGGTTTAGTCCGCACGCATTTGCAAACGCATGCGTAAGCCACAGAGCCTCGTCAAGGCACCCTGATATCTGTGGTCCTAACACTAAACTAAGAGTGTCCCCACAGTGGAGGCACATGCATTCTAATGGGTAGATGAGGGCAGGTGGACTGAAGGGGAGCCACCCCTTCTTAAAGGTACAGGAGCACACCAAACGCCCAGCAGATTGCACAATGGCTGCAAAGGTGTTGGTGCGTTGCTGGACCAATACAAACACTATGTGTTAACAAAAACGTGTCCACCGCCCCCATCTACAGCTGGCTATCGCAGTAAGAGGCATTGGAAGGCTAAAGCAGATAACAACAAAACCTGGGGAATGCCCAGGAAAAAACCAAGCCTACTTACCACCAGCTCGCAGACAACCAAATTGACCTGTCTAACAGTATGCGTTAAAAACAGGGGTTTAGTCCGCATGCATTTGCAAACGCATGCGTAAGCCACAGAGCCTCGTCAAGGCACCCTGATATCTGTGGTCCTAACACTAAACTAAGAGTGTCCCCACAGTGGAGGCACATGCATTCTAATGGGTAGATGAGGGCAGGTGGACTGAAGGGGAGCCACCCCTTCTTAAAGGTACAGGAGCACACCAAACGCCCAGCAGATTGCACAATGGCTGCAAAGGTGTTGGTGCGTTGCTGGACCAATACAAACACTATGTGTTAACAAAAATGTGTCCACCGCCCCCATCTACAGCTGGCTATCGCAGTAAGAGGCATTGGAAGGCTAAAGCAGATAACAACAAAACCCGGGGAATGCCCAGGAAAAACCAAGCCTACTTACCACCAGCTCGCAGACAACCAAATTGACCTGTCTAACAGTATGCGTTAAAAACAGGGGTTTAGTCCGCACGCATTTGCAAACGCATGCGTAAGCCACAGAGCCTCGTCAAGGCACATGAATATCTGTGGTCCTAACACTAAACTAAGAGTGTCCCCACAGTGGAGGCACATGCATTCTAATGGGTAGATGAGGGCAGGTGGACTGAAGGGGAGCCACCCTTCTTAAAGGTACAGGAGCACACCAAACGCCCAGCAGATTGCACAATGGCTGCAAAGGTGTTGGTGCGTTGCTGGACCAATACAAACACTATGTGTTAACAAAAACGTGTCCACCGCCCCCATCTACAGCTGGCTATCGCAGTAAGAGGCATTGGAAGGCTAAAGCAGATAACAACAAAACCTGGGGAATGCCCAGGAAAAAACCAAGCCTACTTACCACCAGCTCGCAGACAACCAAATTGACCTGTCTAACAGTATGCGTTAAAAACAGGGGTTTAGTCCGCACGCATTTGCAAACGCATGCGTAAGCCACAGAGCCTCGTCAAGGCACCCTGATATCTGTGGTCCTAACACTAAACTAAGAGTGTCCCCACAGTGGAGGCACATGCATTCTAATGGGTAGATGAGGGCAGGTGGACTGAAGGGGAGCCACCCCTTCTTAAAGGTACAGGAGCACACCAAACGCCCAGCAGATTGCACAATGGCTGCAAAGGTGTTGGTGCGTTGCTGGACCAATACAAACACTATGTGTTAACAAAAACGTGTCCACCGCCCCCATCTACAGCTGGCTATCGCAGTAAGAGGCATTGGAAGGCTAAAGCAGATAACAACAAAACCTGGGGAATGCCCAGGAAAAAACCAAGCCTACTTACCACCAGCTCGCAGACAACCAAATTGACCTGTCTAACAGTATGCGTTAAAAACAGGGGTTTAGTCCGCACGCATTTGCAAACGCATGCGTAAGCCACAGAGCCTCGTCAAGGCACCCTGATATCTGTGGTCCTAACACTAAACTAAGAGTATCCCCACAGTGGAGGCTTTTCCTCTCCTTGGTTACCCGGCGCGGGTAAGACTTGGCAAGCATGCGCAGCTTTCCCTTTGCGCATGCGCCAACTCTCCGCTGTATCACGGACCATTTCGTCGGTCCACTTCCTGTTTGCACTCCACCTTGGAGCGCACCAGGTCGTCAGCGGCCTTTCCCGCGTCGGTGACGTCACGACGCCGGACGTGACCCCGCCGTTGATGACGCGCTCACGCCCGGCGCCGCCCCGTCAGAGGTCCTCATTGGAGATACACCTATGGCGCTCTTGGCGCCTTCTCCTCACAGGCAAAATCAGCCAATCAGCAGATCCTTCAGCTTAAAACCCCACACCTTTACCCAGCTGATTGTTATTATATAACTATATATATACTCACACATTAGATGGCCTCAGTACATGCTGCTGATGATCCAGAGCTGACTGATCCTTCATCTTAAGCGACCTCTATCCAGGTAACAACAGCGCTTTGCCACACAGGGCTGCTTATGCACCTTTATTACCACTACCTTACTATTCTTATATTTATACCTTATTTTTCAGCCATATACTGCCTGGCTTTGCTATTTGCCTGCTACAGCACTTGGGCTTTTTTGCTCAGGCCCTGTATTGGACCTTGTAACCTGCTGAGGCTTTCCTAGCAAGCTCTCCACCATCAGTGGTCACCTTTCTTATGTTTTTATAACACTTAAGTGTTTGTACCTCTCTACACCACGATTAGGGGTTTCCCCTGTGGCAAATATGAATATTGGCATTTCATGTGAGTACCTGTCTTACTTCCATACAAATTTTCATGCATTATATTGGTTGTACACAGCAATGGTTTAAATGACTGTATTATCTGCCTCAATCTATATGTACTAACCCTATGATTCTTACACACATTTAGATGTGAATCTAAAGGATATCTAGTTGCCTTGACAAAGGACCAAAGTCCGAAACATGTTGGCATCATCCTTATCTTTCATGTATCAAGCAAGTTCTTAATTGTCACAACGTGTTTGTATGTTTATGCTGTTGACGTGTTAAAACTGTACAAGCTTACCCTATTATGTATGCAAACATACCGAACTCTATTCAGCATTTATATATTTGTACAATTTTTCTTTAATAAATTATTTTACTTTATTAAGAGCATACACCTCTCTAGTGTCTATCTCCACTCCAAGCATCCCTCAGGGGTACTGGCTAGTGTTCATGCACACTATAGCCTACTGTTATATTTATATATATATATATATATATATATATATATATATATATATATATATCAAATACACTGCCTGCAAACCACCGCCGTGTAAGCAGCAGCCTTAAATAATGTGGGGCGTGGACTTAGCCCCCTGAGCCATGATTGGCCACTGGCTCTCTCAGCAGAGCATGCTGTGATTGACCAAAGCATGCAGGTCAGGTGCAAGCTTTGGCCAATCATAAGACACTAATGCACTGTGATCTTGCAGTGCATTATGGGGCATTCTAATTTTCTGCGAACTCCCAAAATGTTCTAACTTACATCATGCTCATCCCTATATAGAACCATTGATTTTTTTTTCCTGGCTTACCCATCTGTCCATCAAGCTCAATAGCCGACTGATAGGCACAGAAGAGGAAGGGGGAGGAGTAGTGTTCAAAGAAATATATAGGAGGGAAGGTCAGCATTTGCACATCAGGGTGCCATAAATTGTGGGCAGTACCAGGGAGCTCTTATAAATGTTAAGCCCCAGTTTTTTATTTCTAGGCCTGCATTGGAGCAAATTGTTTATAGAAAAGGTTGACTTAAAGGGATTTATTTTATTTATTAGATTACAATTCTTTGAGCTGGGATTCCTAATTTAGATTTTGATTATATATTTATTACATTGAAATCTGGAGTGATAATCCTTTTCCAACTTGTCAAGCTTTCCATCAATACCCACCAGCCAGGTTTACATCTACCATTCAACCTGTCCATCAATATCTTCTTGACATTGCCTGTCTATTTCTGTCTATGTCCGTCTATCTATCCTAATGCTAATCAGTCTTTCTCCCAATGCAAATTAGTCTTTCTCTTATTGCCAAGTAGTGTGTCAGTACCAATTAGTCTGTCTGTCAAGTTGGTGGGATCGCCATCAATGTCATTGTTGGTTTCCCTATCTCTGCCCATCTGTTTTCCATGACCTATTTATAATTGTTCTAGTCTGCCCATCAATGTAAGTTTGTCTATTAGTGTCAGTCTGTATATGTCTGTTTGTGTCACTTCACAAAACTTGTTGTATTCATCTCGTTCAGTCTTCCCAGGCATTACTTATCAGTTTACTATTCTATACATGATGATCTATGTCTATTTTTTATACACCTGCTAAGAATCATATGTGCTTGTGAATTTCAATCAACCTGTCAGGCTCTGTTTGTCTTCTTCATCGATATCTGTCTATTTTTGTCAATACCAATCTGTAGGGCAGTACCTCTCTGAATCTATGACAATCAGTCAAATCACCAACATAAATCAACCCGTCAAAGTCTATTTATCTGTCATTGCCAGTAAGTCTGACTATTAAAGTTGATTAGTCTATATAGGAATGTCAATTAGCCTCTTTGTGCATGAGTGTACTCCTATTTTGGTTCACGTGTCTGTGTCAAAGAGGGATTGTCTATGGCTCAGTTCCATTGAGTCTGGCTGATGCTACACAGTTTGTCTATCAGTACATGACCATAGATGGCTACTTCAGCAGGGATCGGCCAAATTGAAATCCATCTGTTGGCACTCCTGTTCAACAGAAGATGGTTGTTAGGGCACACTGTATTTCCACTTTTGCAGTTAAATTGGGATAACGCCTACTTTATATTTGTTATATGTTTCCATTAGCATAGCATAATTTAAAAAAAAAATTAAAAATTGCTGGTAAAATTTTTAAGCGCTTTTAATTTTCCAAAAGTGGTTCTAAAGCTTAAATATTTTTTATGTTAATGTTTTCCCTGCATTAAGGTAAGAATATTTAGGTAGCAGTATTCCCCCCACCACTCCCCTTATAGCTACCTGAGCCCTCACTCAAGCCAACACTGTGCCCGTCTTTAATGGCTCTCCCCACTTCCACAGGCTTTGCTGAGGCAGCAGGAGTCAATGGCTACTGTAAATCATATACTGTGACTTTTGAAGTGCACGCCATTCGTCTTTTTTTCCCCAGTTTTTCTGAGGATTGCAGTAATTTACCGCCCCCGGCCCAGTGTCATGTTTTCTCAACGACTTCTCCACATGGCTACCCTACTGGCAGTACCTCCCATCATCCTCGATGGCTTTAACATTCCAATCAATGTTAACACCTCAGCCACTTCTCAACTACTCAATTTAACCTCCTCTTTTAACCTAACACAATGGACACAAACCATCGCTTACGCCAATGGCAAAACTCTTGACCTCGTATTCTCTAACCTCTATACTCCCTGCAACCTCTCTAACACCCCTTTTCCTCTCTCCAATCACAACCTTATCAGTTTCACACTCTCCCTGTCTCCTACTTTGCATGCTGCCAACCTGCAAACAGTTACCCACAGGAACCTTCGCCACCTCAACCTTTCCCTTGTTCATTTTGCTACTGACTGTCTTTTTTTTTCTAACTGACTGTCTTTATGATAAATTCGCACCCCTCTCCTGCCCAGACCTGGCCACTTCTGTCTACAACAACATACTGTCATCTTCCCTGGACACACTTGCTCCCCTCTCTACAAGTAGGCCTCGCCTGCTACAGCCCTTGCAAACAGACAACACCAGAAGTCTCAAGAGACACAGCCATGCTCTTGAGCGAGCATGGCGTAAAACTAAATCCATACAAGACTTCACCCTCTACAAATCTGCCCTTCTCAAATACAACTCCTGCCTCCACTCTGCTAACCAAACCTACTATACCACTCTCATCAAAACCCTCTCATCCAGACCTCATCAACTCTTTTCTACCCTTAATTCCTTACTTCACCCCCCTACTGCCTCCACCCACCAATTTGCTTACTTCCCAGGATTTTGCCAATAACTTCAAAAACAAAATTGACACAATTCATGATGAGATATCCAGCGTCCAGCTTCCTCCACCAACCATCACATCAGGTCCAACACCACATTCAATATTTTTTTCCTTTAACCCTGTTACCACTAAGGAAGTTGCCAAACTCCTTTCCACAGCCCACATCACCACCTGTCCCCTCACAATTGCTGTGACCACCTTCCTGCTCCTAAACTCTCTAACCCACATGTTCAACCTCTCCCTCTCTTCCGACACCTTTCCCTCTCCACTCAAACAAACACTGGTTACCCCCATACTTAAAAAAACCCTCACTGGACCCCACCTGTTTGAATAACTTTAGACCCATTCCTCTGCTCCTATTTGCCTCCAAGCTTCTTGAATGCCTTGTCCACAACTATTTAAGTTGCTATCTCACTGACCACAACCTTCTCAATCTCCTACAGTCTGGCTTCAACCCACAACATTCCACTGAATCTGCCCTACTAAAACTCACTAACAAACTACTAACTGCTAAAACCAGTGATCAGTACTCCATACTCATACTCTTAGACCTTTCTGCTGCCTTTGACACTGTTGACCACCCACTCCTCCTCAATAAACTCCACACAATTGGCCTCTTCTCTCTCTATACCTCTTCTCTGGGCCAGTTGATAACCTCCTATGGCTTCCAATACCACCTCTATGCTGACAACACCCATATCTTTCTCTCAACTCACCCCCTCAATCTCCTCATGTATCACAAACATATTGAGTGTCACGTACCTAAGGGGAGACTGAAATGACGAGGTCCGCCTCTCTTGTATCTCCAGTCCAGGTCCCGCTGAGAGTGGAACAGAAGGAGCCAAAGGACAGGAGGCACACGAGTGCCTGCAGATAGAAGCACAGAATCCAGTAGCAGGGAGCCACAGCTGGTCAGAGGACTGTGGTTGCAGAGCAGGAAGGCGCAGCGGGGTGCAGGACTGTGGTTGCAGACACTCGGGTAGTAATGCTGGGCTGAGCAGGGCATCAAAGCAAGGTCACAGGAATAGGTTCGTCAACAGGCAGGCAGCGGGGTACCGGAGCGTCAGGCAGAGACTGGTCAGATGGGAACCCGGGTTCGTCAACAGGCGGGCAGCAGGGTACCGGAACATCAGGCAGAGACGGGTCAGATGGGAAGCCGGGATTAGGAACCAGAGATCAGATATAGCAGAGTTCAGAGCAGGGTCAACGGGAGCCAAGGTCAGCAACAGGTAATCAGACAGATAATGCGGGTTTCAGAGTAACGGGAACACAGCTGAAGACCAGTCAGCACTGATCTGTTGCTGGAGCCCCCTTTAAATACGCTACTTGGCGCCAACTGGCGCTAAGGCGTGCTCCTGCGCGTGTTCGCCGTGTGGCATGCGCGCGCATATGCACGCACAGGCACCTGTGGTCCCTTGTGCGCGAGCATGCGCACCAGCGCACACTTGGTGATCCCCACTGGTTTGCTTACACACGTGCACATGCAAACCAGTGTGCACGCGTATACGCACCAGTGCGCGTGCGCACCATCGCGCACGCACATGCGCACCAGCGAGCGCCGGGCGAACAGTTCCCTTACAATGCCCCCCCTTAAGGGCAGCCTCCGGATGCTCACTAGGGATTTCTTCTCAGGATGGAGGCGAAGATAGGCTTGGACCAATTGTGGCGCGTGCACATCGGATCAGGGTTCCCAAGAATTGTCCTCAGGACTATATCCCTTCCATTTTATAAGGAACTGAGTTTGGCCTCTTCTCTTCCTGAAATCCAGGACAGCTTCCACTTCAAATTCCTCATTTCCTTAAACCAACAGAGGAGCAGGAGTCTCAGATTCTCGGTCGGGGAAGGGGTTAGCCATGGATTGCTTCAAGAGGGACACGTGGAATACTGGATGAACGCTTTGATTTTCTGGTAAACTTAATTCAAAAGCAACAGCGTTAATCCTTCTTTTTATAGGGAATTGGCCAATGTATTTTGGTCCTAGCTTCCTTGAAGGGCAGGTCAGCTTAACAAATGTGCAGGGAGACTCTGATGGGAAGACAGATGTAAGGCATGAGGCTATGGCATTTAGGTATGGGCAGAGGACACAGGTGCATCATGCAGCCAGACAAATTTTATTCTATTCCACTGCTGCAGATTTATTTATAAATGATGTTTTGCGGCCCGCGAGTATGTGTAAAATATACTATGTGGCCCTCGAAGTGAAAAGTTTGGAGACCCCTGATCTATACCATAGCGTGTAGACTTTTACACAGACTAAATAATTTGGGTTATCTTTGCCAAAAAAATGTAGCAGACTACATTTTGGCCAAAATTCATGAAGAAAGATTATTTGCAGAATGTTTTAACAGAAACTAAGAGAAATAATTTTTTTCACAATTTTCCGGTATTTTTTTATCTTATATAGCAAAAAAAAAAAACCCAGTAGTGATTAAATTACGTCTGTCTGTGGGTAGGTGCAGCCAGCGGCTCCATTCACTGTAATGACAGGTCATGGGTGGCCACAGCTATTCGCGGCTCTCTGCACAGCCAGTTATTACTTGCCGTAAAAGCTTAACAGTTCAGCTGAGTCCAAAAGAAGCTGTGACATAATTTCTGGCATGCCTTGGATGTAACGGCTTTGGGAAACAGTTACATTTGTGGGTTTAGTTCCACAGTAAGGGCTCTTTCACATGGGCATACTGATCCATACACCAATGGGAAGGGACCATCTTCACCTACGTGGAATGCACAAATGTTCAATGCAAACAGGCAGCCTGTTGAAATCAATGACAAGCGGCTAACTGCGTGGACCTTTATGGATCTTCGCCTCCAATGTGAGCGACAGGTACTTCTCTGATATAAATCTTACTCCCCACTCCTGACGAAGGTTCCCGCATCTGGGTAACTGGAAACGCGTCGAGTATACGGGGGACTCACACCTCCGGGAGAGTATTAGTACCGTATTTGTGTTCTCTTTTATGTTGTTCTGTATTATTATGTCATTTTTTGTATAATTTCTTTTTGTATGTTATCATGTATATGTATATTGTCATGCATATTGTATATCGTGCATCCTGCTGCTAAACATCTTTGGAGGAATTTTTTATATCTTTTTTACTAATAAAACATTTATATTATGATTTATTAAAATCTTGTGAGAGTGGTGTTCTATTTAAAGTCCCATCCTTAGGGGATTTTTTCTTATCTATATAATAGGGATGAGATCACCACCCACTTCCATCTATCTCACTGGGGGAGTCAACCTTAATCTTTTTCTGTTTATGGATCTTCCGGTGCATCCTGAAGTGTACATTTGTGCAGGTCTGATGCACGGATCCGGAAGCAAACAGACTGTGCATAAATGTACACTATGACATGCGTGTGGAGATCTGTGCAACTGGCCACCTGTCAATGATTTCAACAGGCTGCTTGCATGGATCTGCATGGAACACCTGTGCATTCCACACATGTGAAGATGCCCCCTCGCAGGGGCATTTGGATCGATATGCCTGTGGAAATGAGCCCTAAGTCCCCACATTTTTTTTATTTCAGCTCTCAGTGGGTGATGTCAGACTGAATACCAGTATATTCTTGCTCAGTTGGGTTAAAAAGTACATATATACTGTTTTTACAATTGCAAAATATATTGCGACAACAAGCAAAATGCCTTCTTTTTTTCTGGGGTTCTTGGTTGTCAGTTTGGTGCATAACGGCCTCCTCTGATTGCACCTTACAACATATTTCTAACATGACCAGGAAGCTACTCGCCTGTGAGCTACTTTACACTACAAGGAACATTTGGTTTTCATCCCTCCATTTAGTTTTTATTGGATTCTCCATCTGTTAAGGCTTGGATGCTGTATGATGACTCTCATTTTTTCAGAGATGAAACAAATATTAAACATGTAGTCTTTTCTCCTCAAACATCTGGTGGATTTTTCAGATTATTAATGCATTTTACTATACCATATTTATTTTAATAGGATGTTCATAATTCTAACTACAGAGAACCTTTGGATTATTTATATTCATCTATGCTGAGACCTCGAAGTGCCTTCTTACAACCTTGTGGCAAGCTTCGTATGCAGTCTATGTTATTTTTCAGGTTTGCATCAAACCGTATGGGATTCCTATGCAGATACATACTTTTATAAAACTTCTTAAGATAATATACATACACGAAGAGCTTGAATAGGCTATGGGGGTACCCCATCCAGTGGAATATTTAAGAGATAGAACTGATATGGTGGACTTTAACGGTACCAGTAAAGGACGTATAAACCAGACAATGACGTTCAAGTGTCGTGGGCAAGCAATCCAACAACCAGTGTCTTAAAACAATAGATGAATCAATATAAATAATCCTGTCACAAAATCACGTGTCTTATTTTAAAGAAATGCAGATAAGTGTCAGATTGAGAGGTAAGAATAGGGTTATGAGCTGACAATTATAATGTAGTACTCGTGAGGAACGCAGGTGTCAGATTCCTGCCCTCCTCGCTAAGGACCGGCCAACCTCACACCACGCTGTCACTTATGTGTCATTTTCTGTAATGTTAAACTGTTAGCCAAGCTGTCATGGCTGCCCTAAGGTTCTCAAACCACATGGCCACTAGCTACAGCTTTCGTTATATCGTTACACCTCCCCCTTAGGTGGTTGCATGGGAGGGAATTACAATTTTCCTCCTGGCGCAACCGACTCCTGCAGGCTTGGCTTGTCGTAACAGCCCATCAGCATTGCCATGGGTGCTGCCTTTCTTATCCTGGATGGTGAAGTCGTATTGCTGCAGGATTAAGCTCCACCGAAGGCGTTTGCCATTCTCCCCAGCAATACAATTTAGCCAGCTCAAGGGATTGTGATCCGTGATCACAGTGAAATGCCATCCATAAAAGTACATTTGTAACTTCTGGAGAGCCCACATGATCGCACACTGCTTTTCGATCGTGGCATATGCTACATCCCTGGGAAGCAGCTTCCGGCTCAGGTAGAGGATGGGATGCTCCTCTCAGGCATCATCCACCTTACTCAGTACTGCACCTAATCCATAGGCAGAGGCATCCGTCTGCACTAGGAAATGGCAGGTGAAGTCTGGAGCCTGTAGCACAGGAGTGCTGGCCAGCACCTCCTTCAAGGCCCGAAATGCCTGCTCACATTCTGGTGTCCAAGACACCACTTTGGGCAGTTTCTTTTTGGTTAGGTCAGTCAGAGATTTGGCCAGGCTACTATAGTTACATACAAACTTCCTATAGTAGCCAGCAGTCCCCAAGAAAGACATAACCTGCTTTTTGGTTTGGGGGGTAGGCCAGGCCAGGATGGCCTCAATCTTCGCAGTCTCAGGTTTCAGGGTGCCTCCTCCTACCTGGTGTCCAAAGTACTGCACATCAGTCATGCCGATCTGACACTTACTGGGTTTGACAGTCAGATTGGCAGCTGTAAGTTGGTCCAGGATCTGTGACAGGTGCACCAGGTGTTCTTAACAGGTAGGGCTGAACACGGAGATGTCATCCAGGTAGGCTACTGCAAAGGTTTCCAGCCTCTCCAGTAAGTCATTCATGACTCTCTGGAAGGTAGATGGGGCATTCTTCATCCCAAACGGCATGATGGTGAATTCGAACAAGCCAAATGGGGTGATGAAGGCCGACTTTTCCAGAGCCTCATGGGCCAGAGGTATTTGCCAGTACCCCCTGCTAAGATCCATGATTGGGATATGGCAGGCAGCCGCCAGTCTATCTAACAACTCATCAATCCGGGGCATGGGGTAGGCATCTGCAGTGGTGAAAGCATTCAGCTTTTTGGGTACCAGGACTACTGGGGAAGCCCAGGAGCTGTGGTACTTCTGAATCACCCACAGCTGCAGCATTTCCTCCAACTCCCTCTTCGTGTTGACTAGTACCTCCAGGGAGACGTGATAGGCTGACTGTTTAATGGGAGGATGGGCCCCGGTGTCCACCTGGTGGACAGCTAGATGCGTCCTCACAGGTTTTCCCGTAAACCTGCTACCGTGTACTGCCAGAACTCTCTTTAGCCCAGGTACCTGGGTGAGAGTCAGATTAGAGTTTATCAGGAGTTCTGAGTCTACCTCCCTGGTGTCAGCTAGCAGGTCCAAAAGTGGATCAGCCTCCTCAGGCTCCGGCCTGCTGCAGGCCGGCATGACATAAGCCATGCGCTCATGATGGGCTTTGATCATGTTCATGAACTATTCCCTTCTCCCAACCTGACCAAATAGATGACATCATTCAGACGCTGGGTGATGGTGTACAGGCCTTCCCATGCTGCTTGGAGTTTGTTCTGCCGCAGGGGAATCCCTACACTGGCTCCTAATCGCACAGTCAATTAAATTCAAAATACTAACCACAACATACAAAGCCATTCACAACTCTGCTTCGAGCTACATCACCAGTCTTGTCTCCAAATATCACCCAAACCGTCCTCTCCACTCCTCCCAAGACCTCCTCCTCTCAAACACCCTTGTCTCCTCCTCCCATGCTCATCTCCAGGATTTCTCCAGAGCCTCTGCCATCTTCTGGAACTAGCTACCTCAACCTGTCCAGCTAACTCCTACTCTTGCTACATTCAGGCGAACCCTGAAAACTCATCTCTTCAGGGAAGCCTATCATGCCTCCAACTAATCTTTTACCACTTCCATCCGCTCATTCCCCACAGTTACAACATTTTGTACCACCTGCCCCACCCTATTAGATTGTAAGCTCTTCTGAGCAGGGCCCTCTTAATCCTCTTGTATTTTATTGTATTATAACTGTATTGTCTCCCTTTTTATATTGTAATGTGCTGCGTAAACTGTTGGTGCTATATAAATCCTGAATAATAATAATAATAATAATAATAATAATAATAATGATAATAACATGGCATGGCTTTATATTACTGCATTACTACCTACATCCAGATAATAATCCGAGCGTGTGGACTTGCCCACACGAATGATCCGCGGGACTTTTGAAAATGAAATAACATGTGCCCACACACGGAGCAGTCCGTTCATTTCGAACGTAACTTCAGGTTACGTAGCTAGCGTAGGCAGTAAATGCCGCCGCGCTGGCATGGATTTAAAGGGAATCCCCACGCCGAAAAAACGGCGTGGGGGTTCCCCCCAAATTATATTACTGCATTGGGGAAAGGGGGGCCTACATGTTGATGAGGACTACAGGCAGCCCCCTTTAATAAGGGGGCCCCCAGAGACCGGCCCCCCACCCTATGTGAATGAGTATACGATGTACCCCTACCCATTCACCTAAGGTGTAAAATGTAAAGTACAAAAACACACACACTTTTGAAAAAATATTTTATTGCACTGCTCCGGGGGTCTTCTTCCGTCTTGGGGGTCTTCTCGCCGGACTCCTCCGCTCTCTTCTGCATCGCCGTCGTCTGGGGGTCTTTTTTCTCTTTTTTTCCATGGTCACCCTGCTTGTGATCCTGATGTTGCTTTGAAATTCAGTTCTGCCTTTTTTCCTTCATACAACCTGTTCACCATTTCCTTCCTACCTGTTTTTTTCCCTTTTATTTATTACATATCTTTGTGCATTGCAGTATACAGCTTGAGTATACCGTATACATATATACCCAAAAGTAGCACTTGTTCCTTACATGTGCACAGTGTAGAGAGTCAGCCTGGGTCCGCCGGACTTTGGCGCCAAAAAGTCCGCCGGCGCCCACCGAGGGGATTATCCGCTGGACTTCAGTCCCTTCGTGTGTACGCGACCTTAGAAAGGGTTAATTGAAGTGGGCAGGTACTTTCCCTTCAGACCTGGTTATTAGTTAGCTGGTCTGAAAGTGTCAGGGGAGATGTTTGCTAGCAGTGAGAGAGACATCAGTGTGCTGTGTGGAAGGCTCCACGTGTGGACTGTGACTTGCTGAGTGAGCCAAACTACATAAAAGACTGTAGCATGGGAGTTGTTTCAGACGTTCATGAGAACAGGGCTCCCATCCGAGACCTTACCACATTTATGTCAAAAGTGATGGAGCTCTGTAAACTGTTTAAGATTAAACCCTTGCGGACTTTGGTATATCATCCACAAACTGACGGGTTAGTCGAGCGGTTCAACAAAACTAGTGAGAGAGACATCAGTGTGCTGTGTGGAAGGCTCCACGTGTGGACTGTGACTTGCTGAGTGAGTCAGACTACATAAAAGACTGTAGCTCTGGCTAGAGCTGTGACCTATTGCCTGTAAGCCTGTCTCCTGCAGAAACTGAACTGTACCCAGTTTGAGGGGTGCAGGCAAATCCCATGTCCTGCGTTAAAGCTGCACAGGCTGTGAAGTCTTCTAAACAAGCCATTGAGGATCTGGTTAAGCACATGATACTGGCTAATACACAGGCACATGCCCTCCATAAGAATGCCGAGGCCGTCAGGAGCAGGTCCTAGTACAAGCACAGGCCCGACATGAGGAGGTCCTGGCTCAGGCCCAGGTCCGTCAGAAGCACGACCTGGTACAGACAGTTACGGTACAATAAGAAACAAACCACTTACTGGTTAAATAGATAGCGGATTTACAGATTCACTGATTTCCTGATTTCCTGGCCGCTCCTGAAGTACGCTGATCTCTGGCTTCCTGACGTCCTGGCTTGTCTGACTATCCATTCTGGTTACCGAACTATGGCTATGATTTGACTATGTTTCTCTGTTTACCTTTTATTATTATTATTAAACAAATGTGATTTTAACTGCACTTCTGTCTCGGTCTGATTATTGGTTTCTGACCATACTGTGACTTGGCTCCAGAGTCAGCACGGGACTATAAGCTGCTAATAGCAGAAATCCTAGCAGGGCTGGGAGTGACTGTTGCTTTAAGGGCAAGCCAAGTCCGTGGCTAGCGCTTTTACAGGGCTAAACCTGCCCGTGCGCAGCTGTACCACCTAATGCACTTGTTTCAGGACTGGCTGAAACCCGAGGAGAAGACACCCACACAGATTGTGGAAAGAGTCGCATTGGACCGGTTTCTGTGTTGTCTGTCCAGGGAGCTCCACCGATGGGTGTCTCGGTCCGAGCCTCAATACCTGAATGAGATGGCTGCTGCTGTCGAGTGCTACAGCTGTGCATAAAGTTGGCTCATGTACTTGGGGATCACCTGGCTGCAGATAAAAGTTTTTATAGCGTTTTTATTGGCCCGGTGTATATCGGGAAATTAAAGACTACTGTGAGTCCTGTCCCACCTGTCAAAGAACCGCCCCAACACCCCATTTTCACAGTCCGCTGGTACTTCTTCCAATTATCAAAGTTCCCTTTGATCGCATAGCCATGGACTTTTGGGAGCCCCTTACCCAAGTCAGCTAGGGGAGACCAATACATTTTAGTTGTCCTTGACTATGCCACCAGGTATCTGGAAGCGGTCCCTTTAAGAAATTGCTCATCCAAGGTCATTGCATGGGAGTTGTTTCAGACATTCATGAGAACAGGGCTCCCATCCGAGATCTTGACGGATCAAGGTACCCCATTTATGTCGAAAGTGATGGAGCTCTGTAAACTGTTTAAGATTAAACACTTGCGGACTTTGGTATATCATCCACAAACTGACGGGTTAGTCGAGCGGTTCAACAAAACTAGTAAGAGAGATATCAGTGTGCTGTGTGGAAGGCTCCACGTGTGGACTGTGATCTGCTGGGTGAGGCAAACTATATAAAAGACTGTAGCTCTGGCTAGAGCTGTGAACTATTATTCCCTGTAAGCCTGTCTGCTGCAGAAACTGAACTGTACCCATGCATGTGACTATATTTCAAGACAAGCCTGTCGTTTCTTTTGTTTGTTCTGCCTTTTTGCTGAATAAAGCACCTTTTTACTGGACTGTCTCTGAGCTGGCTGTTCACCTTTCTGATCCCTTACAACGGATAATTTCCTGGGTGCTCAATACATACTCAATACATATAAATAAGCATACAATGTCCAATTGAACAGGGCACCGCAAGTTTTTTTTTTCACAGGAGAATCTGGAATCAATCATATCTTTTTATTACCAATATTTTGATGGGTCGCAGCTTACCCTTCAAGGGCAAGGTACTGTTTGCCTATTTTTTTTGTTTCGCTTTTTTTTTTTCTTTATTAATATTTCACAAAGTGACATTTCATTAATTTCCATGCTGCATTTTTCTACACCTCACCATTGTAGTGTGAACGCGGAACACATAGAAAACAGTTAATTTCTGTGTGGCCTTGCAAAGACCTCTGTTTTTCAGGTGCATAAAGATGCAGGTTTCTGCAAAAGAAGTCTCTGGCACAAATAAACAAAACATTTTTTGTACTGTGATACCATGCATTTTGAAGCACGAGAACCCGTGTAAGTTAGCAAGATGCATGAGGGTGTCAGTTAGAATTAATGGCACGCTTAATTTCTGCAAAGGGGCAGGGCATTTTTATGCATTGCCGAAAAGCATGCAACGCATGTACCCGCAATGCACTGATGTGAGCTAAACCTAGTGTTTAGAAAAAACATAGCCACATCTTACAGTATACAGGCATACCCCACTTTTGAGTACACAATGGGACCAGAGCATGTATGTAAAACAAAAATGTACTTAAAGTGAAGCAATATCTTTTTTCACTTCTAGGCTGCATTGTGAGTGTCAGGGGCTGTAGTTGGTATGTCAGTGGCTTTAGTGGGGGTGTCAGGGGCTTCAGGGGCTGTAGTAGGGGCATCAGGGTCTGTAGTGGTGGTGTCAGGTGGAACACTCACACAAAGAAAATGTAAATAGGCTCATCTGATGCAGGGGGGGGGCACTCCAATCCATCCCCCGGATATCGCGCTGTGCACAGAGGACACTGGTGCTGTAGAGAGACTGGATTGCATTCTGTGGCTGACAGGGAAGCCGGAAGAACCAAAGTGCAGATGTGATGTCACCGGAGGTGGAGAGGCAGCCAGGATACGCACAGGAAGAGCACAATGGAACAGGGCAGGCTACATGCTCAGAGCTTCAGTTCCTTCTACTGCGGCTGCACGGCACGGGAATGTTTGTACTCGTTGTGAGTGTACGTAAAGTGAGTGTCTGTAAAGCGGGGTATGCCTGTTTGCTTTTCTACTGCATGTTAATATCAGCCCCTATTACAACTTCCCTTTCCCTGGTTTCTCTGTAGAGCCACTGCAACATGTGTGCTCCCTAACTTACTTTCTTGCTGGTCGTCCGTTCTGCATGGATAGAATGTCCTAGAGACCAGCAGAAACTCTCTGCAAGTAGATATATGATTGCAAAAATAAAGCATGCATAAAATACAAGGGTTATATTTGCCACTCCCAGACTCACGTTTTTGGAGCTTTTGGCGTTTTTTGGAAAAGCCCCTGAAAACAACTCAATCTCACTGTCCATGCACATATAAGCTTTTACCAGAGTTTTGGAGCAACAGTTCATAGTAGCAGTAAAAGCTGCTATCCTGAAAGCAGAAGAATTTTGTTCACGAGAGAAGAGATTTGCCAGAAAAACACTTGACGCTGAAAAAAAGCCTGTAAAGGTGCCTTAATGCTAGGCGTTATTTAATTTCACTGGCCAGAATAAATTATTAGTGCTTGACACTGCTAAATACAGGTAAACGCAATACACACATTTACCAGTGTGCAGCATTTTTTTGCTGCCAGGAGAGAGGCATCTGATGCCACGTACACACGACCGGACTTTCCGGGAAACTAGGTCTGACTGGATTAGTCCGTCGGACAATCCGATCGTGTGCGGGCTAATCCGTTAGTTTTTCGGGAAAAAATTCCGGCGGACCTAGAAATAGAACATGATTTAAATCTATCCGACGGACTCAAAGGTTTGTCTGTGTGCTGGTCCAACAGACCAAATACGACGCAAGGGCAGCTATTGGCTACTGGCTATTTTTTTGTCCCGTTTACATCACCATGCTCGAACGAACGGACTTTCGACCGGACTTAGTCCATTCGTATGTGGCCAAGTCCATTCGGAAAGTCCATCGGAACTCGGGCGAAAGTCCGTCGGAAAGACCGCTGGACCTAGTTTGCTGGAAAGTCTGATCGTGTATACGCGGCATAAGATGTATCCAGTGTGCATGAACCCTATTCTTTCTTTATTTCTTTATTTCTTTCTATCTATCTATCTATCTATCTATCTATCTATCTATCTATCTATCTATCTATCTATCTATCTATCTAGCTAATTGTTGTTCTTCAATGCCTATTGTATTAAGTTTTGATTTTATTGTTATACCCACTATGTAAAAGATATATAGGACTGACTATTATGTCTCCATAAATGTTATGCATATAGTGCAATAGACATACAATAGAGCAAAAACTGTACATAGACATGCAATAAACAAATCCAACGTTTTTTTCTTTTAAAAGAAATATACATGGCCCACTGCTGTCAATAGCTTATGATCCTTTGCTGGCTTTGTATACAAGTTACAGAGGCTATGAATACCAGTTTGAGACTGCTGGCTGTCTGCCCTGCCCTGCAGCTCCTAGGTGACAGGAAGAAAACATTCAGCCTGTTCTTGTAGTGAACAGTCAGGTTTATGTCCTGTACAGATTGCTTTTCATAAAGTGTGTGAGCCCTAGAAATACCACATCATGGGGTACAGTGCTGAGGATCAATTTTCTCAACAAGCTGGACATTACAGCATAACTGATCTCAGGTGAGATATGCACATATGATATGATATAATACTGTTTGAATACCTTTTATAAGAGGCTCTAGCTCTTTTGTATTTTTATTTATATTGCAGAGAATGTAATAGGGGGTTCTGAACACACAAAGGTGGTGGGGAACACTCAAAATCCCCAAGTGTGGGCACAGAGCCAGGAAATATGGCAGCAAGATCTTATTGTAGGAATATCTACGACTTATAAGAAGCAAACTGCAATTCTCTTTTGGGTGCATGTGCCTGCTAATTAGGAGACTTTAAAATAATTATTAATTTCCTGTCTTTTTTTTGTAACCATATAAATGACAATATAGAATTTGTTTGTAGTAAATGGTAAGCGTAACAGATAGTGATAAATAGTGAAAAAAGAAATAAATAAATAATGAATTAAAAATGTAGAGCTAAAAACAATCAGAACAATTTCACTAAGCAATACTAGTAATATTATTTTTCTGTCTAATAACACATGCTAACATATATGCACAATCCCCTACATGCCGAAATGTATAATACATGATATGTATATGATATATGGCTAAATATAATGCCTCAAGCGGGTGATAAAAATAGAGCGAAATGACAAATTATTTTCATTGTTTCACAAATCTATCATGTATCAAAAGAATACATCAGAACATCTGTAATGCCATCCTTTTCTTTTTATTGGAACTAATAGTTCCAATATTCTCAGTCTGTGCTGCGATTATTAATATTTTCAAATATTACAATTCTAGAGCATTTATTATTTTCCCACAGAATTTGTATTTAGCTGACACCATAATCTTATTCTCCTTATAACCACCATTCTTGGGGTTACGTGGCTATAGGAGGGCTTTTGTTCAGTTCAGTTTAAGTGGGTTTTGCATTTCTCCCATGTAAGCCTGCAGGAATACAAAACCCTTTTAAAGCAAGCCAGATGCAGGTCAGAAGCAGGTTAACTGCAGGTCAAATGCACCTGTCAGTAAATTCTGAAACTGAACTCATGCCACACTGATGCCATTGACACAGACCCAAAACCTGCTGACACAGAACCTAAATCTGTCACAGATAAACGTTGCTCGATCTGGATTGTTTTGGTCAGTTTTCAGATTTAGTGATGACCTCACATCTATGAGGACAGGCACCTCTTGCAGTGTTGTATCACAAATTTTTGCAAATGTGGTAGAAATAGTTTATAGGTTCTGTATAGATAGCCAAATTAAGCACTAGGAAATTATTGTATGGGTGTAGGATGTTGACCACATTTATGAGCATTGACTGGATGACTGGATGGCTGGATGGAACCAGTCCCATATTCTGCCATCCCTCAATCTTTCCTGAAATAAGCAGCATTGCTGGTTATTGCCTGCTGTACTCTGATCCTCCCCCCTCCTCTCTCTGTTTACATGCACAGATAAATTCACCCAAACCTAACATGCTTGTTTACTTTGCCTCAAAGATGCTGGAGGGTTATCATTCAAATTCAAATGTCTTTGTATATCTTTATTTAATATGTCCTCATTCTTAAAGTGGTTGTAAAGCCATAGTCCTTAATAACTGCCATCCCCTCTGTTTTTTTTTTTTCCAATAAAAGGTTTTTATTAAGCAAAAACAAAAGATTTGTCTTAACAACATTTGTTCACCAGTATTACATTTGTGAGAGATATCGTACACTTTAACTCGTATAAATCACATTCGAAGAATTTGCTCCTTGAGTAATGTACTTGTGCTATGCTATCCATGTTACCAAAACTGTGCTTATTGGTAAGTTCGTCCTAGTTAGTCACAAGCCCCCCATGCCCTGCCCTAAAGTTAGGCCCAGGGACGGGTGATCCTCGTGACCAGTGTCTTAATGGGCAGATGCCCAGAGAGAGAATAAAAAGAGATAGGTGAAAGAGAAAGAGTATAGAGAAAGGTAAGGGGGGGGGGAGGGGGTAACCCCTTGGGTTTATTTCCAATGCAATGTCATTTTCAGGTGCCTGCATTTCTAGCCTAGTTCAACCCTGTCCGATGCCAGCATTGAGGTCTATCATTCTAATCATAACAATAATTGCTAATCTCGGCTCCATTGGAGGATCCATTGGAGTATGATGTAGCACAAGTTTTTAACATACGTTTCAGCCAGTTTGAAGTTTAGTGAAGGCGTCTGAGTATTTGAAGGCAACCCACGGTCTCCATGTTTTATGGAATCTGTCTGTGTTCTCCGATGCTATTGTTACAGTTTCTTCTAGTTTGTATAGTAGATCCACTTCAGACACCCATTCCTTAATCGTGGGTGCATGAGTGGACCTCCAATGTCTGGGGATAACTGTCTTTGCAGCGTTCAGCATATGTCGGGTCATTGTTTTTTTGTATCTTGACAATGAGTAGTCAGAGATATGTAGCAGGCAACATTCTGAGTTAAGAGAAAGCTTTGTTTCTGTGATGGCACGTATCTGGGCACAGATCCCTTCCCAGTATCCACGTAGCGAAGGGCAATCCCACCAGATGTGCAGCATGGTTCCCTTGTCGGAGCCACATCTCCAGCATAATTCCGAGGTCTCTGGGTACCATGCATGCAGTCTGACCGGGGTGAAATACCAATTTGTTAGTACCTTGTACGAGGTTTCTTGTGTGCTAGTGCTGATGGAACATTTGTGGGCAAGAATGCATGCGTTGTTCCATTGTTCATCAGTAAATGTCTTCATGAGTGCCGTTTCCCACTTGGCCCTGTGTTTACTTGGTGGTTTATTCCTGTTAGCTCGTAGCCAGCCGTATACCAGTGAGGTGGCTTTACTCACCGTCTCCCCCCTGATACACAGCTGCTCAAACCACGACTGGTCTCTAAGGAATTGTTGTTTGTTGACTGTACAGAGGATGTAGTTGTGCAATTGTCTATACTGCCAGAACGTAAAATGTCTCGCTTGTAGTTCCAAGTTTAGTGCTTCAAAAGTTTTAAGCTTCCCTCCCGAAATGCAGTGTGCGACCGTCATTGGTGTATTGTCATCTCTGTGTGGGAATGAAATAGTCGACTGTCCTAGAGCAAAGTCTCTATTGTGGATTAAAGGAGTCAGGGGACCTGGTGATGATGCCAGGTTATGTGTTTGAGTTAGCGTGTGGAAGGTTGCTAATGTCGGGCCTATGGTGGGATGTGAAAGTAATCCAGTGTCAAGGGCCCCTTTGGTAACCCATGGTGTAAATCTCAGTGGGGTAGATGTTTGTAGATCTTCTATTGCCACCCAATCTTTGGAAGAGGCGTGACAGTTCCAGTCTAGAATACGGGTCAGGTGTGTGGCATAGTAGTAATATCTAAAGTTGGGCAAGTTGATTCCCCCATCCGTTTTTGGTGACATTAGGGTTGACATTTTAAGTCTTGACTTATTCCCCGCCCAGATAAAGGTGCTCACTGTCTTCTGTAGCTGTGTGAAAAATTTTTTGGGTAGTTTAATGGGTAATGTGTGAAACAGGTAAAGTACCCTTGGTAGTATTGTCATTTTTATGGCAGCAGCTCTGCAGAACCAGGACAATGGTTTAAGATTCCAACACTTGAGATCTTTACTCAAGTTCTGTATGAAGGGCTGAAAGTTTTGTAGATAGAGGTTGCTTAGGTCTGGGGTGAGCCATATTCCCAGGTATTTTAGAGTCTACCCACTTAAAGGGGCAATTGGACTTGGTCTGCTGTAATTTACCCGGGTCTAGAGATATGTTGAGTGCCTCGGATTTCTCGTAGTTAATTTTAAAGTTAGTTAGGTAGCCGAATATCTCAAACTCCTTAACTAGATTGGGGATCGAGATATGTGGCTGTGTGAGCGCGAACAGGAGGTCATCCGCGTATGCGGCTATTTTATAGTGTTTAGTCCCTAAGGTCATACCTGTAATTGAGTTGTTGCTATTTATCATGCGGATGCAGGGTTCCAGAGAGAGAATGAACAGGATAGGGGACAGGGGACATCCCTGTCTAGTTCCGTTACAAATGTTTACTGGTTCAGAGAGGGTGCCGTTTATTTTCAATCTGGCTGTTGGTGTTTTGTAGAGAGTTGAGATCCATGTCAGCAAATTCGTTCTAAGGCCTATGTGTCTACATACAGCGAACATAAAGTCCCAGGCTACTCTGTCGAAGGCCTTCTCCGCGTCTGTGGACAGGAGAAGACCCTCGACAGACCCTCCCCTCATTGTGTGGATCAAGTTTGTGGCCTTGATGACATTATCCCGGGCTTCCCTCCCCGGCATGAACCCAGCTTGCTCTGGGCCGATGATGTCTGGTAGAAATTTATTTAGTCTGACAGCTATAATCTTGGAAAGAAGTTTCATGTCAAGGTTTAGAAGCGAGATCGGCCTATAGCTAGAGCATGAGTTGGGGTCCTTGCCTGGTTTAGGAAGCACCGTGATATGGGCTGCGTTAAATGTGGATGGGAGGTTTTGGGGGGTGGCAAGCGAATTCAATGCTTTCAACAGGGGTTGTGCCAAAATTTGTGAGAAAGTCTTGTAGTAGATAGCAGAAAAGCCATCTGGGCCTGGGCTCTTCCCTGATTTCATTGTTTTGATCGCATGCAGAAGTTCCATCACCTCTATGGGTTTGTCAATTTCCTCCGCATCAGACTCAGACAGGCTCGGTAAGCCGCTGTTTGTCAGGTATTGTGCAATTATTTGAGCTCTTGTTCCCTCTACCGCCTTAGGTTTGTGCGGAGCTGGAATGTTATACAGCCTAGAGTAGAAGTCCTGAAATTCTGCAGCGATCGAATCTGTGTTATGGATCAATGTCTGGTTTCTATCTTTAATCTGGGTGATGGTGGTGGAGGCCCGAATGTCTCGTAGCGCCCTAGCAAGGAATTTGTTGTTCTTATTTCCGTGTTCATAAAAGAAGCCCTTGCGGTAAAATAGTATTCTTTTAGCCTGTAGGTCTAGTTTCTCTTGTAGGGCTTGTCTGGCTATCAATAGGTCTTCGGCAACTGTTAGTGCCAGAGACCTCTTGTGTTGGTTTTCTAACATTTGAACCCTGCGGAATAAGTCTTTTAGTTCTTTTTCGGCTGCCTTTTTTTTCTGTGAGGCCAACCCCATAAGTTGGCCTCTGATCACACACTTGTGTGCCTCCCATATGTTCAGGTGTGATACCTCTTCTGTCGTGTTTTCTTGGAAGTAAGTTTGTATGTTTTTCTGTATAGTTTCTAAAGTCACTGGGTCTGTCAGCAGTGTCAGGTTCAGTCTCCACCCACTGTTTCTCTTGTGTGTCTCTTGTAGCTGCAAAGACATTGATATAGGTGCGTGATCGGATATTGATTTCGATCCTATATAGCCCCCTGTCATCCTAGGGAGGTCTCTTTGTGTGATAAATAGAAAGTCTATACGTGTGTATTTTTGGTGCAGTGGAGAGAAGTATGTGTAATCTCTCCCCTGGGGGTGAGTCACACGCCATGAATCAGCCAGAGTCAAGGAGTGTAGCATCGTTCTTATTTTTTTCAGTTTACGATAAGTGATCGTGGACTTACCGTTGGAAGTATCCTGTGTGGGTTCCAGGGGGACATTAAAATCACCCCCTAGGATGATACAACCAGAGGCAAATCCAGTCAGTTCGTCTATCAATGATTGGCAAAAGGTTACATGTGCGGTATTTGGAAAATATGCGCATGCAAGCGTTATAGGTAATTTACCTATGTGGCCTTTGAGGAAGAGGAACCGGCCTCCTGGGTCTGCCTGTTGGTGTGTAAGAGCAAATCCCGAATTTCGTCCAAATAGGATGGATACTCCCTTCGTTCTCGAGTCTGGACTGGGTGCGTGATACGCTTTAGTGAAGTACCCATCTGTCATTTTTGGGACAGAGTCCGCTCTAAAGTGAGTCTCTTGTAGGAATACAAAGGCCGGCCTCCTCTTCCCTAGATCGCGTAATAGTTGTGTTCTTTTTTGTGGTATGTTAAGACCCCTTACATTGTGCGATATTACCGTGGGGTTTTTCCCTAATGTTGAGTAGATCATGTTGTCGAGTATTGGGGGTAAGGTAAGGGGAGATGGGTACGTGGATAAAGGAGTATACACTGGTCTAGTGTGGGGGTTATTAAGTAAGGATAAGAAATAGAAGAAAAAAGTAGTATTGCGTGTAGCAATGGAATAGATTAGTGAGCCCACTATCTGACACTTAGAAGGTGGGTCAGGAGATGCAGTAACTATCCTCTGGGTTTTAATTCCCAGAGGTAACTGAATTAGTTAGGAGCTGCTCGTCGACGCCCCAGTGAGGCCCCCTAAACTTCTAGGCGTCACTGTGGCGTCCACACTGCTGCGTCCACTGTGGGGGTGATGGGAGGAAGCCCAGATCAGTGGCAACACTTAGATTTTCCAGCACTGCTAGAGAACCCCAAAAAAAAGAAATATAACAAGTGTGTTATCCAAGTCAAACTCCCACCCCCCCAGCCCTTAATAGTTATTGCTAAACTGAAAAATTATGCTGTAAGTAAACATAAACCGTAACCGTTATCTTGTCTTTCACCCGTAAGAGGTGATACAGAACTCTGTTTGTTGGTGACGCAAACTCACACCACTGCACACTCAATGGCGAACCGCCAATGTAAACTTCTAAATTCCACAGGTTCTAGTTCTCTCAGGTCACTCATTGATGGACTAGTATGGGTTTCTTATCATGCCTGTAGTTGTCCAAGTATGTCGCAGGCCGTAGTTACCCATGTCCCTTTTAAGGGTCTTTTTTTTTTTTTTTAAATCTTTATTTATAAATTTTTCAAATGCATACATAAAACTTACATCGTGTAACTTAACAAAGCAAATACATTTACCATTTTCTCCCATTGCCCCCCCCCCCCCCTCCCAGTCCCTGCCCTGCATAACGCTTTATGGGTATTATCTATTGATTTCCTATGTATCACGTGTGTGCAGATTAAAGTAGCATAGATCATATGGAGTACCCTTATGAGTCCCACTGTCAGCCTCAACCCATTATTTCTTCCGCGAATCTCCATGAGTCTTTAAAGATTTCCCAACCTACCCATTTCCTCCTCCTCTCCTCCGCTTTTGCTCCGCCTATTCTCTGTGCCTCAGAACTTGTTACTTTTTGCTGTAGATTTACTCTACTTATCCATTCCCCTGTGCGCAGGCTTTCTGGGTCTCGCCAGTGCTTAGCGATAAGGTTTTTTGCCTCATTTAGCAATATCGGTATAACTGAGGATTTGTACTGGCCCATGGGTATGTCTACCCCATGGAACAGTACTATCCAGGGGTCTTCTGGAATATTTCTCCCAGTAATTATTTTAATTAGCTCTAAAATTTGTTGCCAATATTTTTTGATCTTAGGGCATTCCCACCATATATGGGCCATCGTGCCTATACTCCCACAACCTCGCCAGCATTCCGGAGATTTATCTTTTTGAAATCTGCTAAGCTTCTGGGGGGTCAGGTACCAACCTGAGATGCATTTGAAGTTTTTGTGTTAAACCCAGAACGGTGCATTACGTGAAAAATTCTATTAATTCTATCTTTACTACATGGGGTTCCCAATTCCCCTTCCCATCTTTTGACACCTGGAGGGACCCAGTCGTCTTCCTCCAGAATCAACATCTTATATATTCGGGATATATTATTTCTTGTTGTTGTTCGTACACAAATTTTCTCCAGAGCTGTAAGATCCTCACCTCTCCGGATTGGCTGTGGGAGACTGTCCACAAAATGTTTAAGCTGTGAGTACCTCCAGGCGTCAATCGACATAAGTTCCCTATTTTCTCTTAATTCGTGATAAGTGAGTATTCTTCCTTGCTTAATAATATCTCGTAACTGTGCCTCCCCATTTTTAATCCAGTTTCCCCATATTTGACTCCTACCTGGTGTGAAAAAAATATTATCTTTTAAGTATATCAAGGGTGAATTATAAACCCATTTATTCTTTCTAAACAACCTATCCCACTCTTTTAGTGTAACCAATGTGATTTCATGTGTCCCTTCCCCCTCTACTCTAAATTTTGGGGGATTCCATAAAATGTGACCCAGTTGTGTATTGCATTCTCTATATTCACCCATCTTTTGTTGCTTCCCCCCTTTATCCATTCTATTGCCCTTGAAAGAGCTATAGCCCTATAATATTTCTCAAAATCGGGGAATGCTAGCCCACCCTGTTTTTTCTCCTTGGATAATGTATTTATGGATATGTGAGGCTTCTTGTTGGACCATATAAATTTAGAGATGATTCTATTTAGTATAACAAAAAAAACTTGAGGCACTGAGAGCGGGAGCATCTGTAGTTTGTAGTTTACTTTTGGAACAATAACCATTTTGACCGCGTTAATTTTCCCCAACCAAGACAGGGGGCTAGTCTTTTAGTTTCTGCTTTAATCTCATCCAGCAAGGGTAGATAGTTTAATGTGTAAATTTTCCTTAGGGTAGATGAGAGCATGACTCCTAAATATTTTATTTTATCTCTCCATGGAAAATGGAACACTTTTGAGAGTCGATCGGCTTCGGCTTGCTCAATGTTTATATTTAAGATCTCCGACTTGGCGAAATTGATTTTAAAGTTGGATACTGATCCGTATAATTTCAGAGTCCTAAGGAGGTTTGGCAGAGTGATCCGGGGGTTGGTCACAAAAAACAGCACATTGTCGGCGTATGCCGCCATCTTGTGCTCCTCCCCCCCGCCCCTACCCCCCTTATATCCACTGAATTCCTAATGGTAGAAAGAAGGGGTTCCAAAGATAAAACATAGAGGAGAGGGGACAGGGGGCACCCCTGACGTGTGCCGTTTCTCATGACCAACGGTTGTGAGAGCACCCCATTGATCCTTACCCTTGCCTGGGGATGATCGTACAGGACCCTCACCCAGCTAATCATTCTCTGTCCTATGCCCATGGCCTCGAGTGTATTAATCATGTGCCCCCAGTCTATCCTGTCAAAGGCCTTCTCGGCATCCAGTGACAGGAACAGACTGGGGGCCTCTCCCTGCCTTGCCGCCTGGAGTAACAACAGGGCCCTAATCCCGTTGTCCCTCCCTTCCCTTCCCGGGGTGAACCCAACCTGATCTGGGTGGACCAATTGTGTCATATGTACCTTAAATCTGTTTGCCAACACCTTGGCAAACAGCTTTGTATCGGCATTGAGCAAGGCGATAGGTCGATAGCTAGAACATAGCGTTCTATCTTTCCCCTCTTTTAAGATCACTGTAATGGACGCCATTAGAGCTTCAGATCTCATAGTACAGTCCTCTCCGAGTCTGTTCCAATAACGACACATTCTGGGCACAAGAATATCTTTAAAGCGTTTATAGTATGTAAGGGTGTACCCATCCAATCCTGGACTCTTGCCTATCGGGGAAGTATTTATAGCTTCATATATCTCTTTCTCTGTTATGGGTCTATCCATGTTCAAGCTGTCCGGCCTCGAAAGGGCGCTGAGGGAGCTATTCTTTACAAAGTCCTGACTCTGGTTATTGGACCTATCGTGGTGGTGCTCCTTTAATTTGACATCGTATAGTGCCTCGTAATATGTTCGAAACTCATTGGCTATGTCTTTGGAAGAATTGAGAATTGATCCAGTTTCATTTTGAATTTTCTCTATATAATTAATTTCTCGTTTCTTTTTTAGTATTCTTGCCAAATGCTTGCCAGACTTATTTCCCCAGTGATGTCTATCTTCTGCTACTTTGTGGAACCATTTCCTAGCATCTTGTTCAAGGATGGTTTTTAATTCCTCCCTTTTGTTTAAAAGTCTGTGAAAAATATCCTGCCTTTGGGTGCTTGACTCTTTATGCTTTTGCTCCAACCTATGGATCTCTTCCCTTAAATGCTCCCTAAGTTCTCTTTTCTCTCGCTTCTTGGCAGCACCAATCGAAATAAGTATCCCCCTGATAAAGGCTTTGTGTGCCTCCCATAATGTACCATCGGAGATCTCTCCTGTATCGTTGGTCTCGAAGAAAGATTCGATCTCCCCTCTTATGACCTCTTCCACTGAGGCCTCAGACAGGAGACTGTCGTTCAGACACCATGTATATGGAGGCCTTTGCAGACCCCGGAGCTTCATGACCATCGACACAGGGGCATGGTCCGAGAGGGTAGTTATCTCGATCTGTGTTGTAACTATTTGTTCTAAAGCTTTATGCTCCACCAAAAAGTAGTCTAATCGAGAGTGTGTGCCGTGGGCGGGTGAAAAGAAAGTATAGTCTTTAACCCCGGGATGCTGTACTCTCCAGGCGTCAACCAACTGATTCTGATTTTTTTTTTTTAAGTTTTACCTGGCTCAT
Organism: Lithobates sylvaticus; assembly: GCA_028564925.1. Lineage (NCBI taxonomy): Eukaryota > Metazoa > Chordata > Amphibia > Anura > Ranidae > Lithobates > Lithobates sylvaticus. The sequence continues at coordinate 100,691,962 of CM053031.1, read as the reverse complement.
ACTCTGTATTCCTGATGAACTATCCAGTTTGGGGTCCAGCCCAAAGTTCAGGTCCCCAGCCAGGATGGTCTCTCCCTCGCGGAATTTCGCCAACCGGCTCAAGACCCTTGCTAGATAACCCGTTGGGTCTTTATTTGGGGCGTACAGATTCACTAGGGTCAATGTTTGCTCCCCTATTTTACATTTCACGAACATAAATCTTCCGTCAAAATCGGTCAATCTGTCCAGCAGTTTAAATTTTAAATTTTTAGAAACCCCTATAGCTACCCCCTTCGCGCCTCTTGTTGGGGAGTCACTACAATACCAATTTGGGTAGTCATAGGAAGCGATCTTGGTGTTTTTTTCATGTTGAAGGTGGGTTTCCTGTAGGAAAATTATATCTGCCTGATACTCCCTCATTTCCTTGAGAATCTTAAATCTTTTCTCTTGCGAGATAATACCCTTTACATTATACGTTATAAGCTTCAGTGTACCTTCAGTCATATTTTAAACGTGAGCCCATGGCCCAGATGGACCATTTGATCTTGTTCTTCTTTTTGCGTTTTTGCAGGGCAGGGACTGCCTCTTCCCTCCTCCCCCCCCCCCTCTACCTCCCATTTCCTCCCTCCCTCCCCCCCCCCCCCTAGTCCCTCAGAACCCCTCCCCCCCCCCCCCCCCCGGTCTTTTTCCGACCCTGTGTGCACCATGGGGCATCCCGTTCGGGTCCCCCCTGTGCACTGGCCCCTCTAGGGGTGGAGCACCGTATCAGGCGGAGAACCGACTGCTCTCCGCCCCCTCCCCCTGCCACTGAGGGAGGAGGGCGGAGACAGCCAAAACCGTGACCGTCCCCCCCCCCCCCGAGCATCTCTCACCGCCCCGCCCCCCCCCTCCATCCATCCCTCGCTGATTATTTAATTGCCTTCCCCCTAAGTGGGGGAGGGGCCCAACAACAACAACCGGAGGAGAGAGAAAAAAAAAAAACATGCCTACACTACCCCTCCTCATCCCCCCCCTCCCCCCCAACAATGTGAAAGCTATTTCAATTCGCCATAATTAGTCCGGAGGACCGGGTATGATAGGTGGGATGATCCCTAATTCCTGGCAGAAGTTTGGCATCTCGTCCATGAATTTCATTCGGAATGTTCGGCCTTCTCGAACAACAATCAGGGCTGCAGGGAAACCCCAGCTATATTTAATGTTTGATGTACGCAGTATTTCAAGTAAGGGTCTCATCTGTCTTCTTCTTGCAAGAGTCCCATGAGAGAGATCTGAGAAAATCTGGAGTTCTGATGTTTCGTGTTTCAGAGGGGGGCTACCCCGAAGTTTACTCCACACTTGGGCCTTCTCTTCATATGAATGAAAACGAACCAGCACGTTTCTGGGGGCTTCTTCCCTTACTCCTGAAGGTTTTCTGACCCGGTGAACCCGGTCAAATTTCAAATCTGGGGCTTCCGGTTTTCCTAATAATGGTTTGAGAATGCTGTTAATTTTTGTCACCAGGTCTTCTCCCCTCTGTTCTGGAAGGGACCTAATCCTCAAATTTTGTCGTCTGTTCTGGTCCTCCAGACTCTCCATCTTATAAGTCATGTCTCTTTGCTTTATATGCATTGTTTCCATTTGTTTTCTAAGTTGCTGGAGGTCTTTAGTTTGTTCAGAGGAGACGGTTTCAATAGTCTCCACCCTTTTTAATATTTGGCCCATGTCCAGACGAACATTTTTAATTTCAGTTTTAATTGAATTTTCGAGGCGGGAGAACATTTCTGCCATATCCGTTTTAGTGGGTATTTGTGTAAAGTCCCTATTTGCCATTTGTGCCCCGGTGTCCCCGGGCCTTTCTTGTTCGGCCGCTATTCTGGATGCTTCGGCCAGCTCTTGTTTCTGTTTCTCTGTTTCTTTCTTTTTCTCTTTTGTCCCCTGTTGCTTCTTTTCCATCTCTGGACTTTTTAGACTTATGTCCTTAAGGTATTTCGAGATTGTGCTGTTATTAAGACTGTCTTTAGGGATTTTTGGTTCTGTTGCCCTTTGTGACCTCCCCTTAATTTTATCTGGGCCCCCACGAAGTTGAATTATTCCCCCTTTCAACAAGACAAGAATGTTCCTACTAACCTAAGTCAGTAGCGGGTATTTCGGTAGAAGGATATATAGTGCTACAATAGCTATCCAAAAATTAATTGTGTTTAGCTTGGAAGGTTACCACATAATTCAAGCAAGAAAATGAAGAAAACACCAGATACTCCTGCCACTTCCACCTGCTGTTTGCGTACATAAAATATGCCTGTATCTTACTGTTCTGGAGCAGTCAGAATCTTACAAGTCCCTGGGGGATCTAGTAGGTGAGGGAACCTGTATCCCCAAATCAAAAAAGCCTTTAAAATTTCCTTTTAGTCTGGGCCTTTACCGGGTTATATTTGCATAAACCCTCCAGATTCGGGCGTCTTGCCGGATACTGCTATTGTCCCATTTGCTTTATGTGTATTGGAGATTGTTTAAGCTGTAGACTCCCTTTTCCTGGCCCTCTTGGTATACAGTGTTCCCATGGAGCGTTGGTTGAAAAGGCCTGGAGCAGGGCACTCTATATGGCCAGTAAGTCCCTCAAAACCTCAATCTGTGTGGGCCCAAGTATGTTATTTTCTGCAGCCAAATGTGAAGGTAGGGGGGGGGAGTGACCCCACTTGGTTTCTTTTAAATGTTCCTGAGTATTTGCATGCTTAAATGAGGACTTTGAAGCGTTTTCTGGTATACGAGTTTTTCAGAAGGAACTAATCAGATAGCGTATTTTTACCAGGTTGCGATTATACCGGTAGAGAGGATGCTATTCCACTAAATAAATCTTTCTCCTTCACCTCTGAATATCTCTGACGCCCCTGCAACCATTCCGTAGGTAAAAGTGGGGCCCACCCTGATACAACTTATATATTTTCCGTTGGTCGCCCTAAGAGGGCTATAGCCGTGAGGTACTCTTCTCTGCTGGGCTCTGTAGTCCCTTGGGGCTTTAAGCAATAATCCCTTGAGGTACTTGTATTACACCGACAGCCATGGGTTTTTTTTTTCAACACATTTTCTTTCTTTTTTTTTTTTCCCTTTTTTGCGTCAATGTTTATCTAAAAATAAGATTTTAAGTCCATTCATAGCTCAAACCATTTCTTCAACAAGCACTTTCCTCAGAGATTTATTCAGGGAATTATTCGACTGCTTTACCTATTTTAAAGAGAAAGGAAAAAGTTCGTACCTGGACGGAGAGTACCCACCGCGGGCTTCCTTCCCCCCCCCGTCTCCTGTCTCCTGTCGTCAGGCAGGCGGATCTGCAGAGAAAAGGATCCAGAGAAATTTGTTTGCTGAGGCGCTGGATTCAAAGGTGCTGGTGTCGGCAAGATACGTTAGAAGGGGCACGCTGCATAGTTCGCTTGTGCACAGTTGTCTGCCCGGGAGTTTTTTGCGCCTGTCCCCTTCTCTTTCCTTCCCTCACCGAGTGCAGGCGGGTGGGTCCCGTACTCCTCCGGAACAAGGAGGAATTCTTATCCTGCGAGTGGCGGCGGGCAGGCGGGCGGCTTAGTGGAGCTCGGAGGTGTCGCAGAGGGTGATCCCGCTGGGTTTGAATGGGGCTGAGCGGGCTCTCACCATCGCTTCGCTCCCCGGGTCTCCTGGCTCACATGACCCGGCACCTCTGCACGGCTTGTGTCTCCGCCATCTCCGGGCGCCTCCCCCTACGTCAGCGTCTCACGTCTGCATGACGCTGGGGCCCAAAGAAAAATTATGCTGTAAGTAAACATAAACCGTAACCGTTATCTTGTCTTTCACCCGTAAGAGGTGATACAGAACTCTGTTTGTTGGTGACGCAAACTCACACCACTGCACACTCAATGGCGAACCGCCAATGTAAACTTCTAAATTCCGCAGGTTCTAGTTCTCTCAGGTCACTCATTGATGGACTAGTATGGGTTTCTTATCATGCCTGTAGTTGTCCAAGTATGTCGCAGGCCGTGGTTACCCATGTCCCTTTTAAGGGTCTCCCTGTTAAGTTAGGTGAGATCGTGCACTGACTCAGTTCCGTATGGAGTGTCCCTTCTTAGACTAGGTAATGGAAGGTTCATACCTTAGAAGTGCAGAGTTCAGTGTATGCCCCTTCCTTCTGGCTCTTTTCAGGCAGTTTGTGAGCGTTGCTGTCCCAATTCCGGAGCTTTGGTAGAGTCCAAGTGGGAGGTCACCTACTATGAGGGAACCTAAGAGAGTAGCCGTGCGGGGCTAAATGAAAGTGGGAAAAAATAAAGAGCAAAAAGTAACCATTAAGATGTACAACCTATGTATGAGTGTGCAGTGATGCCCGTGTTGTGGTGAATTCAGTCACCCTGCCTTCATCTGTTGATTCATTCCTGGCCTGAGTCCGGACGCGGCTCTCTGGGTGCATTGGAATGTCTCGGGGTATCGCTTGTGCCTGGGACCTGTTTAGTCTGGAACTTCCCTCTCTTGTTCGGTGGCTTGGTAGGTGTGGTGGGTTGTGAGGTTTGGGTCCCCTGTATTCTTGGGGGGTTGAGGAACTCCCTATACCAGTCAGGTAGGTCAATCAGCGGGATCTGGATGTCCTGACAGAAGCCCTGGAGATCATCTGGTGTACGCAGATAGAGCTGCCTGCCTTGAAAAGTCACATTCAATGCAAAGGGGAATTTCCATTTATATGGTATGTTTTGCCCGCGTAGGATCTCCAGCAGAGGGAGCAGTGCTCTCCTGTTGTTTAGTGTGATAGGTAAAAGGTCTTGAAAAATGGCGATGGCTGTGTCATTAAATGTTATGTGTGCGTTATGCCTGGCCTTTAGCATAATTTCCTCCTTTAGTTTAGAGTCCGGGAGACAGCATATAATGTCCCTGGGGGGTGCAGTGTCAGCTGGTCTGGCTCTTAGTGCCCTGTGTGCCCGATCAAAGGTAATCAGGGTGTCCGTTGGGCGTTCCAAGACCTCA